>JAWWLZ010000001.1:110071525-110106700 GCA_035041345.1 Poliocrania exsul | reverse complement strand
AGGGAAGGGAAGGGAAGGGAAGGGAAGGGAAGGGAAGGGAAGGGAAGGGAAGGGAAGGGAAGGGAAGGGAAGGGAAATAGAAGAAAAGAAAGTTCACTTTACAGCCAGATAATTCTTATAGAAGTTTTATGTTCTCTTTCATTAGTAAAGAAGTTGATAAGAAATATATAATCTACTGCACTATGTCATACTCCAGGCTAATATTTTTAAAACCCCTCGGGCTTTTTGTAAAATAATAACTGTAGTTTGGTAAGCTCTTTCTAGTGAAAGAGGAATATTAACTATTCATTAAAATATAAATTTTAAGCATATACAATACTCTTCTAATGCATGCAGTGAAATTCATTTTTCATCCAAATGCATGCATGCAAATATAGTCTGCATATTTAAGGCAAAAATATTATCTGCCCTGCACTGAGCACATTTATTTTGCCCTGGTACTATTTCTGCTCTGTCGGTGAGGGAAGAATGCTTTTCATCCTTTTATCAACTTCTGCTAAAATGTATCATATTAACTATGAATATATTTCCAGAGCAAATAAAGCCACAAGGAGAAATACTTTATTTGAAAGAACTCAGTTTCCACAAGTGATGCTAACACACGTGCCTTCTCTATTCAAGCATTCAGACTTGATTGCTGTTGTTATGTGGTGACACCAACTATGTTCTTTAATTACTTAGGAGTTGTTTGGGTTTTGTATTTATCTATTTATTTATTTATTTATTTCTGGGTGAAATCTAGGCAGCTGAGGGGGTTTTGTGTCAGAAAAAAAAAAGATAGTCAGCTTTTAATAAGTTCAATCATTGATCAAATTTTGTCTTTTATTGCAGGTCAAAGATGTAATGAAAAACATCATGGCTGGCCTCCAGCAGACAAACAGTGAAATGATTCTGCTGAGCTGGGTCCGCCAATCGACTCGCAATTACCCACAGGTCAACGTTATCAATTTCACCAGTAGTTGGTCTGATGGACTTGCTTTCAATGCACTCCTCCACAGCCACAGGTAGGAAGAATAACTTCTCATTATTTCAGCAAGCTTGCAACAGATGGCTGTAACAGGGCTTGAGGATGGCATGTCTAGTATGTGGGGGGTTTAGTTGCTTCCTGTGTGAGTGTTTCATCATTCTTTTAAATGGCTGACTGTTTGCTTTGACCTGGGTGCTATGTCTTGTGTTGTATTGAATCCTGTTACGGAGGGAGAGGGTCTGAGCTTCTCAGAGCTCAACCAAATCTACCTGCTCTTTTAGTTTTTCTGAATGAAACTGTCTGATGAAGTCTACTTCTGTTATTGTGGAAAGAACAGTGGCAGACATTTAAAGTGGCTCTGCCTTTACAACACCATCCCAGGCACAGTAGGTATCTCTTGCTGTGAGTCCATTGTTCACACTGCATATGCCTGGGAGCCTTAGAATCATTAAATCCATAAGACCTTTAAGATCATCAAGTCCAACCTTGAAACAAATACTACCATGTCCACTGAACCACATGGTGAAGTGCCATGTCTACTTATTTTTTGAACTCCACTGCTTCCTTGGGGAGCCTATTCCAATGCTTAACCCCTCTCTCAGTGAAGAAAATTTTCCTAATACCCAATCTGACCTCCTCTCGTGCAGCTTGAGGCCCTTTCACCTTGTCCTATCACTAGTTGCCCAGAAGAGGCCAGCATTCACCTCACCACAACCTCCTTTCAGGGAGTTTTAGAGAGCAGTGAGGTCTTTTCTGTGCCTCCTTTTTTTTCAGATTAAACAACCCCAATACCCTCTGCCACACCACAGAGCACTTGAACAGATCAGACGGAACTAAGGTTCAGGAAGTTTCAATTGCAAGTGCTGTTTACTTGTAATGTTAAGAATGAGCATAATCTTAGTATTTATAGTATTAGTAACTGGCCTTCCATCATCCTGCTAGTTTACTCTACAATGTAATACCTTTCTGTCTTCCTAAAACATTAGCTATGTACACCTTAATAAATGGGAAAATGCTGGTTTAAACTCAAATACTAAGTCACAAAGGAACTTTGTGATACAAAAAGGACTGAGTGATTCCTACTGCTTTTGGTAGTACAGTGATAAATCCATTGTATTGGATAACACTGGGGAAGAAAAAATAGATACACCTCAGAGAGAAAATACTTAATTTCAAAAACGCCAAAACATAGTTATGCTGAAATTGTGTTGGATGACTAATTATTACTGTAGAGTCAAGGCTAAACCCAATAGCACTCTATGGCACTGTAACTACCTTGAATTCATTTTCATCAAATCAGCACAGCAGAAAGCCAAGATGGGTCACATCTTTCCACCTAAAGACAATATCAGATTGCCTGTTCCCTGATTAGGATATCTGATACTCAGATATTCAGATTGTGTGCTCTGCAGGACCATGTAATATCATCTGGTGTCTGAAATCAGTAATCAGAAATTCCTTTTTGTCTCTCTCTGTAGGAGTAGCTTCAGAAGTCTGAACAGAGACACTTACTCAGGTGCAGTCCCTGGTTGGGGAAGGCAGCTGCCTGCCTAAACCACACTGGGATTGTCTAGACAAATCTCTGTGTCTGCGTGTCAAATTTTATGCACTGCTGTGTTCAGTTCAGTGCAAAGTTCACCAGTTGTGAACATTCATTTCCTGCTTACTAGAATTTATGCACTTCATTCAGGCTTTATAATGCAGGGCTGCAAAACTTAAGCTTGCTTTTACTCTTATTCAGTCTGCTGCCATAAATCTTGCATAGCTTTCTGCACAGTGAGCCTATTTTCAATAGAAGTGAAAAAGAATTACTCCAGAGAAGTCTAGTCTTTTGCCCAGTAGTTACTTCCCTTATCTGGGAAATGGCAAGTGTGCACTCAGATCCTCTGTGGCAAGTCTCCAAGAACACCAGTTGTCTTTTGGACTTTAATCACTATGGTACTCTGCAAAAGTTTCAGAGGAAGACCTAATGTTCTCTGAAGTGCTGAGTCAGTAATTTCTAAGATGATCCAAGGAATATTTTGGTGACCTTGCATTTCATGTTCAATGTGTGAGAACACTGAATTGTCCTTCAAGATTAAAGATGCAATCAGTTAAACAGCTACACCAAGACACCTAACTCTATCCTATAAAAATAAAATACCTTCTCTAAGAAGCCTAATTCAGTCACTCTAAAATGCAGGTGCCTTACATATTTGTTGGGTGTCAGAGTTTTGGATTTAGTGCCTAAAGAAGAGACTTCAAATGTACAGTGAAGAAAAGTTCAACAGTGGTTTACATGAATTCTCAGAGAAACCTGGTATCTCACATATCCTGTGCTTTAAAAACATTACATATACAGAATGAGCAGCCTTCTGAAGACGAACACTTAAATTTAGCTCCTCTGTTTTCCCTGCTTGTTTTCTATTTCTGTGGTTCTCCTGTTCGACTTCATTCTTGTCCATTTCCTTGTTCTCCATAAAGTTTTGTCCAGATGTTTTCTTTTTCCTTTCATCCTCTGACTTTATTCCTCTATATTTAATGAGTTCACTGTTTCAATTGTCTTTTTCCCTCCTTCATTACTGTCCCTTTCTATATTCCTTTCACTATTTTTCTCAGCAATTTCTATATTGAAATGTCTCTTGAAGGAAACTAGGACTTACTGCTCTAATTGTTAGAACAACTGTGTGTGTCTTTATGATTACTTAGGCAATAATCTGGAAAATATATAAAATCATTCATTTGTAAATATTTAAGACATACATTCATCATTTCTGAAAGCTAAAAGATTTCCATGATTTAATTGTAAAAAATATCCTTTACTGCAAAAAATAGCTTTTCCTTTTGATACTGAAGTCTTTGCATATAGCCCTTCTTTCATGTCTTTCGGAGGTAAGCCTTCTATAAGCCTTTGGCACTGACCTCAGGATGTAATTGGCATCCCTAGACTTCATCACATTTAGATATTCTCAGAAATGGAAGCAGAGTTAGTCAGAAAAAAAGGCTAGCTATAGTTTGAAAATCAAGTATGATCATTAACTCATATGGTGGACCTTGTGCCTCATGTGCATACTTTTTACCAATTATAGTGCTATTCCTAGACTGCTACAAAAAAACAACCAACCAAAACAAAATAAAACAACACCAAAAAACCACCACCACAAAAAACCCCAACCCAACCCCTCCCAAAAAAGAACAAGCTCCCTCTAAAAAACCCAAACAGCCATACACCCTAAAAATATTTCATTTTACTACCCAGGGTTTTTTTCCACAGTATTTAGATTATCTGAAAGTGAAGTTAGATTTCTTGGTAGCATTAAAGCAATTTATTTTTCCTTTCCTTTAGGGATTGTGCTATTTTCATTTCTCTTATGTAATGTTTTTTAGTGATGAGCAGGTGGCTTTTTGTTTTCTTTTTTTGTCTTTTTTTTTTTTTAAGAGGTTATGACAGTAATGTGGGATTTGTATCTGGATGAATATTCTAAGTACGTCCCTAAAGGGATTGAAATAAAGTAAGAGCCTATCATGAAGCACTAACCACATAGTGTACTCTGAGAGCAGTACTCTCAGGGGGAAGCTTTATCTCTGATAGTCTTTTAACCCACCAATCTCTTGCTTTCAGCTCACTGTTTTGTTTCAATCAGATATTTCTAATATTCTTTCTTCATTATTTTATAAAGGGGTTACTTTAAGTAGATATTCCCATCTGTCTAAGCACCATCTCTCTATGGACATTTAGGCTCTTTAGCAATTGCTTTCAGTACTGAGTGTGAGGAGCAGTGGAACAGAGGTTACTTGGCACATCTACATGGACACATCAGTGAGCCCAGAGTGAGAATTTTCAGAATATAAACTTGGCATATGGTTCCTTGAATGGTATGTTCTGCTTTGAACTGAATGAAAACAGGGCAGCATCTGTGGAGTGGCACTATCGCCCTAGGAAAATACAGAAACTAAACCATTTTGCTAAGAAAGAGAGGTCAGTCCTGCTATAGTTGAAACTCTCTCAGCATCAGGCTGCAGATTACAGAGAACTTTTCCCATTTACCTCTTGTAATCTTCTTCCTCCAGATAGGTATCAGAGAGAGCTTTGACTTTTTCATCTAACTTTGTGGAGGTTTTTTTTTTTTTTTTTTTTAACCCCTGCCCCTTAAATCGGGAGTTTGAGATAGGAACAGGTGGAATTCATTAGCTTCCTCCTTGCTTCTTTAAAATGCTTGAACTTAGCCCAGGTGACTGCCTTGAAAATGAGCACTTTGCTGTAGCTGTTCCTGCTTCAGGGTGACATAGTGAGGAGGGAAGGAAAATGGCATTTAAAAAGAAGTGCTGGATAGAAGTGAAAAAAGTTTGTCTTTAGTAAGTTACAGAAAAAGTAGAACTAAAAGCAATGGTATGAAGAGGAATGAAAATAATTTTATTTTAGCAAATCAATAGTTTCTATGTTGGTTGCTGTCTCCTGGTTTGTTTTAATTGTGAGAGTAGTGGAGAGATATATGAGATCTTGTGTACAAAAGTTAGAACAACAAACCCATACACTGTCTCTTGAAAAGGAGATGGTAAATTTTATGATTTAAGTGTGACTACTTTCTACCTACAGTGTTGGAAACTTTTTTGTGAATTATAACTGTAAGTTTCTCTATTACTAAATTATTTTATTACACTACAATTCTATTAGCATTATAACTTAGCTAGATGTTGATGCATATTAAGAAAATGGCTTAAAATGTGCATGTTGTTTCTTCATGGTGTTTGTAATTACCTGTGTAATTAATTTCTACTGAAAGTCATGTAAGGTATAAAGGCTGCTGTTTTGAAAGGCTTATCATACTTGAAGAAATTAGTACATCACATGATGTTTAAATATCTTCAGAATGTTTCAGTTCCTTCAGAATTTTCCCTCTGATTGATGTTTTGTTTCTCTTTTCTTAAACCTGCACCTTTTACCCCTTTAGCTTTCACTGCCATATGCAACTTAGATAAATTAACCTCCAGTTCATATGGGAAAAAAAAGTGATTTGATTGAATAAACATATTCTTTAGTAATTAAACCCATCTCAGAAAATTTGTTTGTTTGTTTTGTTTTGTTTGGGTTTTTTGTTTGTTTTTCTTCCTTGCTTATAAACTCTTAAAAGGGTACTATGGTCATAGTATTTATATCTGCATTTGTGAAAATTAGCTTTCCTTTTTTTGACAAAACTTTAGCTGGTGGTCTCTAAGCCAAAATAAGAGAGGCCTCAGATCGGCACAGAGCACTGTGGTGTGTTGAAGCTGCTATACATAGTTGCCTGCTGCCTCTGAGTTCTGTTTTGTTGGCTACTTTAAATTGGATGGAACCTATTGGGGTTTTTTGTCTTACATGTGACTTTCATTTCTACATAAAAATCTGTCTGGATTTATTTGCCCTTAGTATATTCCAGATTAAATTTTCTTACCCTGACTCATCTAGTTCAGTTGTAAGTTGTGTAACTGGCTGTGTGTGTTAGTGTTGAGTCCCTCTTATACTTTGTGACAAATCATTTTTGTTGGAAATATGTTTTGAAAATTTTCAGATTTCTTTTCAGCTTTTCTTTTTTTTTATTTCTGCTGGTTATAGGAAAAAAAAACAACTTTTGGTACGAAAACTACCTTGTGCTCAATATAAATTTTGATTCTTATAATGCAAACTTCTCCACTGAAGCTTTCAGTCCATTCAGTTTTCGCTCTCCTTAATCTTGTTATAAATTTATACAAGATCAGTGCTCTTTGAGCTGATCAATGTGTGACTAGATGAATTTCATCACATTCTGCTTCTCATTTCTTTGAACATTCATATGCTTGTATTGTTCAGGGAAAGAAGTGAAGAATACTAGTTATTTTTTCTTGGGTTTTCTCCCTGCCACATGTAAACCAAGCTGCAGATATGAGAACAATTTTTGTCTCCCTTTGTAGAATTGGAAAAAATCAAGAAAACAAATGAAGGCAGAAAATCAGTATTCCATTTTATTTCTACCATTTCATACCTGCTCACTCCTGTATTTAAAACTCCTTAGAAAACCAATAATGTAATTTGAAATTCTGCTTCCGTGTTGTTTCAGGGATTTTTAAAAGCTATTTTCCATATACCACAATTACTGTTCTTTTAGGCTGTAATATCTCCTGTAATCACACTTAGCAGGATTGCTACATAAATATCCCAAATGAAACATCTAGACAAATAGCACTGAGAGGCTGATGCTTCAAGCTGACATTATGACGCTCTAATTGTAGTGATGGTGCTACTGAAATATGTGTAGTTAATATATTCTTTCAACAAAGGAAACGTCTGGAAAGTTAAATTGCTGTTGGAGTAGGGAGAACTTTTTTTTTTTTTTGTTAACCTGATTCTTCTCAGAGCTGAGTTGCAGTTGGTGGCTGTATACTTTTATGTTGATTTGGAATCTGTGTTGTCTGCTTTATGTACAATACCAAGAAAATATTGATAAGAATCCTGTCAGTGACTTACTAAGGCTTTCTGCTTCTCTTATTGCGGTGTCTTGGAGAGTTCAAATATTGGCAGCTGTAGTAAGTGTAAAAAGAGATGCTGTGCATGCTCTACACTAACACATGCAGCATGCAAATTCAACCAAAATATTGAAGACATGATGTTGTCTGAAACTTTATTATTGAAACTTCTGTGTTTGAATGCTGGAGTGTTTAAAAATAAAATCAGTTGAGAATTCTCCTTCCACAGAACACGTCATGATAACAACTTTAGCCTATCTCGATACATCAAATTTAAAATACCCTCCTAGATTATACAACTGAGAAGTTGAACGAAATTGGCCCTCTAAGATACTATTAATGACGACAGGAGGATTTTAGGAGAAATAAGAAAATATTGTGACATTCTTCAATGAATAATTGTAAATGTTCATTTTCTTTGCCAATGGAGTCCTGACTGGTTAGAAGAAAGTATGTTCTTGTATATAAAAGTTTATATCAGCAAACAAGTCATGATTGTGTGAAAATAATGTGCTGCTCAAAGCACCATAGGTGTGGTTAGAACTTTCAACCTAATCCCTATGAAAACATTTGAGGGGGAGGTAGTCCCTTGGATATGATTCTTTCCTTTCCTTCTCCTAAAAGCTTTTGTCACCAAATACTCTTTTTACACTCTAGTCTCTGTGGTATTTTTGCATCACATTCTCACGGAGGTTTTAAGGAAGTCATAGTTGATAGCTTTGTGCTTGCTACAGCATTGTCTGCGAAATTTGCTGTATGAGCTTATTCATCCTATGCAAAGTGGTAAGTTTGGAGAGCATAAGCAATTGAAGAATATCCATGTGCCTGCAGAGTAAGGCGTAGAAGTGTGGTGGGTTGACCCCAATTAGCAACTGAGCACCCACACAGCCACTTGTTTGCTTCTTCCCCTGTTCCCTCAGGAGAGTCAAAAGAAGTGAAAGCAGCAAAACTCTCAAGTTGAAATAGAGACGTTTGATAAATGAAGGAAAGAAGAACAGAAAAGAAGTTATGCAAATGCAGTAACTGATGCCCAAACAGTCTTTAAGCAGCAGACATCTTCCAAGATAAACATGCCCCACACTAACTTCCTTTGCCCAGATATTTATTGCTGATCAGGTCATATGGTATGAAATACCCCTTTTATTGGTTTGAGCCATCAGTCCTGGCTGTGTCCCCTTCCAGTTTCTTGCCCATCCCTACCCTACTCACTTGGGGAAAGTAGAGGGGAGGGGGAAAAAAAGGTGTTTTTCCTATGTAATCAAACTTCAGCAACAGCCAAACAAATGAACATTGTTTTAACCATAAATCCAAAACACAGCATCGTATGGTATGAAGAGTGTCAGCTCTCTATCCCCAGTGAAAGGAGGATGGAAAAAGTTATGTACACGTAATCTGTATTGAGAATGTCTGTGTTTTTAGTACATTTATCAGTCTATGAGATCACAAACTTAATGCATCTAGGAGTAAAACCAGAGTTTACTACCTAATTTTCCTCACATTTCCTTGTCCTGTCCCTGGCCAAATTTAGTATTTTGAAATTATTCTGTATTTGGGAAGGAAAAAACTCGATTTTTAATATTTAAAAACCTCTGCACAGATAAGGAAAATAACTTGGAATAACTTAATTTTTACTCTGTAAATCACTCCTCCCTCAGAAAAAAACTGGACAGCAAAGGTACATAACTGGGGAATTATTACTACATAAATGGCATTTTTTCCTTTACTCTCATGACATTATTACAGCATGATGTAGTGAATGTTTTTGCCATTTATTATGGGCTGGGAGACTATTTAAAATTAACTTCTAAAATTAATATAAATGTAAGTAAATCTGTCATAACTAATTGCAACATTTTAATTTGTGCAAATAACATACTTGATTTATCTGTAGTGGAAGTTATAAGTCTAAATGTTCTCTGATTTAGAACACTGCATCAAAGTCATAAACAGCATAGTTGTTTTTCTTCATATTATGTGTATACTAATTACAAAATATCTAATTAATTTTTTTTCAGAGTGCTAGATAACCAATTCTGATCTCCTAGTGGATAACTTTCAAATGAAGGGTCAAAGATCATGGGGTATTAACATTACTTATACTGTAAATAGTGCAACTGATAATACAAGGTCCCAAATTGTGTATCTTGAGCCATAATTCAGTTTCACTTTTTTTTTATCTTTTCCTGCAAAAGCATGTAAATTGTACTCTAGTGCTTTTACACTGATCGACTAAAACCAGTAATTGGACTACAGTTTTATACTCATCTGAAAAGTGTTAATTTTTCTAACAGTTTTAGTAAGAAAAGTGGCATGTGCAGCTGTGCTGCATGTGTTCTCAGGTCTTGTTGATGCTTGGGATGGCTGATTAAGGGACCAACAGCATAAGCAGTGTTCCCTTCTATGTATCCAATCTACTAGAGGTCTGGAGCACAAGTTTTCTTGAGGAGCAGCTGAGGCAGCTGCAATTGTTTAGCCTGGAGAAAGAGGGTCTTGGGGGAGACCTTATCACTGCCTACAACTACCTGAAAGGAGATTGTAGCAAGGAGGGTGTCCTTCACTTCTCCCAGGTAACTAGCAATAGGACAGGAGGAAGTGGCCTCAAGTTGTGCTGGGCAGGCTTAGATTGTATATTAGGGAAAAGTGTCTTCACTGCAAATGTCAGAAAGAATTGGAACAGGCTGCCCAGGGAAGTGGTGGAGTATTTAAAACATGTGTAGATGTAGCACTTACAGACCTGGATTATAGATGGACTTGGCAGTGCTGGGGTAATGGTTGAACTCTGTATTCTTAAAGGTACTTCCCAACCCAAATGATTCTATGAAATTTTTTTAACCTGTTGACCAGTTTCAATCTTAACAGTGAGGTGGTAATCTCAGAAACAATTACATTCTTAGAAATATTAAATGAAATGAAAAGCTGGTGTCTGGGGACAGGAGGAGGGCTCCAAAGCGGCCTCAGCAGTTCTGTCCTGCTTGGCCTGTTACAAGCTGGTCCCAGTGTGCGTGGCGACAGCACATGATCTTTCTAACTCAGGCTGTGATTGGGACTGGAAGGAAGGAGCAAACCCACTATGGGCATTTGGGCAGTGACAGGAGCAGAGTGAAAACAGGTGATTTGGGGGAGTGAGGCAGCAGGCTGTTAGGACTGGATGGAAGATAAGAAATGTGGTTAATGTGATTGTGATGGACTTGTATGAGAATAGGGTGCAAACTCATTTGAAACCAAGCTTCATTAGTTTCGCCACCAGTTGAACAAGGTCTTTGATTATGGAAATAGAAAAGCAGTTGTTGATGCTGATGGATAGCCTTAGAAATACATGAATAGGTCTAAGACTGAAAAATAAGGAACTTACTTTTATTTTTGCTTTAGACCAGACCTATTTGATTGGAACACTGTGGCTTCTCAGCAGTCACCTGTACAACGATTAGACCATGCCTTCAACATAGCCCGGCAACACCTGGGCATAGAGAAACTCCTGGATCCGGAAGGTAAGTAGAAATTATGGGGTTTTTTTCCTCTAAACGGGAGATCAGTTTTTCTGTGTATTTGATGTTAAATTAATTTTAATTTCTTTTTGCAAAATAATTTAGCAATTCACAAAATAAATGATAAGCTGAGGCAAAATCCTTTATCTTTTAATGTTATCTTTTTGCTCTATTGAAATAGTGTAACACTGGCTGTATGTATATTCTCTAAAGCAATTTGTTTTCAGCTTTGGGACCAGAGTTTTAAAATGTGTATATTGAATTACGCATATCTCAATAAGTTTTTCATTTCTGTTTCAGTGGTTTAGAGCATCTGCAGCTTTGATATCTTTCCAAAAGATCTTAAGTTTAAATTTTAATATATATACAAAATGTGTATTCAAACTCTAGATGCTCCTATATTTTAAATATGGCTTACACATCTTTCCATATTTATATTGTATCAGGATGACATGTCTCATATCACTATCATTTAATCTTACTTGTAATAGAATTGCCTGTTTTACCTTAACTCTATCCTTTATATGGCCTTACACAGTAAAGTTTGAAAGGTTCCTTGTGTTTAACAAGCTATTTTTAATTTTGTCCATTTCTATATATTCTCTGCCATACTTTCTGCACTGCTGAAAGCCTAAGTAACTTTCCCTCAGAGTAAAATTTCTCCAAAACATTTTACTACAAGACAATTGGAACCGCTATTTCCTTTTTATGTATATCTGTGTGTATATGTGTGTGTGTCTATACTTAGTTTCTTGAAATAGGTTGATGAAAAAGTTATTTTTCATTTTGTAAAAGTCACTTCTCATTAGACATTTTTATTCTGGTTTTGGCAAAAATATTTGCAGTTGTGTAGCCAACAAGAGAAAAAGTCTTAAACATTGGTGGTTTTCCAAATGTCTGCTGTAATTATTTGCTATTCAGTGTTGGTAAATCACAGTGCTGGCCACCTACTTTTTTTTTTTCCACTCCAGTGTAAACTCTTCCAAAGGTATAATAAATTCTGTACCTATTTGAAAACGTGAATTTGTGGAACTAGCATCTTTGCTTATGATAATAAATTTGTTCTAAGACTGAAAAACAGAATTACTGGTATTTAAGTCAGAAATCTTGTTTGACGGTTCTAGTATACTCTTTCTCTAATTTTACTTTTTATGTTTATAACTTCTAATTAGATACTCAAATATTTCTTTAATGGTGTATTGGATAACAAAACTGTCTTCTCTGGCTACAAAGTGCTACTCTTAAAACAGAAAGGAAATATGCAGTGGTGAAACATTATTTTTTGTGTAGCTTAATGCTTGGCAAAACAGTACCTGTGTAATTTGTGAACACTTGAAAATTTGGTTCTGTTACTTAAATGTTTGCTATCTCAATATTTTGAAAATATTAAGTAGAAAGAAAACCACTATGCAGTTAAGACCTATTCTGCAGCCATGTATGGAAGTCAAAAAAAAAAAAAAAATGGAGTGTTTTGTCATCTGAAGTTACAGATGATTGATACATGTTGAAACAGATGTCTGAGTCTGTCTTAGCAATTAGACTCTGAAAAGTAAATATCTATATTCTGCAAACTTGGGTTTTTTAGGTTTTATATGAAGTTTTTTTCCTGAGATTGCTGATATTTGAAGTCTATCCCATGAGAACTAGTCATTTTATTTCTGAGGCTGTTGATATTTTAAGTCTATCCCATGAGCATCTTTCAAAAGATTATTTTAGAACTGGATCTCCAATCACCAAAGTGGTTAAGATCTAGTCTGTTTAAGTGTTTCTTGTAAAAGCTGTATTGTGGAAGTTAAAGCTTTTGTATTTTGATTCATGCAGAAATGGTCATTCTTGTTATTATCCTTACTTTTATTGACTACTAGGAATACTTTTTTATATCAGTTGTGTATCTTAAAGAAGGTTCTTTTTTTCAATCTTAAAGCAAATGAACTTAACAAAAGCTACCCTAGCATATTGTTTTTATAGTGATAATACTTGTCTTAAAACACAGAAGAAAACACTTGGCATCTCCAATAGAAATCTTTTTCTGTGTCATTCAATCATCTTAAGAAATTCCTTTTTTTATATGTGAATCTTAAAGTAGTTTGATCAAATTGTTGTATTCCTCTTTTGATACGTTGACTTTTATCTTGTCTTTGAAGCTTGATAATGTCTTTGCAGAGTACCTTACTAACTTCCCTTAAAAATAGCAAGCAGTATGTCTTTCTGCGAATTTAAACAAAATTAGCTAAGGAAAGGTTGTGATTAATCAGATGTTATCTGAAATAGTGTTTTTTAATATAAATTCCCCAAATAGGCTACATATGCAGTATAGATTAAATTCTGCTAATCTAATCTGCAATCAGAATATTCATAATTTTGTGGAGTGGGGGGGAGGAAGCAAATAAACCTGTATGCGAGAGTAAGATACATGGTAGGAGCTTTATTCAAGCCTTTTCACTTTCCTCTTCAGATAGAACGTATGAGAAAGTGGACATCATTCCACAGCAAATATTTTAAATATGTTAGCTATTGATTCTTTGTTTTGATGTTTGAGTTTTGTGTTGTTTTGTTTGTTTGTTTGTTTTTGTTTTTTTTTTTCTCTCCTTGATATTGAAAATGTATGTTGAAAAGAAAAATGAAGAAGTTTCTTTCCTCTCTTCTGTCATGGAGTAACAATGAGATTTGAACTCTATTTATATTCAGGAGTTGAATGTACATTAAATTTACTGATGACACTAATTCAGGAGGAGCTCTGAACTCCCTTGAGGCAAGGGAAGTCTTACAAAATGATCTAGATAGAATAGAGAGGTGGCTATGAAATTTAACAAGAGAAAGTCATGGATTCTTTACCTGGAACAGAGGAATCATATAATTTGCAGACTAGGGAATGAGAAGCTCAAGAACAGCACTATGGAAAGATATCTTGGGGTTGGGTTGATAGTAACTTGAACATGATTCAATAGTGTGCCCTGCCAGCTGGAAGAGCCAACTGAGGGATACATCAGGCACTGGTGGTTGTCCCACTCCATTCTGCACTAGTGCAGATTCTGGGATTAGAAGGTGGTTCACCCAGTGGATGGTCAGGCACTGGAAAAGATTCCCCAGTGAAGTGGTCATGGCACAAAACCTGCCACAGTTCAAGGAATATCTGGACAGTGCTCTTGCTCATATGGTTTAGTTTTAGGTAGTCCTGCAAGGAACAGGGAACTGGGCCCAGTCATCTTTTTGAGTCCCTCCTAACTCAACATATTCTATGGTCCTTTTTATTAAATCTTGCCAGTGAGTGAAATGTAGGCAGGTTAAAATGTCTTATCTGTTGTTCATTACAGTAGTGTGTGAAAGATAACAACAAGAAAATATAAGATTAGATAGAGGAAATTGGTGGATGTTAGCAGGCAGCGTTCAAAAGGAAAAATACGTTTGCAAATTCAACTTTTCAGGCTGAAGTATGTCTGTGTGATTCACAATGACCTTCTGTTGTAAGACATTTATGTTTATGCAGCTAAGATATTGTAAATCTTGATAATTCTCTCTGTGAACCTTTCAAAGAATAAATAGTTATTTTGCTTTGATTGCTCAAAACTAATATTTGATTAGTTGGCAAAACCTGCTCATTTTAGTAGTGACTTCAGTTCAGATTTGAAAGGCTAAACTAGGTTGTGGGAAAACTTCTACCACAATAATATTTCTTTCTTAGTTCTGTTTTGTATTCCTTAAAAAAAAAAAAAAATTAAACAATTATTCTTTATCATCTTGTTAAATTTCATCATGCAAGGAACAGGGCAAGCAAACAGCAATATGTATTGCGGTCAGCAACACACGGCAGTTACGTGCTGTTGGCTGTATAATTGCTTTTACCCTTTACTTTGGCATAAAATATACATGCCATATTGGGGCAGAATGATCTTTTGAAGAACAGGAGGAAATGATCTCTCTGAAATTAAGTCTGGGAATACATCTGAGCTCCCTTTCCTCTTAGAGCAACCGAGTGTGAGTGGGGTAGCAGCAGCATCAGAGGTGTCTGTGTGCTTCCTTCAAGCAACTAACATCTGATTCTTGGCTTAAAGAACTTGTCCCTGCTGTCATTCTCCTGGGTCTTATGCTTGTTTGTGCTAGCCCAAGAATAAATACTGTGAAGTTATATAATGGCATTTCTGCTGTCCTTTTTAGGTAAAGTAATTATCCAGTTTCTTATACTTTGTGTAGCCTAATAAAAAACCTCATTTATTCTGTCCCAGTCACATTTCCTGTATTTTCCTCAATTTACACTGATGACATGAGTTTTTGGCACCATTATTAAGTGATAATGAGACTCAGACAGTTTTCCATAACTTTTTTGTTTGATCTTGACTTCCTGTACTTCTGTATCTCAACAGTAATGGATTCTACCATATTGGAGCACAGAGAAGAGGGTAAAAAACTGTCAGCATCACAATTCTTGAAGTTGTTAACCCTGTCTGTACCCAGTAGTTATATACAGTGGTAATAATGTTTTTCAGTTCATGTTACTACCCTTGCTGATATGGCTTATGTCAAGGGAGTATGGGAAATTGTTTTTTTTTCCTATGTGCCCTAAAATTTAGAAATGTTTTGCCTATTATAGTGCCAGCATGGGGGACATGTTGTTGTTGTAGGGGTTTTTGGTGTTGTTTTGTTTTTAGTTGTTTTGTTTTGGTTTTGGGTTTTCTTTAAAGGCAGGTGGAAGACAGGTCACAAGAGCTTCATTTGATAGCATGCTGCTGAGAACAGTCAAGGAAAATACTGGCTCAGGCTTAGAAAACATTATTTCAGTTGCACAAAACCTTTGTAATGGTCAGAAAATAAAATGAAAAAGGATTGTTTTCTTAAGGCTACTTTTGGGTCTCAAAGCCAGGAATGCTTTTGGTTGAATAAGAGGGAAGTGTACAGGACTCACATTAATAAGTACAGCAGTAACAGCACAACCCTTTTACTTTTGTTTTACTATTTGTCAGTACAAATTGCAGCTCTAATGCTGGGCATATTGTGCCATATTGTATACTTTAGCTTTTAGCACAGCTATGAAATGGAGAACAAGAGAAGGGCTATGCAAATACATTCAAAACTAAAAATTGAATAGGTAAATTTTTGTATGCATGAACTTGTAATACACATAGGTTTTCCAAATGGTTGCTATTTTGATCTATATTCCTTTTGTAATGTTTTACTCTACAATTTCTTCTGAGAAATTTGTCCCCAAAATTATAATCCATTTCTTCTTTACCTACTGATAAGGTGGAAGTCCTGCCTTTTCGTTCTTCTCTTAAGCAAATAAAATAGTCGGCAAAAATGGTAAATTCACTAGACTCCATCTAAACCCACTTTATCTTTCATATTTTTGAATAGATTTATTACTACCTCTTTGATCTGTGAGGAATTGAATTACCAAGAGATGACTTGACAATCATAACTTCTACAAATTTCCATGGAAATAAATGACTTGAAGGGTACTGTATTAAGGGACTCAAGGACAAAACAGGCCCTTCCTCTTAGGAGTGGGAAAATTTAAAATAACTGTGATTTAATTTGGAGCAGGACACATATGCTACAAAAGAGATTGTAAGTTTTTCTATCACAATGGGTTTGCAGCCTATAATATAAATGGAAGTTCTGAACTTTAATTATAAAGAGTTCTGCAGTAACTTTGCATAGCAACTACTATTGTTAATAGTTCAGCAATGGTTAGATGTAAGGATCAGCATCCAGAAGACCCACAAGTATTTAGAAAGATAGATTTTTCTGTGTCTGTTTTGACTGGGTAAGGAGCTCCGCCAACGTTCTGAGGGGCTCTGGACCTCTGTTGTCTTGTCATTGATAAAGTTAGCTCCTTGTTTTCATGAAGCCCAGAGTACAAAGCCATGGAAAACACATTGGAGCTCATAGTGTGCTACTTAGTAATCTCAACATTGTGAAATGTTGAGTGTATTTCTCAGCTGAAATGTGTTAAGTGATCTTTAACACTGTGATTGCTTTTTCTATATGTCCCGTTGTTGCTCTGCTCTGTGTGTTCTGTCAGTAAGAATTACTTCAACACAAGTGTCACATAAAGGCACATATGCCACCTTTTGGACTTCCAGTAGCACTTTTCTGTTGAAAGCAAGGAAAACAAGAACTATTGCAAAGAGCTATTTCTTAAGAAAACACATGTAAAAAAACATTTGCTAGCCGGAACTTAAGGCATTGTTTTTATCCTCTACAAATTTATTTTATAGCATTTGAGATCACATAAAGCAATAGTTATTAACTGGTTTGTCAAAGAGAAATGGGAAAATAGTCCTTTTCACAAAGAACTACTGACAGAGATTTGTTTCTGTACATATAAATAAAAAAGGTTTTAATTGGTTTTCCTTTGATCTATTTTTTTTTCTTCTCTGCTAAGGTAAGAAAAACAAGTGATTTTTGAGATTGATATAAATTATGCAGAGGAATACACAGGAATTTTGGAGATTGTGTGGATTGCATTAACACAAGTAGCAATGTTAGGAGGAGGAGGATTTAAACCTTTCAACTAGGACATAATGTTTTTTTATATGCGATATATTTGACCAATTTTTCCACCCTTGCACATAGTTTTCATATATCATATATATATCTCATATATATATATAGTACTACTAAATACACAACCCAGCAAGAATAAACTAATAAATTAAGCAAGCAAGCTCTTGATAAAGTGGGAATTCAGATGCTGAGTGTATGTCTTATTGCCCTCTTAATGTCTCACTCAATACTTCTGTAATATCACAATAACACAAATAATGTAAAACCAAATAAACTGTGTGTGTTTTTCCATTAATGCCTTGATAAGTCTAAGTGCCTAGGACCAAAGAAATTATAAAACTAAAATACATGAAGAATCTAACAGCAGTGATACCCATAAAATGTTTTAAGAATAAAAGCAGGGGTTGTACTAGTATAATGAATAGAGAATAGGTATCCTCATATTTACAGAGGATGGTCATGTTCATCTTGGATTTTTAGTGATGGTGTAATTCAGGCATACTGCTATACAGTTCCTTAAAAGTATGGCCTGGTTTATAGCAGTGTTGTAATTTAAATTGGTAAGCTTCAGTGACCACAGCTACTGTTCTCCATATGATGCTGAGAGCATAGTGAATGAGGTGGTGTGAAGACTTGGGTCATTGCTTACATAAATGTTCTGTCCAGCTTCTTCCAAGGTGTGAAGTAGCAGAGTGAATCTCTGCTGCTGAGCTACAGCAGGCATTGGAGAGGAAGGGAGAGATGGGCAGCAGTATCAGCCTGCAGATTAGAAGTTAGTGGCGAAACTGGGTATTGCAGGTACTGCAAAGAACACACTGATGTTTGTGTTGTATGCCTATTTTTTTGACAAATTTTTGGTTTTGAAATTTTCAGATTTAGCAGACTTTACCACTTCATACCCCCAAGAATGCACACACACAAAAAAGAGTGATATTCTAAACATCTATGTTCTTCATATCTAAATGCTACTTCTATAAGTAGCCTTCTGAACCTCCTTGAGCAGACTATTTCCCTCTTTGGTGCATGGTCTTCCCATTGCCTGTGGATTTACACGTCTTCACCTTGCATTGCTGGTTTTTGGTTTTTTGTTGGGATTTTTTTTCACTGATTGGTTGGGGTTTGTTTTGGGTTTTTTGTTTGTTTGTTTTGTTTGTTTTGTTTTGTTTTTAATATTCCCACGTTTTTTATAATTCTTTGTATCTGTTAATATTTTGCAACCGGAGTGTCTCGGAATACTCTGCCAATTTGTAATATTTGGTGTACTCTGTCAAATACTCACATAGGTTTCCTTGCCACTGTATCACAATCCAGGTTCAATTTTGTGTAATTTCTTTTCCAAATTTCTCATGTAAATATATTGCACCTTCTGCTGGGACTTGATTTATCTGTAATTCATGCTTTACAGTAAAATGAAGTACTTTAAAAAAAACCACAACAACTTTGTAATTTAATGAGTGAAGCCCTTTGGAACGGTTCTTAGTTGCTCAAAATAATCACTGATGAAAGACAACTGAGAAGAGATCAATCATAACAGAGTTATGCTTTCTTATGCATCAAGGCAGAGAATGAAATAAGTATATGCCAGTCTTATAATCACAAAGGAAGAAGAAGGATTATTTAGGTAAATAGTTAACAAGTTTCTGGTGATATATAGCAATGCATAAATCTTTTCTGGATTTTTTTGTCTCGTGATAATTTAAAAAGATGTAAAAACATTGTATTTGCTCAGCCAACAAGAATTCTTTATTAGATTTTAAATCAACTTCAATTAAATAATGAGATTTATCTGTTAAAACAGGTTTTATTCTACTTATTGTAAGTAAACTGTAGTTCTTCAAACTAAGACCAGGCCCAGATCAAAATATGGTGCTTTGATCTCAGACTCCTAGTTCCTACCAAAATATTTCATGATCTATACCTTCAGCACTGCTATATGTATACAAATATATGTATAATTCAAGAGACTTTTTCAAAATAGAGATGGTGTTTATGTAAAGAGTTGTGAAGTGTGGGAGATGACATGTGGAGGTTAACACTGTGAAAATCTAGAGGACTTTGGCCTAAAAATAATAAAAATGTTCAGTATCTTTTTTTTTTTTTTTAAGTGAAAGGGTTTACTCTGTTTAGAAAACCCATACCTGTATTTCACTATGAGGATACCATTATCTGCCTGTCTGTTACTGATTTGAACACCTGCTGAAGAGATTTCCTAATTTAAAAAAAGAACTCCTATGGGCATCTTGAGACTTCTGAATTTTTAATTTTTGCCACAAATGGAAGTATGATTAAAATATTTACCTGCTAGGAATGAATAATCTTAATTGCTGATATTTGAGTAAAATCTCCATGCGAAATACAATTGGAGATAATGAGATTTAATGACTTATACTTCCTATGAGGCAGGGTATTCCCACTACCTGTCTAAAAGCAAAGAGCGACAATTTTGGCCAAAAAGGGAAATACTATTGAAATATTATCCACCTCCTAAAACCTGGTAGTAGGTCAGACGTTTGTCTCGAGTCAGCCAGTATGCCCAGTCTTGTACTGGGAACAAAACATCGACTTATGTATAGAAATAATATACTTAGCTTAAACATGAATGCCACGTAAGGCAGTTGTTATATATTGTGGTTAGAACTTCTGAGTGTTTTGGTTTTGCTACCCCAATTGAAAAACAATTAAAAAAAAAAAAAGGTGGTGGTTCAAATTTACAAGTTACCTTTTTGTTCCTGTGCAGAGAGGGAAGGTTCCACAGCTCCTCTCTGTGGTAAAGAAACGTTTGAGGGTGCAGCAATGCTCATAATCTGGTTTTTTTGCCATATAAGGTCTTCTAGAAAGGAGTAAAATTTTGTTCTTTCAATGGCAGACAAATAGAAAGGTGATAATTTCTGAAACATGCTGATTCCTCTTTAGAGTCAAACTGTTGTGTGATTGCCAGTTGATGTTTGTTCCTTGTTTTTCAATGCTAATAATTATCAGGGGCAGAAAAAGTCTCTTGTATGTTAGGGGAGCCATTATATTAAATCTTAGTAAATCCTTGTGCCCCAAGTGGAAACACAGGACTTTCTCCTCCCAGTGCTTGTTATCAGAAGGTCATTTGAAACATATTTATTGACGAGGTGGTGGAAGGAAAGAAAATTGATTTGAAGCTTTTAGAAAATAAATGGAAGGAAGAAATTAATCCAAATATTTTGGGTAGAATTAATGTAATTAAACTTTAATCTCTGGACCAGAATTTGACATCTGAGTTAGTTTCTTTGATTCTACAGGCATAGAAGAACCAAATTTTTGAGTCATCTAGAGTGCATCTTTTGGCTCTGACTCCGAGCTAGTTTGTGTGCATAAGTCCAACTTCGTGAGCTATATCACAACCTTTAAGCATGACTGTCTTGAGATAATTTTTTTTAAAAGATCCCAAGAGATATAATTCTCTTTGTAGTGATTTTCATCTTCAGTTGACATTCTTCTATAACAAGGCAGCATATCTAAAGCCTAAATTAATTTTCTTATCACCTCAGTGTGTCTGTGTTAATCCTACTAAGTCATTCTGGACACTGTTAATGGCTTTCCTGTACAGAAATCTGATCGAAAAAAACAGCCTTGAGAGAGGAATTTTCTCTTTTCCATACAATGAGTATTATTTTCAATTGATTTCAAAGAGAACGGAAGGTAGTGCTTGAAATGATTGAATCCAGAAATACAAAAAAAGTCACCTATCTCCAGGCACTTCTTGCATTCTTAATATATTAAAATGAAAGTGTATAGAAAGCAGGACTACAGAAACTTGAAAGAGAAACTTGCTTAGTTTTTTTTCAGTTCTTTTCCAATTTTTTCTAGCTTTGAGGTTCTCTGTTAAAAGAAGGAACTGTATTATAATAATCTTCATAGAAGATGATGGGGTTATTAATTTTCTAGTGTTTCTGGGGATTATTTGCTTTGCAAATAAGGAAAAAAAGCTGTGTCTAAATTGCTGTAAAACTCTAGTCTATACTGCATGATTTTCAGTGGCTTCATTGAAACAATGTAGCTTGAATAACCTTGATTCAGTCAGACATTGAAGTTCAAAAGAGTTATGTAAAGTTCTCAGGCTTTAGAATGGCAAATGGCAGTCACTGATGGGGCACTTCATAAAAAAAAGGAAAGAATACATACAAATGAGCAAGTATTTAGGGGGTCTTACTTTCTGTTTTCCTTTGGTATCTTTTTGCTTTGGTTTGTTTGGGGTTGTTTGTTTGTTTTCCATCTATTAGTTTGTAAACTGATGGCTTAATGAGCAGTGGCCTCCATGGTGGTTACTTTCTGGAAGCTTAGTGTAAAGAAACAGACCAAAATTAATGCCACAAGAGAATCTTGACATAAAACGTACATTTTCTTTTTGGTAGATATAGGAAGTAATTGTCTTATCATATGATTACAGGATAATTTCTATCACAATTTCCAGCTGGAATCCAACCAAGAGAGTGATATTTATTGTTAGAGTGATCATGGAATTTTTTCCAAAGAAGGTGTTTTGGAACTTAAGTTTTCCCACTTTCCTTATAGTTTGCTTCAGTTTCTTAGGAGATTTTTCTTTTGTACAGCATCTTGCAGGAAGCAGGTTGTAGACTCTCTCTGCTGGTTGTGATTGCTCTACTTGTCATAAAATTTACTGATACATTATTTAGTGGAACAATATCAATATAGAAAAAAATTGTTATGAATTAATGAGGTTTATATTGGTAAAGTGTTTTAAAATCTCTGTGAACCATATTTGTGAGATGTGACCTTTAGAGATTACTCTGCCAACAGCTGAAGTGGCTCCATAAAAAATCAGCCTGAAACAAGGGGAAGCTACTTGAGCCATAACTAAAGCAATCCTTTGAATGTGAGTGGAAGGGTAGGCTTAAAGAGTGAATTGAAGTGGGTTTTTTAGTAACACACATTTTTAAAATGATACAGTGATAAGCAGAGACAAAATGGTGTGAATCAGTTGCAGTGCTTGTAATAAAGTGACTTTGGAGCAAATGGACTGATGCTCCTGAAACTGCTTCTTAGTCACCAAGAGGCAAGGGAATGGACAAAGGTAATTGCTCTCTTATAGATGTTACGGCCATTTTTTCCCCTACATGAAAATAGTACTTTTTTTGCATTCTGGAATTGTGCTTGTCTATGCTGTGCTGTGACTTGACTATGTTATGACTACATAGTTTTCCTTAATAGGAAACCAGTGATGATTCTTGTAACAAAGTCACTTAAATATAATGGTGGCTTAGCTAAAAATAGTTGTATCAGTGGGCAAAATGAAATATCATCAATCATGTTGAATTTGAATACATTAAGGCCATACAAAGTGGTTATAGGTATATTTTTATGCAAAGCCTGCACACAGCTCTGAACTTGATGAAAAATGGCCTCTGCTCTTGCATATTTCCTGAATGACTTCTCCAGGAATCACTGTCTAATGATGGCTAAAAAACCATTCATGTTTCTGCATTACTCACTGTTATAATACTCATGTAATTTAAATGAAAGGAATTGAAGTCCCCCTTTATTATGGTGTTGTTTTGCTGTGACAGCCTCCACGACATTTTCACAACCATATAAATTATGGCTCTGTCTTCAGAGCTGTGATTGAAAAACAGCAGTCAGTGATCTGCCTTCCTACGTGGTTGGATAGCATTGGTCATGCTCAGTGCAAGACACTTAAAGCTATTGGAGACTGTAGTTACTGCCCATTTTCTGAATTATTTCAGCCAAAAATCTTCATGGGTCCTTTCTGTTGGTCATGTTTCATGTGTAAATGCACACTTGTACTCTTGTGACATGTAGTCAGAGTGTGGCCAGAGTACATTCCTGGACCCACATGCTGAAGAGCAGTCAGGGGATAAAAAAGTTTGCAAACAGCAATGACTCAGTTCTGGAAAATAAGGAACTGAAAGATGCATTAAATGCTGGAGAAGAAGAGAACAAAACAAAACAAGCAAATTGACTACCTTTCATCAACCAATGTGTGTGGGGAACCAACACAAACAAGACACATTCTGAATGGGTCTTTAAATAATGTTGCTTAAAGCTATTGCTGTATAGTATTGTGTCTTAACTAAAAAGAATATCTCTGTGAAGTAGAAAATGACTGAAACAGTCCTTGGTTTCTTTGCATGCCAACTGCATTTTGTTTAAGCAATAAAGAAGCATCCTACTTTGGGGGGAGGACACTTAAGATTGTCAGAAATCTTAAGCTGTAAACTGTAACTACACAAATGCAAAAGAACTATTTTTCAGGGCTAATATGCCCTTTGTAGTAGAGGCTCTGTATGATAGAGAAAAAGTAAAATAATACTTACTGCCAACTTAATTTCCATAAAAATTATTGTATTTGTTTTTCAGTTTCAGAACTCACAGACAATAAATGTGAAGTTTAAAAAACTCTTTTGAAAAAGTATTTCTGCTTGTATTTTAATTTACTTCGGCTCTACAAGGCCACGATAGATTAAGATCTAAGTGAATTAAACTGAATATGATGAAGAAATTATGCATATGTGGCCTTTGTTTACTCTCCTGATGTAACTTTTGTAAGTTCTATATTCCTGTGGTTCTCCTCTGTGACTACAAACACCAGTAGGTTGCCTCCAGGGTGATAATTATCCGCTAGAAACGCAGGTCTCAAGATGCATGTTTTTAAACTGATGTTTTAGATATTCCTGCTTGTAAGAGTGAAAGGTGACTGCTGACAGGAGCAAACATGCAGAAAGATATCATATAAGCTAATGGGATGGCACAAATTTTAGTCTGAGGATACCAGACTGTATAAAGCTCAGATGTTCTGTTCCCTGAGGACTCTATGGTAAATGCATAGTTGTTCCCCCAGTGTCACTAATTGATAGTATTTTATTAACTAAGCAGGGCTTTGCATGTTTCTTAAAAAGGATTCAGTTGTGAAATTAAAACTAAAATTTAATAAGCTATTTTAATGAGAAATCGTGTGCAAAAGAAACACATAGTGTTAGAATATTAATGTGCATTGTATTCTGTTCAGTCATAAATGGTTATCATATAGAAAATATTCAGGATGGCACAACAGAATTCCGTCCTGCTTTTCCAAGCTTACAGGTTCTCTTCTAGCACTGCTTTTTGTCTGTAGCTTATTCTATGAATATTTTTTTACTGTATGCATAAATGCATAAGTTATACTATTTCTGCACTTAATATTCTGTGCTTTTGATTATTTTTTCTATAAGTTAGCACTGCACTTGTCTAAAACAATTTCTGGGAATAAAATATTAGGAATAGAGAAAAGATAAGGAGTGTTCCAAATGTACCTATTGTGTGATCTTATGTGCTTTGGCATTAATAGTCAGAATTATTACACAAAAAGTTGAAAATAAGTATTCGGTGTATTTGACCTCTGAAATTCAGATTGATCTCATCTAATTTGACCTTCAGTGTTATGTGAACTGTATATTTGTATAGGTGAAGCCTTATTGAACAATGGCTTTAGTTCAGTGAGCTGAGGCAAGTGTTTTTTCTCCATTAGGAATGCACAGTTTGCCTTTACCTTTTAACTTTAGGAAACACCAGTCTTTCAAATAGTGCAAAGAACACTGGGAGTGTTTTCATGAGGAGCCTTTTATTTCTCTCCATATTGCACATGATGCACATTTGCTCTAGTTTGCAAATTGCTAGCTAGAAAATTCCTACTTGTAAACTAGACTAGTCTTGGACACTAAGTGAGGGTACATGTGAAAAAAATGTGTTGATGAAAAGTTAATTAGTAGGTGTGAAGCTTTGTTTATTCCTTGGCAGTAATCTTTTCCATTTAAAATTGGTAGATAAAGCTATTTTTTGTCAAAAAAGAATGCCAAGAGGCAGCAATTTTAGTAAAATGGTAGACGGGTAATAAAAAGTATTACTACTACTTACCGAAAAAAAATATACTGAAATTAGAGCCTTGTGGAAATGCCTGCAGAAGTGCTTTTCTAGCAAAAGATCTTTCCTTAGCTGAATCTATCCATGAAATTTATACAGGAGTGTTGTTTTCCAAGGAGAAATCCTTTGCATATACAAATAATATCACAGTTTCTTTCTTCAGTTGACTGTTACCACTTTAGAGAGTTAACATTGTGTTTCTGCAATACATCAGCAGCAAACAATTAAAAAAAAAAAAAAAGGAAACAGAAGGAACCAGTACTCAGTAATGCAGGAGACCTCACAGCAAAGGCTACAGGAAAGAACGAGAGACGATGCTGCTTTCACCTCAGTTTTTACTGGTATGGTTTCCTCAAGCCTCTCTGTTGTGGCAGGATCTGCAGCAGTGAAGTGTTACCTGAAGTAGAAGATCAGGTCAGGGACCATATAAACTAAATGAATGTGAAAAAGTGCAGGTGAAAGGTCTCCAAGGCTGCTGAGGGTGTGAATTGATGTCACTGTGAGGCCACACTCTAACATCTTCCAAGACATCATGGCATTTGGGGGTCCTTCCTGATGACTGGAAAAGTGCAAATATCACAGCTGTCTTCAGAAAGGACAAAGATGATGATCTAGGAAACTAAAAACTCCTCTGCCTTTACTCTGTCATCCAAAAGATTATGGAGCCAATTCTCCCAGAAACTTTGGCCAGATGGATGAAGAATAAAAATGTGATTGGAAGCAGCCAACATGTTTTAGATCAGGCACACTATGCCTGGCCATTCTTCTCCAATCAGATGGGTAATGGTGGGGATAAGAGGAAAAAAACGAATATTTTTTACCTTGATTCTAGAAAGGCCTTTCACTGAGCCCTTATAGCCAAACCCATGAGATGTGGGTAGAAAACTGGACTCAAAAGGTTGGGGTCAATGGTACAAAATCCAACAGGTGGTTGGTGTTCCTCACAGGTGGATAGAGCGGCTGATAATGTTTTAATGTCTCACAGTGATGACCTGGGCAGTGGGAGGACCTACACTGCAGCAAGCCTGCAGGTGATTCCTGGCTGAACATGAGTCAGCAAATCCCACTCGCAGCAAAGAAGTTCAGAAGTGAGAACGTAGCCAGCAGGTTGAAGGAAGTGATTCCTCTCTTCTGTTTAGAACCTGAGGCCCATTTTAGGATCCTGTGCCCCTTTCCTCTATCTGGTCACTGTCCCAGACTATTTTACCATGGGAAACTCTGCACTGAATGCAAATTCTAGTAAGTGATTTAGATTCTCAGCAATTGTGTTGTCTTTACATGCTCCTATTGTGCTGATGTTTTCATTCTGCTTTGGAGATATTCGAGGGAAGATTTATTACTAGTTTTCATGTGTTTTGCTAGTTGTTCCTTCTGGGCCAGTCTTTGTGTTTTTCACATGGAGCCTGTCACAATTTATTATCGTTTCTATTTTCCCCATTTGGACATATGAGCTTCTTGAATGGTACTTCTCCTAGTAACTGCTCTTTGGCCCTCCTGACTTCCTTTTATTTAAGTCTTCATTTCTCCCTTTCATCTCTGCTTTCCAAGGTGATGCTTCCTGCTCCCTCATGATTAAACCTTGATCCACTTTTAGATTTTTTCTCTTGAATCTCAATCTTGCAAGTGATAGGTGGACACTGTGCTGTCTCTGTGACTGGAGTTATGATCTGGAAGGTAACATTTAACTTCCTTTGTTTCTTTTGACATTGTTCTTTGCAGTCCCAGCTACTGATTCTTCTACAGTAATTTTTCTCTCTCTCTCAGTGAAACTCTTCTCTTGGCTTTCTTCTGCTTGCTAGCCCAGAGAGACTCAGTGCTTAATGTTTTCCCCTTCTCAAATATTATTTTTAGTCTGTTCCTATGTGTGATTTTTTTCAAGATGTATTTAAAGAGGTCTAATAATATTTAGTCACCTAAAATACAAAAAATTTTGTTTCTCAATCTTTCTGAATTAAAATTTGGAAGAACAGTGGAGGATAGCAAAGGACAGCCTGATTTTTGCTGCCTGTCTTCTCTCTTCACCTATCTTACCCTGAACAGACTCTGCAGGTAATTGTTTCTTTTTTCCCTGAGCCACTGAAATGATATTTTAAATTTCTTTAGGAGGAAAGTCACTTATTTATGAAAAGGTATTGAGAAATACTTAGTATTTTTAGTTGTACTTTTTGTCTCCTCTTTTTTTTTTTCTCTCCTTATGGTATTATTCATCTACTTCTAATGTAATGGATACAATAAATAGTGTTACTTGTTAGTGTGACGTCACTTTTCAGTTTATACAAACACTCTTGCTCCTCACATGGTATTATGCAGCTCTGGAATTAAGGTGGGAGAAAAAAATCTTTAAGATCATTCATTAGGCAAATAAATTGGAAAATAATTTGGAGTGTCTGATGTAATAATAAAGAGTTTTAATGTGGCTCTAATGTCCTTAAATTGGTAAACTTTTCTATGATCCTTCTTCTACTAGTTTAATATCTTTAACCACAACCATAAAATCCTTGACACTTTTCATAGTTTTGGTTTGTTATGGTTTGGAAGTAATCTGATATTTGACATGTGTTATCTCCATTCCTGAATGGACAAATTCTTTCATTGAAATTTTCTTTTGAATCCACTAAGGTTTCTGTTACAAGGTAGGCACTTGACAGATTGGAATGGAAAATGCTGTAGAAGGATGGCTGACAACAGGGTTAAATAGAAAGAGCATGTTTGCATTGAAATGGTAAACATTACATACTATGTGTTCTGTTACCTGGAATTTATGAGGTAATCACCCTAAATCAATGTAATAGAACTAAAAAAAAAAAAAAAAATATGACCCCAAGCTCCAGTTAATGTGTTGGAAGATCTCCACCTTATGCTGAGAGTTAAGAAATTACCGTAGATTTTTACTTCATTAGTACAAGATTTCAAGCTGCTGTGTGCTGATTAAGAATGAGATAGAGGGGAAAAATCCTCTGTCTATCATTTATTGCAGTGTTGGAAGGCTGAGTGTCTCTTCCCTAGTAATTTCTATCATCAGTGAGAAGTTGAATCCAGCTCCAAGTGCCAGGACACAGCATTTCAATTGGCAATAGCCTCCTTCTCTCCTGCAGTACCTGCTGCAGAGGACACAGCCATCAGGCAATATTTATGTGACATGAATAGATCCGATGCAGTATTAGGTGGTGGAGGTAGATTGGAAGATCTAGTTCATGGGCATGACAGTCTTGTGTCAAGTACCTTACACTGTCTGGGCAGGTGGACTTTTGCAGCTTGCAAGCATCATTCCTTCAAATACAGCATTCTATTGAGATCAATTCTTAAAAACACCCTTGATTTTTATCAACCTTACTGAAGGAAGTTTAGGGAGATCTCTTGCTCTGAGGTCAAACACTTTTTTTTTTTTTTTTTCTTTTTCTCTCTTGAGAAGGAAGTTGAGTGAGGACTCGGCTTTAGGAAAGACCCATGACTTCTAGGTTATAAATTATGCTGGAAAACTTAAGGAAAAATGCTTTCAAATGTCCAATGTGCTGAAAGTTATTTTAAACTGATCAGAATGTGGAAAACAGTGGAATTTTTATTAAAAACTGCAATTCAACTACTACGCATGGTTTAAGTATATATTTTTATAATCTTATTCCCTCTGTGTAATGATATTGGAATTACTGGTTCTTGGTTTTGTTGTATAGTACTCTACTCTTCCTAAATTGAATAAGCTGTGCTCTTATTGAGTATTTAGTCTAAAAAACACATTAAAATATTAATTAAACCTCACAAAAATCCCTGTGAGGACTGTACACAAGCACTATAATTCTTTCACAGATGGTAAACGCAGTTAACATTTCTCCAGTAGTGCTAGGGAGAACTTTCGTATCCAGGAGCCCATCCAGTTCTGTCAATTTGTTTTTACAGCTAAAACCTATCATTACTGAGATAGCTGTGAAGTGGAAAAAACATTCTGGATTTTAATAGGCAGTTATATCTCCATACCTCCAACTTTGTTTCACATTTGCGTAATGTGTTGCTCTGAATTCAAGATAATTTATTTTAAACTTCAGAGGAGTTTAGTTTTGGTCATGGATGAGCTAGTTGCAATCCAATTGCTAGCTTTCTGAACGTGGTCTCTGGTTTAGCTGTACTGAATCAAAATGCTTGATACATGATTTAATAAAACAGTAGAGCAGTATTTGATCCAGGCAGCCATCCTTTGAATTAAAGTTGTAGCTTAAAATTGCTTAGAAATAAGTATCAGAGGATAGGCAACTTCTGGCATTGAAATGAAAAACACTATTTTATATTAATTCTTGAAATAAGTTGGAATAATTTGAAAATTAACTTCAAATTATGTATTCTCATGTGAAATTTGCCAGGTAATCTATAATCAAGCTGGTTTTTCTTTCATTTTTGTATTGCTTTAAATCAAGGTCTTCAGAAAATTTTTTAAATGGGGACAGAATTTTAGTCTGGAGATTGATTTTTACATTGTATCAGATTCTATGTGTGTATTATAGTAACGTGCTGACAGAGATGCATTTTACTCTGTATGGCAATGACAAATGTAGTAAACCAGCCACGATATGGCAACAGTACATGGTCATATCGATCTTATACTGAAACTCTTGTTCGGGAACTCTTTAATTGTAAAATCTAGTCCTTTAATCTACTGAATGGCTTCTGTCAGTGTTAAATATAGATAATAGTCACTCGAATCTGAGTTAAGTGGCTCTGTACCTATTGCAGGGAAGGTCTTTTATAACAAGAACTTTGCACATCATCTGAGGATACTAAGCATCACTGAAAACCAAGGTGTTGTTTACATTTAATTCCTGCAGTTTGGATCCTTTAGCTGTATTTGAGTGGTGTGTAATAAGAGCTGCTCCAGCTGAGCTGCTGTTCACAGGTCATTTTGGGTCTGCTTATCTCATTCTGTTCCTCTCCTCGTACTCAGCACAAGAAAAAGGGTGGGATCTGGCTCCGTTACCTCTAGTTAGATGTACACTTGTCATGTATTGCTTGATCATGTATTTCATTTCTGCTGCAGTGTGGAGCATAAGAAAACAAAGCACTCTGTCACACGTGTCCTGCTCTCAATGGGCAGGTGATCGCTCTGTATTATGAAAAGGTGGCCCTTTTTGGAAGAAACTCCAGGTTGCTCTGAAGTGTCAGATGTAAGTGGAAAATCAATGAGTACAGGCTGCTCCTTGAAGGCTCTAATCTCTCTTGGTTGTACAAGCTATGAGCATGGCATGGAAGAGCATCCATCCTTTTAAATATAGACTGACAGTAGTAGCGAGGTTACTGTAGTTAATTTGTTACTAGATATATCAAAGTTCATATACATTTGCTTATGCCATGTTTTCTTATTACAAGTATTCTACTGGGAAATGTTCTATAAAATTGGTATTGCATTCTTTGCTGTGATAAATTAAAACACATAACTGCAGAATTACTCTACCACGAACTGTGACTGGTGTGATTTTTAAATCTTTCCTTCACAGAATGTTCATCACCTTTCTCCAGGACATTTTTCCTGTGTAATCAGCTATCAGTCCCCTGACAAGTATTAGTCTGTTAGAAACTTATCATAGCTGACAAGGGCCAGAATTCATCCTCACCTTTCTGTTACTGAAGCAAACAGACAATTGGCTTTAGTGGCTGAAATACCGTATGACACATTCTTCTGACCTACAGCTTGACATGAAAGTTGTTCTTAATCACTCAATTTCAAATCAACATGTAGTTGTCAATATGACTCTAGGTGAGGTTTCCTTATGTTGGCTTTTGTGTTTAACAAGAATAACATACTAATCAGATTCTGTGCGACTCAATCCTAATGATAAGGGAATGTTCTAAGAATCTACCTGTTTTGTTTTAAGCCAAACAGCACCCTGGACTAAGTAAAAAAAGTTATTTAAAAAAAAAACAACAAAACTTAGCCAATTGTGTAAGCATAATATTCAGTATGCTAGTGTGTGTTAATAGTTTGGGAAAATGCCAACCATTACCTATATATAGCTTACATAACTTATAAGACTTACAAAGAAGACATAAATGCTTTCCCAGCAGATGTGCATATTGTCAGAATACAAAAGGACAGTATCCAAATCCATTACCTATTATTTGTACAAGTCTAGGGATTATTCCATCCTTTCTAAGCCTTTAGAGGTGGCAAAACAAAGATGATAAACTTTTTAGGTTATGGCTTAATTAGGGGGAAAAAACCCAACAAACAACAAACACATTTTTGCTATTATTTGTTAAGCTTTATTGTTTGGAGGGTGGCTGCCAATCCTTGTTTTATGTATTTTTTAGATAATTCTACTTATGTCCTAAATTGTACTATTTAAAAGAAAAACAAAGTTTTCTATGATTAACTTGTACATTGGTTTGTGCCATTGAAATATATGCAATGGCACATTACTTCACTGCTATGTTCTTGCTTTTCTTGGTGATTATTGCAATTAATGTAAGTCTACATTCAAAATGTAAGAAAGGCCTAAATTATTAATTTTTTTATTAGCATTTTACACAGCTCCATGATGTGTGACTTGGCTCCTTGAACTAAAATTAGAATATAAAACTAAAAGTGAGATTCATTTCTTTAAGGTCATGGAGCAGTCTGTGCCTGGAGAGCCATAACACATACCTCTATAATGGCTTTTTGAGCAGAGCCTAATAAAGGAAAAAATTGCAGCTTGGCTTGTATGCCAAGAGCCTCCAGTTTGCTGAATATAAATAGGCATTTTACCTACTGAACTACAGCAGCAGAGATGCTCAAGTAAGAACTTGACTTTTTGCAAAGGCTTTTAAGTCTGTGTGGAACCTATTCCTTGTGTGGTATAGGTGGCTGTGCGAGTCGGTGCGTTTCCATATCTGAAGGCTGTTTAAAAATGTAAGGTGTAGCATCTCTCTGAATATGCTGACATCGACCTTTTGAGGGCTCTGTTGGGTGAAAAATGAAGAAAAAAATAATAAACAATGTGATAACATAAGAATGCATTTTAAGAGAATAAATTAATTTCATTCTAGAAGTATGTTAATGGGATCTTCTTTTTTGAATTGAAACTGCGCTGTATTGGTGTTGTGTCCATGGGATTTGTTTGCACCTGTTAGTTTTCCCAACAAGGCAAATGTCTTTGACAGACACCTTTTTTGTTTATTTGTTTTGTTTGTGTGTGGGTTTATTTGTTTTGTTTTTGTTTTGTTTGTTGTTTTTTTTTTTTTTGGTATTTGTGTCAAAGTCTACAAGCCAATTATGGAAATAATGAATTAAGGAAAAGCTACATAATAAGATTCTGAGCGCCAGGGTTTTTATGTACATCTTCTTTTACTACCATGCAAAACCAGAAGACACACCTAGATAAGTTATAAAATACAATAGTATTGCTGAGTGAGGAGAAATGGAAACATTAGGTCCTTGCAAGAGACGTTCTTTCTCATGCTTGCTCTCTGACCATCGAGTTTTTGGTGCTTGGCTTGCAGTGAGCTCTTTACTGTCCTCCTTTGATCTTTGGGGAAAAAATAGCTCTCCTCAGTATTTCTGAGGGGTGTGTTGAGGTCTGTTTGTTTTCTCTAGAATCTCACTCTTAGTTTGAGATAAAGACCTGCTGTGTGCTGTACTGACTCCACCATACACTTGAGAAACACCTCTGGATGTTCTTAGTTACTTCCAAAAAGGAACTTTGCTTTCAGCGTGTTCCGCCTTAGCCAGACTGTTTCTGCTAGAGCAAAATGAACAGTTCTTCTCTTTGAAAAGCTTCCCCTTTTGCACCTTCTTTTGAAAAATGTGTGACTATTCATGCAAGTAGTACCATACATATTATAGATTCTATGTGTTATGTGTAGCAACATATGCTACACAGCGACATTATGTAGAAGTATGTACTCTAAATAAGCTGTATTTATAAAAATTTCTAAATTGATATTTTTAGAAGGCTGAGGCATATTGTGACATACTGGGTTTTTAAATCAAGAAATATATGCAAAGTACTGACTAAAGCAACATTTTTTGCCATTAATATAATGAAATTCTTTATTGATCTAGTGATTTTGTCCTGTGCTTACTTTTTTGTTAGTAACTTTGTTGTTATATTAGTTAATAAGTGTGTGAGGTTTTTTAAGGCTTTCTTGACACTGTGGTTCTGAATAAAGAAAATGTTTCAACTGCACAGTGGCGAGTGTGGTTCCAAGAAGGCAGAGAATGCTAGTTCTTTGTAGTGGATGGGAATGATAGTCCATAGTTGTATATGCAACACCACTCCCTTTATTTATTTACTAAGAGACTTGCTTACTGATTGCAAGAAAATGAAGAAAAATTAAGCTACTTGCTCCAACAGAGTAGTTAATGTACTGCAGAGTGTAATGGTTTATTTTTCCTCTTTCCCAGAAGTCTGTTTGCCCTTCTGTTTCAGTTACCTTATTTTAATTTGCTGTATTGTGAAATTAAAAGTGAGCATTACTTCAACAATGAGTACTATTCTTTCAGAATGCTTTATAAGTCTGTAGCAGGTTATTAAGCTCTGAGCAGTGCTGATTTTGATGGCTGTTTAACTCAGCAAATGAGCTTTAGTGCATAAATCCTTAGGGAGTGTATACCTCTTATCACAAGCCGGGATGGAAGAAACAAGAATTTAGTATGGCAATTTATTGAATGCAACCACTTTTCACAGAGCAAGGGAAAACTGCAGGGCTGAAATCCCTTTAGAACAGTTCTTCCACATTCTTGCTCATTATAAATAATTATGAAACAGGTCCATCAGGTGCCATTTTAAAATATCAGTATCTGCAATCAAAAGTGTTTTCAGTAATTTAGCACTTCACTGTGTTTAAATAGTTGGATGTTGAACAGGAAGAATTGCATTCATAGTCACTCACACAGAACTGCAATAGAAATGGTGCACAATGAAATTTGGAGAAAAAAATGGTGAAGCAAGGATGGAAGAAATTAAATCTTTGTCTGATATCTGAAAAATGAGAGTGTGCTCCTATCCTTCTATACTATGTTTGGAGACAAGATGAACTCAGAAAACTTTATTAGACTACAAAAATTTTTATTAAATGCTTATTTGAGAGAAAGTACACCCTTTTAAAATTTACTTATTTAATTTGTTTTATTTGAGCAGTAGCTTAGTGGTAGGTGGTTTTAATTTCTGATAATTTCGTATTGTAATGCCATGCCACCCTGACACCTAATCCTGTCAGGTCTCGGAAGCTAAGCAGGGTCAGCCCTGGTTAGTACTTGGATGGGAGACCTCCTGGCAATGCTGAGGGCTGTAGGTTCTAGTCCTGAGGACTTCACTGTCACTGATCAAGCTCACTCGTCTGCGGCAGATGAACCTTACGAGTTAAAGGGTAGCGCCAGTTTTGCACGCTGTGCCTCACCTAAAAAAATCCACTGTGCAGGCTCAAAGGACACACATCCACGTGGGGAGAGCCCTTCCCAAATCTTCATTCGCCAAGCCGAGTCATAATGATGGTGAATTTGGTATTACAGAAGTGGAATCACAAGTATGATTTTCTGGTTTTAATCTAGTTTAATGCTAACCTTCTTTCAGCCAGAAACTGGGCAGTGCTGGTGCAGCCATAGGGAAGGTTTTCCATCATTTAAGCTAGTCAATTCTGTAATGAGCTCTGTGAGCTCTGTTCTTCCTCATGTACTGTTTCTATTATTCCAGGATGAAATGGTTTGGAGAGCTAAACAGGCGGATAAATATTTGTTTTAGTTTTATTTTGCATTGGTTTTATTATGGCTTAACTTTAACTGTTTATGAAATGAGATCAATACTAGTGTCTTCTTAAAGAAAAGAGTTAGGATCCTTAGTGCAGCATTTAAAAGGAAGAAATTGCAAAAACTTTCCTGGTTTCATTCATTAA
>JAWWLZ010000001.1:110037335-110071425 GCA_035041345.1 Poliocrania exsul | reverse complement strand
GGTGAAGCAAGGATGGAAGAAATTAAATCTTTGTCTGATATCTGAAAAATGAGAGTGTGCTCCTATCCTTCTATACTGTGTTTGGAGACAAGATGAAGTCAGAAAACTTTATTAGACTACAAAATTTTTTATTAAATGCTTATTTGAGAAAAAAGTACACCCTTTTAAGATTTATTTATTTAATTTGTTTTATTTGAGCTGTAGCTTAGTGGTAGGTGGTTTTAATTTCTGGTAAATTGGTATTGTAATGCCATGCCACCCTGACACCTAATCCTGTCAGATCTCAGCTAAGCAGGGTCAGCCCTGGTTAGTACTTGAATGGGAGACCTCCTGGCAATGCTGAGGGCTGTAGGTTCTAGTCCTGAGGACTTCACTGTCACTGACCAAGCTCACTCGTCTGTGGCAGATGAACCTTAGGAGTTAAAGAGTAGCACCAGTTTTGCACACTGTGCCTCACCTAAAAACATCCACTGTGCAGGCTCAAAGGACACACCCACGTGGGGAGAGCCATTCCCAAATCTTCATTTGCCAAGCCGAGCCATAATGATAGTGAATTTGGTATTACAGAAGTGGAATCACAAGTATAATTTTCTGGTTTTAATCTAGTTTAATGCTAACCTTCTTTCAGCCAGAAACTAGGCAGTGCTGGTGCAGCCATAGGGAAGGTTTCCCAGCATTTAAGCTAGTCAATTCTGTAATGAGCTCTGTTCTTCCTCATGTACTGTTTCTTATTCCAGGATGAAATGGTTTGGAGAGCTAAACAAGTGGATAAATATTTGTTTTAGTTTTATTTTGCATTGGTTTTTTTATGACTTAACTTTAACTGTTTATGAACTGAGATCAATACTAGTGTCTTCTCAAAGAAAAGAGTTAGGATCCTTAGTGCAGCATTTAAAAGGAAGAAATTGCAAAAACTTTCCTGGTTTCATTCATTAAGCTAAAGTTTAAGGCTAAAGCTGGTTTGAAATTGCATGCTAAGTTTAAAAATTATCAGTCTGTCAGTTTGGTTCCCATAGAGATGTGTATAGAAGGTTTCCTACTCAGAAAGAAAGCTGTAGATTAAGAGAAAAATTATTTCTTGACTAGTTTTCCTGTTTCAGAATTGTTTACTAATATCCACTTTGAATTCAATACGTGACTTGTTTGCTGTTAATTCCTTGGATCATAGCAACAAACTGTCCGCAGAAGAGTGTTTTATTGCTCTTTATTTTTCCTGTTAAATATATTGCAGCAGAAACTTGTTACAAAATAGCCAGTATTTTTGGCCACTATATATCAACATATAGTGGAGAGAATAATAATAGAAATGCTTTTGTATTTTCATTGATTTTAATGCTTTATGCATGCTGGCAATATTCTGAAATGTTGATGTTTTATATCACTGCAGTTCTCTTGTAGATTTAAAGATTGTGTAGCCACAATGAAATGTTATGTTTACATGCTCTGACCTTGTGTATACTCCAGATTAAAAAAAAAAAAACAAAAAAAAACCCAAAAGAAAACAACAACTTTATTTGTTAATTTACTGTTAAGCCCTACATTGACTAGACCTATGACTTGGGGTTTAGGAGACCTGTCACCTGCCTAGGTATAGGTTTCTCTAGAACCTAACTAGAACACTTCACTGATTGATGAGTTTTCTCTGCTAAATATCTATAGATTAATCTGTTTTATGGAGGCTGGTGGGATTTTTCTGTAATGATTTAGTTTCTCAAAGCATTTTTAAGGATTAAACCAGATGCTGTCCAAGTTATGAATGAATTTTAATGTTTGTAATGAGCATTAGCAATGTACTCTCAGGTACACAATATCTGTTCAGGGAGTATTTCATAGTATTCATGAGTATACACTCTGGTTCCTCATGTAAGAGTGAATTTATCATTCTCTAATTAGTTTTTTTATTACTCTTAAATTCTTCTGAAGTAGTTTGGATACTGCTGTGACTCTTTGGGCTGCCTCTGTTTATTGTGCTCTTGCCCACTGGTTATATCAATTCTTTCTAAGCAGCTGAATTGGTGCTTGATGCTCCCTGATGAGCAGTTCCAGAGAGGATGTTTAGGGGCTGATAGTAATCAGCCTCTGGCTGCTCTTTTGGAACTGATGGAAGCAAAAGCCTGCAGCAGGGGTTAGAACAGGCTAACCCACACCAGTTCCCAGATGATCCCTTGAAAGGTTATGTCCTGGTAAAGAGCCTGTGGAGAATTATTCCCTGGAGAAGAGGTGAGAAAGACTTCCTGTCCCAGGAGGCATCAGAGGCAGGTGCGCCTGAGCCAAGGTGAAGATGAGGGTGGTGGTTCCTGGAGAGTGTCTCTCACAGGAGCTGGAGGCATTCTACTGTGAACTTGACAGTGTCTTTGAAGGTTTCTTGCTTGTCAGGCACTTGGATCCAAGAGGCTGCAGAGAGTCTCCCACAGTGCTTCTGACTCTCAGGCTACTACCCCTTGTTGTTCATTCATTTGGGCACTAATGGTAATGCCATTAGTGGTGGCACTGGAGCATATAAACAGTTTTGGTGAGGATGAAGGGCATAGAGACCACATGGTACTCCTCCTCTGTCTTACTGGAAAAGAGGAAAGGCTCAAGGAGTACTAGGCAAATTTTCAGATCAACATTTGACTGCTGATCTGGTGTCACAGCTGGGGGTTTTGGCATTCTACACTCTGGGGTCCTCTTTGAGGAACAAGACCTGCTAGACAGGAATAGAATTGTCAAAGTGAGACAAGAACATTTTTGACAGGAAGTTTCTAACCTTGTGACAGGGGCTTTAACCTAATTATGTCAGCAAAAGGGGTACAATAATCTGAAGAAAAGGGTAGGCAGATGGGACAGTGGAGAACTGTTTAGAAAACACTTCTGTCATGAGGCATCTCTCATCTTACCATGTAAAAAACCAGTATACAAATGCACATGGCCTTGAAGTCCATGCAGTTGCAAAGCTGTGACTTCACTGGGAATCCAGAGATTGGGATGGCTTGCATAACTGATGTGCTGCAGGAAAGGTGAACCAAGAAGGTGGGCAAGAGAGGTTGTGCCCCATGCAAAATAGGGGCTGGAGAAAAAGCTGGAAAGGAAATGTGAAGACTAGCCAATGTAGTGGCACTGTATTTTCAACAAATGAAATAGAACATGATCTCTAGCTGTGTTATGAACTTTGCGAAGTGTTACAAAAGCCGAGATTGCCAGTTCATCTTTGGATTGTGTATGGAACATAATTTCAATATACACCCTGGGAAAGTGTTTGTACGTTGGTGTGAATCACCCTTTCTTATATCTATGTTTCTCTCCTGAGATTTCCTTTAAGAGTGATGGATTGGAACTTTAGAAATCTTTTTTTATGTAGTCCACTAGGAATTGAAGTGACACTACTGAATTATTGCATATTGGTTACCAAACAGACATGAGATAATGAGATGGCAGTGATTTTCCAATCTTAATGGCTTGGGTTTTATTCAAAGAAATGACCTGGAGGTGAGACACCTCACTGTATATCCCAAAGTTATCTGATGTTTGCTGAAAGGTTTAAGGCACCATGACTATATTATTATTATTTAACTACTCTGGTCACATACAACAAGCAGAAAATTTAAAAGGTTTTATAATTTTCTAATTCTCATTATCTGTATAATGTTCCACTCCCAACTTTCTCCTGATGTGGTGCAATGCTCACTGCAACACTAAGAACACAATTAGTATTTCAGAAAATTAAACTGTCTTAAATCAGTAACTGTCTGTTGGGTAACTTGCTAAGGCTGAGACACTTTCATGAGGAAAAAAATCATTGTCTATGGCATATTAACATTTTATAAGAGAGAGGCAATAAAAATACATGTGTAAAAACTATTTGTTTTAAAAGCATATACACAGATACTGATCTCCTCTTGCCTATTTTCTCCAGTAAGATCTTCAGAAAGCTGTAGTATTTAGGTAGACTTTAAGATTTAATGATAGAACACAAACATGGCAAAAAGAGCCTGACCTGTAAGTTCTTTGAACATGATTCAGTAGTAATACACTATCAATTGTCACTATTCATTTTATGCCAGGATCACACAAATACTATAGAAAATATATTTTTGTAAGTATTTTACTTTGATTCTGCTTGTTTTGTCCTCTTCTACTTATCCTAGTATATTTAATTTTTGTTACCTATATACTTCGTAGCTTTGTTACAAGTTTCTTTGTTAAATGATATCCTTGTTAACCCTGAAATTTCAGTGAAAGTCTTAAAAAATTACACAGGTAGTAAGAACCTGTGTATACTACAGTTGCATCCCTTTGAATTGAAAAAAATCATGTGGGTGAGACTTAATGCCTTATTAGCAGGATAATATACTCAGCCATCTGGGGTTCAGACATACAGTTAAGTTCTAGATACTTGGATCTTGCTCTCTATTATTGCTTGCAATGCCACAGCTGCAGGGTTGTAAGTTTAATGCCACTTACCTGAGTACTCTGACTGGAAGGAGAGTCTGATGATACTACAAGATTTTGGGAGGTGTAACTTGGTTGTTTGCAGGTGTCCCATCTGAATCCTGGCAGGCTCATTTTAATTGTAATTGCTACCTTTTTTCTGGAGATGGGCTCAATTCTTACAGTGCTGGGCCAGCTTGCACATCTGCTTAAGGAATATGGTTGCACAACCAGGCCCAAAGATTTTTCAGGAGTTACACTGTCAAATAAAGACCCAAAGCAAATACTACTTAAGGAGAATTAGGGCCATCTTATGTTTATTTTGGGATGTTTAGTAGTAGATTATGTGTAAAATAAGAAAGTATTGCGTATTATTAGTATATTGTTTTGGTTTGTTTTCAAAATCAAGGGAAAGAAGTCAGTGAGAGAAGACACCAGTAGCCCTTGTTTTCTGATCTGTTTGTGATTTACCACAAGGGCGTACTCTGCTTAAAGACTGAAAATTTCCCAGTAGGTTTGGACATGTATTTCATGTATTTAGGTATTTATTAGATGTTAATAGGCCCTGTTTTAAAGCCTAATCTCAGGTCTTCAGAACATTCTTAGTTCTTTGCCAAGGCCACCTCTTCTGCGTAATTTTTAGATTATGTATGTTTTCTTAGCTAACAACCACTAAATCCTCTCTTTTTGTTTGGGCTAAAATCAGTCTTAGTAGTACTGGGTAATTAAAGACTTGAAAAAGTACTGTTGACCTTCACTGCCCTCATTTAAAATCACAGATTCTGCTCCCATTTACTGTAATCATGAATGTTGCTTATTCTCATCCTGGCTCTGTACTTGTAGCATTGCTTGTTTAATTCTCCAGCCTGGAGAAGTCAATTCTGAAACCAAACATGCAGAACTTTTCAAGCCCATCTTCTACCAACCTCTCCCCGCCCCCTCCTTCCCCCCAAGATACTAATAAAATTGGTATTTAAATTGCTTTGACTTAAAAAAATGTATTTTGTTTCAAAAAACATAGACTGAGGCCTAGCATGGCCTAACTTTTAGCAATTAATAATTAACTGTCAGGAAAAGATGTGAAACTGTTTCAAAAGAGGCAAAATAACAATAAAAGTGTAGCTTGACTTCAGGCTGAAATGTCTGTGCTTAGTTCTGTCATCTGCTAGAAAGTATGTCTTAAAAATGTTTAGGAATAAGGGAAAAGGTTTGCCATTCTTTCACAGCTGGGTTGAAAGGACTAAAAAAAGATGGGAGAGAGGTGAGGAGAAAGAGCCAGGGAAAAGGAGGAATAGCACTGTGCCCTAATAGATTTCTATTAGTGAGTTGCAGGGTCCTGGGGAAAAAAACAACCAACCAAACAAAAAAAACCCCACAACAACAAAACAAAACAACAACAACAACAACAAAACCCAACTAAAACAAACCAAGGCCAAAACACAATAGTGGGGAGTTACACAGTTGGCTGTGAGAAAGAGAAGTTTGTTAAGTAGATATTCAGGTGAAAAATTGGACAATTACGTATTTGTTCAGTTGGTGAATCCAAAGTTTATTTAATTTCTTCCATTTTAAAAAGAGATTATTCAGGAAATTACAATTAATACTGGTAAATTAAAAATCAAGAGATAATGTGTTAATGGTGAAATTAGCAGTTCTACCATCTCTTTCCAGGAGTATTAATTTTCTCAAACTTTGACATGTTCTTATGCTGCTTTTCTTAGCCCCTAATCCTTATTTGCAAATTCTGCTTATTAAAATATTCACCAACTAATCTTTAGATTTAACCTGGTTAATTTTTGTGTTGCTTCATAATCTTATCTAAGAGGGTTTTTAGGGTTGTTTGCATCTTCATTAACATAATGCATGGTAATTATGTAATAAATCTGGTTGTTCTGATGCATTCTTAACTCCTATTTACGTTATATTGACTACACTAATTAACCACCATCTTTGTTTCACATTCTCTGTTGATGTACTATTAGTTGTTAAATGTGTATATATATGCTATATAAGCAAAAGCTCTTCCACAGCTTTAGTATAATGCTTTATCGGAGTTTCTAAGATTAGTCAGGCAACACATTATTTTTATTATTATTTTGGCTAGATTATTCCAGGTACATATTTCCCCATAATTAAATAATGGAAAAAACATCAAGGGAGTAGAGTTCACAGAAAGAAAAACATGAAAGTAACTATGGCAATAGCTTATATTTAAAAATTATAGCTCAAAAAGAGCATTAAATATATGTAAAAGGAGAGGAGGAACAAAGCTTGAAGGATCTAATGATTCGTTGAGACCTGTTACCTGCAATTTCAGGTAAATGTCTCATTGTAATGGTTTTATTAAATTCCTCAAGTTATGTTGAAGTCACTTGCATACTTTGCTTCTATTCCTTCACCTTTCTCAGAACCTCACCCTCTGAAGGTGATAAACTTTTCTGCATTTTGAGACTTCAGGTTTCTTTTGTTCTGTTTTGTTCATGTGCTAACATTGTCCTTGAGCTTGATGTTTTTTGCTCTGATTGCTTTTGTCCCATGATATATTTATAAAGAACACTCACCTAAATGCTCTCAGCCTTTCTTTGACTAGACTATCAATAGGATATCTTTCTTTACATTTGTCTGCTTAACGCTAACAACTTTGATTAACCACAAGTGGAACAGTAACTTTTTTAACATCTCTTCAGAAGACAGAATTCCAAATCAGCTCTTATTAATGCTTTGTGAAATAAAATCAATATATTTCTTGAAGATGAATTTGGTGTATCTTTCAAAATTGATTTCTGGATAAAAAGATAACAAGTCCTGCCTTTCAAGGCTGCGATATCTCTATTCCTTGAATACCCAGAAGTATGATTTTTTTTTTCAGGAGATGCTGTTGTACATGCCATATATGTTTGACATAGTTGCAGGTATTCTACAAAGTTTAAAAAGTATAATTTTGCAAGTATCACAACATGTATGAGAGTCAGGTTTCTGTTGTGATCTTGTGTTCTGTCTCTGTATTCACTGAACACATCCAGACATGCAACACTAGAGCTTTAAAAGGAGATGTGCTTCATCTGGTTTGGTATTCCCATGTAATCTGCAGGGTGGGTACATTTAGTGTATCCCAAAATTTGTATCTGTTCAAGAAACTCTTGAAAAGAGTAAATTGCCCTTTCTTAGCCTTTTATCCTTTAGTCCAGGCAGACTTAACAAGTCTGTCCTGTAGCACTTGTGTTCAGAAACTACTACAATACTTATTTATGTCCTAAGTGCATTGTGGTGCACTAGAGGATAGGGTATTTAAAGCATCAAAAATATAAATTTGATAGAGATATTTAATAAAGCCATCTAGGAAAATGTTGTGATTCTTTGATAATTGATTCTATGCTGCTATTGTCATAAAATATTCTTGGAATTAATATCTGAGTATGGACATTATGCTGTCCATCTGTTTCTGTGAGAAAAGATCATGGAGAAAATCAATAATTCTGAATTTAGAAAAAATGGGAGAACTTCTAAAAGGGAAATTAGAAACATGTCTGACAAACAAGCAAGTAATATAATGCTGATTTCAGGTGTTCTCTGTAGGCTTTTCCTTAAGAATTTTTCTTTCTGATACAGTACTAAGGATTTCCTTTTTTCAGGCACACAGGGAAGCATTACAATGCTGCTATTATACTGACCACTAAACTGTAATTGTTAAAATGTTTTAATATTTATGGTTTTCTTTTCATATACTAAATAAATTTAATGTATTGCACTTTTGAAATTTGATGTACTTATTTTAGTGTTTGTTTGATACACCTATAATATACCATTTGACATCCCAGTCACATCTGGCTTCTGTTGTTGCATATTTACAACTATTCCAGTTTGCAAGGAACTTTTGAAGTAAGTGTCAGAGATATAATGGTCTCAAATCCAGTCTGATTCCACCAAGCTCTGTAGCTTTTTCACTTCTCTTTAGGGTCCTACCTGCTTGTCAGTGTCTACATATCCTTACATTTAATCACGCAGGCTGAGGTTTGCATTGGCTAGAAAGGGTAAGACACCTTCTGCTACTTGTTTAAGTAGGGGTCACTGAAATTTTAATTTCTTGATATTTACAGAATGTGTTACTTACCAGAGATCTGGCTATGCTTTTGATTTATTTCTCTACTTTTCCAACACTATATACGTATAATTGTTGAAATGTGAGTGCAAACCTACATTATGCAAAATATGAGCCGGTGTTCCAGCTGAAAAATATTAAATGCCTTAGAGTATGGGCTTGAGAAGTTCTGAGTGTACAGCATGAACAGTTCCCTTCCTCAGATAATTGCATTTAAGGTTTTTCTTCTTAATTTACATAACAGCTATGTTTAAATAATGGGTTGGAGGGTGGAAAACACGCAGTGAGCAGCCCTTTGGTCAAAGCTTGCATTTTTAAAAAGTGCTGGATGACACATTTGAGGCTGGCTTTCTTCATGATCAGCACATTAATCTGTTTGCTTCATTCTTGGTGAAATAATCCTTGAAAGGTTAGAAATCCATCCCCTACAGCATTTACAAGAATTCTTCTGACCTATTTCTTTAGCATTTTAAGACAGGAGTAATCATGATCACATTAAAAAAAAAAAAAAAACAAACTATACAACTGTTTCAACTTTTTCAAGATGTATATGTATTTTTTAAAGATATGCCTTTAATGGAGGTAGCCTTTTTGCATGTGCCACAGTCACCGTTCTTAAAACCATCATTTGGCTTTTGGTACAGTTTGTGTGTCAGTCATGTAGAAGCCAATATTAACTATGTAATTGGTCCTCATTTAGATGCAGGAGCAACACATCCAGTGAGAAAACTCAAGATCTATTGCCAGAGAACTGAGCAGGAAACCTCTTCTTTGAATTTAAAACTTGCAAATCAAATCAATTTGTGCAGATTAATTCCTAACAGGGATTATTTTTGTTAGGTATTCCATATGTAATTCAACCTTAATAGGAGTAAAGTTCCCCAGTCTCCTGTAATAATATTGAAAGATTCTCTGGGTTTTTCTTAGTTGTTATTGATCAAACTTGCATATCCTCTGGAATGTGCTCTATTGAATATAAAAAATAATGCATTGTATCTGCATACCATACTCTGGCCTAAATTAGTGAAAACAGGAATTAAAGAGCATGCAAAAAAAACCCCAAAATGTAGTTTTTGGAGGTATCTACAAGTAAGTACAATTAAAGTTCAGATTTTCTTTTTCCTGCATCGAAATTCAGCTTTGTCCATTAAACTTTCTGGTACTTTTTAAATAAATCTAAGCAAAGCTGAGAGCTTTGTTTGATTTACATTTGATAAGTCTATTCAGAAAATTTTGTAGTGTAGGTGGGGTTACCATTTAGATTTTCTAAGATTTCATACTTGTCCATGAAGTTCTAGAGGGGAGGAATTCAAGCTGCATGTAGTGACATGCACCATTCTTGTGTCAGTTTTGGAAGGCATTAACCTCAGGGGAGCATTCACTTCCCTGGGTGTCGGAACAGCATGTGGGAATAAAGGAAAGTACATACCACTGAAGCAGTATCCCTGTACTTCCCAGTATCATCTCTGCAGAATTCCATGTTTCCCAGTGCTATTTTGCCTACATTTGAAGAAATATTACCTTCGCTTACTAAATATTAAATCACCCATTTAGTATGCACACTGCTCTCTGTATTGTCTGTTCAGAATTGGCTATTTAGGTTTCTATTGCCCTTCTCATTTCACCTTGTATCATTTTATCTTTATGAAAGGTATTACAATGAAACAGAAGTAATGAATTTATCTCCATAATAACTTATAAAATCTTTAGTCACTGGAGTTCAGTCTCTATTTTTTTTTTCCCCATATTTACCTATGCAATTTTTCTAGGTTAAATATTTATAAATGTGAAGTGGAAAGTGTACAGTATTTTGAAATATCATCCTATTTGCTTTCTCAAATATTATCCTGTTTACAGATATCTCAAATATTCTTAGCAAAATTGTTTTGGTGCCTGCTAATGTTACCATTAGCACTATTCCCAACTCCAGGTATCAGAGGCCACAACTCTCTTGACCTGTCTTTATTTTCAGGACTCTTCAGTAGAACATAAGGGTGTATTTTAGTTTTATTTCCTCTGGCCATTTCCTGCAAAAATCCTGACCTGTCTTGATAATTCTAAAAGATAAATACAAATGTGGTAAACTTCTGAAGATATTTTCTCCCTGCTGTTGTTGTGACCTTATTCAACACAGCCCACAAAAGATTGCTGTGGTCAGCATTTTGAAGGGGTTTTTTTGTAGTTCTTAACCATATTGTTTAAAACATTTACTTTCTTAAGGAAAACAGCTGAAAAATCCTTTCCTCTGGGAATTTCATATTGGGTTAGGTATATGGGTATTCATATCTACAGAAGAGTAGAAAAAGAACAATGCCACTATCTGTGTAGGTCACCACTGGGCTGTCCTCCAGGTTTCCACTCTCAATTATCTTTCTGTGATTTTTGACTTTTGTAAAATGTGACTCTTATTCTGGACTGTGGTCACCATGCTTGTTAGTGTAGGCCACTGAACAGTCTTCTAGAAATTTTGACTCTGCTTTAACTTTGTTAAAGAATATCCATTTTAAAACTCCACATTTCTGTATTTACAATTATGCAGTATTTAATAAATTATTTGTCTGCAAGTCCAGCGCTATTCCTTGAGGTTACTTCCAAGAATTTCTTTAATTTTGAATTTAAAATGCAATCTATTGCAGTTTCTGGCTGATTTTTTAGAGACTTACAGTTTCTATTGCTTTGAGATCTTATTGGCAGCTGTGAGAGTCAGTAGAGTAAGTCATTGCAACTTCTGTTGTTCCTGCATTTATCATTCCATTAGAATAGTGTTAACCTAAACATGAGTTATAGAAAAGTCTCCTTTTGAGATTGAGTGGAAACTGAGGGAGAAGTTTGTATACATTTAAGAAAAACAGTTTATAATCTTTGCTTAATAATCTTTCTTGTTTCTTGGTGTTCAAATAAGAAGAAACTGAGTTTAGTCTCATGTTTCCACAATCAGGAAATTAGGTCACTAATAAGAGCAAATCTAAGACAGACCTCATGATTCTGTCACAGCTTGATGTGCATACATAGATTTCTTAGTAAATGACCTAACATATGCATTTGGAATAAAAATCACCAAGTTCAAAATTTCTCCTCCTTTTTCTTTCTTTATTTTTTTTTTTTTTTTACCCTTAATTTTGGGACTAGTCTTTTAAACACATTTTTGCCTAGGGTTCTATTGTGTACATTAGGGAATGACATCTTACTTGTTTTTCTTGCTATGTAAGACCAAGCAGTTTCATTTTTACCAATACAGTCTCGTGCACTTTCATACAGTTTCAATTGCAGATTTAGGTTCAACCAAGTCAAAACATGATCAAAAGATATGACTTAGGTTTTATGGAAGCTCTTTCAAAGTGTTTTGGTGAGCCTTGTCAAACAGATTACCACAGGCATTCAAACATGTTTTGTAAAGTGAACCATTGTCCTCTAGGCTAAAAGATAAATAAATAAAAATAGCATGTGAGTTGTGGTTGTACGTTTCTAAATGTATCTACTTTGCCCTCACCTTATATACTGTGGTTGAGGTTGGTGCCACACTAGGAATTGCGAACATTGAAATCTCTCCTGTAATGAGTTTACATAGTGGAAAGTAATCATTTATCAACTAGATTCTATCTTATCTCAACAATCTGAGAGTTTCTGCTTTCTAAGCAGATGCATTTAGAAATAGCAGTAGAATGTTTTCAGAAATTGTAATAGATATATTACATTAATATCCTTAATAAGTCAAAAAATGATGGAAGAAATAACAACAGCTTCCATTTGTCAGGGGATAAAATATATGATCTCTGAAAATTTACATCAGCTCTGATAATCTTAAATTTGTTGTGGAAAGGAGGGCATTTTTGTAGTACAATTTTTAAAATCTCATTTGGGATAGCAGGTAGTATTAAAATATTAGGATTTTTTTTATTACTGTTGTCATAGAAACCAACAGTATTAAGTGATGTATTGGCTTTAAACTTTAGTTTTCTGTGTTCTCCACTTTGCGATTCTTTGAAAATCCTAGGTTCTCCTATTGAGGACAAAGGATTTCTTGTATTTTTAGGGCTCAAGTCTTATCTTGCTTGTCAGCACTCTATAAGGTAATGTATGTTTCAGAATTTGTCTCTTAGTGTAAAGAAAACCACATCAGCAATATATATACAGAAATGCAGTCTTTCTGGTAATGCTGAAGGGAAGGCATTGAACCTTTCCTCTTTCAAAGTTACTTTGCTACTATTTTGATACAAAGAGTAAGTGGAATCAGCACATACTGTGTCATTGACTAAACATACAGATGCAAGAACAAATCACTTGTGAACTGCAAGGCTTATAAAAATTGGCTATTGGATCAGCTTTTGAAGAGTTTGACTTATTTACATACTCTTTTAGCACTGTCAGAAAATAATAATAACTTTCAGAACACTTCAGGTTTATTGTCCTCCTTAAGAAACAATCAAACTTATAACTCTGCTCATCAGAAAACAAAGACTATTCGATAATCAGTATCAATCTGTAGTGAACCTCCAGGTAACTTGCTCCCCGAATTAAACCTGTAACAACCCTTTAAAGGAAAGTGCACCTAACCAGCAGTGAATTTGGTGTTTATTTCATGGTTTTAACATTGAGGGGTGAGATCAGGTTCTTCCTGCTCTTTTGGTACTTATTCCTCAGTAATTGTGCTTCTGGTTGAACAGGATCTTATTGGATGTTAAAAGTCATGGTGGAAATTTAGCTCTTATGGTGCCTCCTTAGTCTCATACAGGTTCTTTGGCTTGTGTATTCAAGTAAGTGTTATATCCTATTTCTTCATACTTTGTAATTTTAACTGAGACCTTCTTTGGAAAAACTAATATCTCTAAATGGTTGGGGTGTGAATATTTTTTCGAGGGGTGCATGTAAAGTCAAGTTTTGTTCTGTATTTTACAAAGGAGTTTTGTTTCTTTCACAATAAAAGATGCTTAAAGAAACACAACTTAATAAGTAATCCCATGGATCACAAAATGTATCAAAAAGTAGTTCTGTGAACAGTGTGGTTCATGTGACATGTTTCAGTTTAAGTCACTGTTTTCTTTTGAAAAATATTAATATATCAGCATAAAGTTTTGTACAGTAGAAAATTCCTCTCAATAAGTGCAACACTCATGTTAGAAACTTTTCCAATACTTTTGTGCAACTCTATCTTATTAAAGAGCTGGGATGGTTTTCAGGCCTTTCCAAAGTCTTTCAAATTCTTGATCAATGTTAATAACATAATTTCTGCTAACTATAAAATGGTTCCCATTTTAAACTCTATTTTGACTTATAGCCTATTTTTTTAATTATTTTTTATTGTTTTCAATCTGATTCTGGATTGTCATTGTAAAGAAAATTGATGAAAATATTCTGAAAATATTGCTTCTGAGTTGAATTTGAGAAGATAATTTGGTTTAGAAAAAAAAGTGCTGGATTTCTCTCAAAATTACTATTGGAACAATGGCATGGTCTACATATGTTGACATAATTTTTTTAGATGTCTTCTGTATTTTCCAGGACTTTGAGATATTTTTGTAGGAGGTATATGTTGGCTTTATTTACTTCCTAGCTACTAGAATTTTAAATATCCATCACACAAGGTAAAAAAAAAAAAAAAAAAAGAAAAAGAAAAAAAAAGAAAAAAAAGTGAAGGCATAGGATAACAGAAGTCATTACTGGTCTGATAATTCAAGAGCCTTAAAAAAAACCCAACTTTTGAGAGACTGATATTCCACGGCTTTGTAACCATGGTTGTTCAGCTATTTGCTGTGATTAAATAATTAAATCTTTTCTTACTTGGCAGTGAATTTTGACAGCTGCATATGTACTTTTTATTTGTCAGATGCAATGGGTAAACAATTTTTGGCATGTGTATTGTTTGCTAGGTACTCTTTTTATTTATTGTGTGTGATATTTGTCTAGATAAATGATAAGGTATTTGCCCATTTGATTACCAGAACGTTTTAGAAAGCAAATTAATGAACAAACAATAGAAAAATCACAGATGGCACTGAAGTCTGTTCATTTAGCGTGTACTATTCCCTGCATAAAGGCAGGGGTATTCCTGTAAACATGACTTACTCATGAGTATGATAAAATGGTGTTAAAACATCAGTGAGAAAACAAGAAGATGGCTATAGCAAAATATTTGTATCTTGGAAGTGGGAATGTTGTAGCGAATGTGCCATTTTTCCAGCCAATGTTAAGTAGAACTAAACCTTCAGCTCTCTTTTATAATGCATCAAGCAAAGATATGGAAATGGGTCAGAAAACCAAACCAAAATTATTGACAGGATTTTTTTTTCTTGATTTCCAAATATATCTGGAGCTTTTAGCATGAGGTACCTTCCCTTATGTATTCTGCATTGTAGGTAGACAGAATGAGATGCCTGCTTGTAGCATTATTGATTTTATTTTTTTGGATTTTTTAGGACCTCAAATCTTAGCTAAACCAGGATTGATCTAGGGCAGTAAAAACATAGTTCTTGGCTTTCTGCCAGCACTCATGTTAAAACACTTACGGAATTAATGGTACATTTCTTGTATGACAGTGCTTTTACATCTTGATTCACTAGACTGTGTGTAGGAAGTAAATGCCAATGGCAAAAAACAAAGTGACTATTTCAAAGAGCTGCCACATGCCTTAATATTTTTACAAATTACTATTGACTTGAAAGGTTGAGTCAGAGAAACTGCTCCTGCTGATGTATAACATGGCTGTGTGCAAAACTGTGTTCTCATGCAAAGTTTCTTGTACTTGCTGCTCAAGTCCGGAGAGACTTTACTGAGCCTGTCTTTTTTTCTTTTTTTTTTTTTTTAATAGAGTTATGTTATACATTTTAATGCCTGTGAGTACCATGTTCTTTTGATGTTCCACAGAATTCACCAAGAATGTAAGACTAAGTAGAATGTAAAAGCTTGTAGCTGTATTATAGTTTGCCTTGAATAGTTGGGTTTTAGGAACCCATTCACTAGAAAAACTTGTAAATGTCTTTTTTTTTTCTTACATTATTGTTTCTTTCAATGGTTAAATGATGTGAAGAGGATGTACAAGGCACAACTTGGAAAATGGGGTTGTCCTTATTTTCTTATAATTGCAGTATTTATGCAGCACAAGCAAATGTACCTTTTCCTATGTCTAGTTCTGCTTAATGAGGATCACAGTGTCAAATTGTATACTGTCTGTATTTTGAGTCAAGAAATAGAAATGGAAAGTTCATGCTGACTGAGGTAACATTACCTTTATAAACTTTGGCTCCTTCTCATTGCTATGCCAGTTTGGTCTGCAGGTTTGGAACTGATGGTAAGGTTCTAATTAGTCTCTAGAGAATTCATGTGGACAATAGATTACTCATTAGTCTATCAATTTTTCGTGAAGTTAATTGGCTGTTTCTTACGTGTGATGTGGAAACTGAAATGATATGTTGTTCTGTCTTCCAGACGTTGCAACTGCCTGTCCAGATAAGAAGTCCATCTTAATGTATGTGACTTCGCTCTTCCAAGTTCTGCCCCAGAAAGTCACCATGGAGGCCATCAGGGAGGTGGAGATGCTGCCACGACACTCAAGGGTCACGAGAGAAGAGCACATAGAAGTACATGAACAGCATTTTTCACAAGAAGTAAGTTTTACTTTTCTGCTTTCATCTTGCTGCTCTAACGTAGTTGTTGCCCTACCTACCCCATGAGTTTCATGTAACCTGGGCAGTGGAAGGCAAAAAGACCATGGGCTTAATGGACAAAGTCTCTTCACCCCAGGCAAGTCAAATGTACTTGTCTGTGTGTATTTCCATATTGTTTTTCATCTTGCACTAGGCTGTTTTAAAAGTAACTATTCAGGAAATAAGTGCTTTGCACTTCTCTTATACAACGCTGGGTGTTTTGACTGTGGTAGGGCACCCCAAGTAAGAAGAAAGAAACTGAGGGAGGCTCTACATTTAAAAACAGACATGTTGAAACATTTTTACCTTTTTTAAGTAATAGTAGTTGACATTTCTTTATATTCATGATATTTTTCTAAAGTTTTAGCCTTTTATTGACACTGACTTCTATTTTAGGATAATCTCAGTTCACATATGGCCTCTCAAAAAGCTCATGTAATACTTGGAATTAATTTATGATTGCCATGTCAGTTATGTTTTTGACAGAAATCATCAGACAGTCTCTGCTGAAGTGTTTAGCACATTTTAGGCTTGGTGTGTTTGCCTAAATTTAATCTGATGTATTGTTGGTTTTGGAATGCTCACTCTCTTCTAGAGTACTGAGCAGATAAGCATTGGCTCTGTTTGTTCAAGATGTGCCACAAGATATCTGCCTTTGCTTGTAAATTACAAAGAAGCTTCAATTTACATTGGTATTCTGCTGGTGTTGAGTCTTGACAGTTTGTTGCTTTTGGTAGGGATGTCAGATTAAATGATAGCTTTCCTTAATACCATCTCAATTTTACCTCCTGAATACAAACATTGTCCTTGAAAAATAAGACTAGTAATAACCTTCCTGCCTGTTTTTCTTCAGCTACACTTAAAATCAATACTTCTCTAATCCCTGCTCCTACCCCTGTGTCTGTTCTACTCCAATTTCTTGGTAGATCACAGTCAATGTTCCCCAGGGACCTTCGCCTTCTCCTAAACCGCGGTTCAAAAGTTACGCATATGCACAAACTGTGTATGTCACATCCCCTGACCAAAAAAGGAGGCAGGTTCCTCCACAGGTCTGTCAATATTGCCATTTTTTAAAAACCTTGCTTTATTAAGCTTGTGCTTGGAGTGGAAGAGCTTGTGCATTTTGCTTACACTTGATCTTGATGACCTGCTATTTTCAGGATTTTTTTTTCCTGTGGAGTAGTTACTTTTTACTGTGCATTTCTGCATGGCTGGCAAGAGGTGTTATGCTGATTGTTAGAGATGAATAACATTCAAGCACTGCTGTTTTAGAGTAATAAACTGCTTCCTTTTTTTTCAAAATACTGCCTGTATTGCCTTAAAAAGGTATTAAAGAACAAATCAAACATAAGTTGTATTTGGCATCTAATTATTATGTTTCTGTTTCAGGTTTAGTTATGGAAAAACAAATGCCACTGGTTTTTCTTTTCCTAAACCTTCCTATTTAAGAAAACAGCAATGATGGCACTTCTTAGAAAGTTACTGTAGTTGGGAAAAAAAAAAAGATAAAAGAAACATTAAATGTAATATTCTTTATATGGCCTGGATTATTAGATTACATCAGTTGTCCATTTTTATCACAGATGGCACCATTCTAGCATTCAGGTTAAGGCATTGGTGGTGGGGTTTTTTGTTTGTGTTTTTGTTTATTTGTTTTTTACCTTGCGGTGGTTTAATAAAACTTGTGTTAGGTAATTGTTATACAAAGCATTTCAGGAGTTGATTTTTTTAAAACCTTAGACAAGTGTGGGAGCCAAGGTCACATCGTGTACTGCAATGTGCTTTCTTTTCATTACTGTGGGGGAAAAAAGATCTGCATGTATTTGGCAATACAGTCTGAGTTTGCTTCTGGATACTTAACTCTGTCTAACCTCTAAAAATTATTGCAAAATTATACTTCAGTGTAACACTGTTTCCAAATCCACTCTCCAAGTGACAGGTATTTTATTGAATAATGATCCTTCGAATACTCCGGGACAGAAATCCTGTTCACATAAGCATAAGCCCGGCTACATTATGCTAACATCAAAAGTGTTTTATTGATGATTCATGCAGCTTTTAAACAAGGTGATTAAAACTGTTATAATTGTTTTGTCTTACTTAGGCAGTATACTTGTATTTAGGAAGAATGAAAACTCATGATATAGGATAGACTTTTTTTTCTTGAGGTGCTTTTATTGTAATTCGTTGTGGATTTTGTTAACACCTCCACTATCATGCATAATGCGTAAGCTTATATAATTGAAGAAATTCCTAAAAAACATAGTTACTAAAATATACTAAGAATATATAATCACATTATTTAGTTCTCATCTCACATTCTAGTTTTCAGATATCTTCTTCATTATTTTGGAAGCTTTGTCTACTACTCTGATATGCAATAGCAAACAGCATAATACTAAAAATCTACCAATTTGGCAGAATCTGAAGATCTAACCAGAACTGGTCCCTACTGTGCTCCGGCTACAGCAGATACTAACAAATGAAAAACATTCACTTAAGAATCACTAGACACAATCACATTATAATCAGGATTATAATGAAGATAAACTTGAATTGCAAATAATACCAATCAATACATCGATTTATTCAATTCTTTATCAGTGGTAATTTCTTTGCCACTAGCTGTGTATTTCTTGAAGAGCAGCCACCGTTTACCTATTAAAATGAATTTACAATTATGGTAAAATAGTGGTTGATAATTTTTTTCTCTAGATATCTGAAGCTGGTGTAAATTAATCTCATTTATTTTAACCAAAATTAATATTGGATTCTGTTCTCATCTTAGTAGCCTTTCAATTTTGTCTCAGCTATACTATCATTTTTAGATACCATTATAGATGCTGCAACTGCCTGCAAGATTTTCAGTAAAATCTACTTATCTAGGCAACTCATTAAAGAAATCAAGTTTAAATCAACTTTTTTGGTTCTCTTGGATTTTTTAAGGTTTAGGCAACTGACTCTTATTCCCATCTAGTTATCAAAGAAAAAATTCAATAGATATGGTTGACTGTGGTCTACCACTTTCATTGGTAGGTGCTGTGACAGAAGAAAGATTTTCACTAAGTGCATTGGTCTTCCATTGGAATCATAGAGTCATTCTTGCTCTTTAGATCTCTGCAAAGTTTCAATTTATGAGACCTGATTATAATTTCCCCAAGATAATAACTGAATGCAAATAGCAACAATCAACAAAAACTCAACAGCTTGTCTCTAAAGGTTCTTGCTGCTGAGATTAAAGGTTATAATGTTTAATTTGGTTATGTTTTGAAAGTCCTGCATTTGGAAGATTGCTTCAATAGATTTTATAGTCCAAGCAGGAGCCAACTGGAACTCAGAAGAAAAAATAAATTACATAAGACCTGTTCCCAAAGATTTTTATCACTGTCCTAGATATTTGACCAAATATGGCATTTGATATATGCCATATATTAGCTGCATATGTAAGTTGTCAGAAATTGTAAAAGAGATTTGAACTATGATTCTCTGAGCTCCATATTGGCCAGAAGGAATAACATTTCCCTTTACACCATCATCTGTCAATGTCCTTTCCCTTCTATCTTCTATATTTGTCTGGTATTTTATGTCACATTTCACTTCACATTCCCCATCTTTACTCTTTCTAGTAATTTCACAACTCATATGTCTTTAAATTCACCTCTCCTTTCTGAATTCTTACTCTGTCACTCACACTTACAAGTGTACTTGCAAGATATTTTAGTTGTGCAAATTGTGGCCAGACAAATTTTGCTTTGTTTAACTGTGACACATCTCGGATTCAAAGGTTCTGCCAACCTGTTCACTCGGTGCCTTCTTGTTCTTTGATCAGTGTTTAAGCACTTCAGGCTGAAGCACTTAAGTATTAGTGACATTGGTAACATGAATAACAGGTTTTCTGCTAAAAAAAAAAATGAAGAGAAGTTTTCTTCCATTCCCTTGTTTACTCGAAGAACGTTCATAAAATCACCCAGATTTTGGTGTAGGAATCCCTTCTCATATCTGAATCTTTGAATTGCCTGTGTTTAACATTAAGTAAGGCCCAATAGAAAATGTTTCTGTTGACAGGTTTCAGATGGCGGTTTCTCTTCAGCAATTGTCCAAGGCTTCCTGGCTTTGCAGCTCTATATTTTCTCTGGTATGCACTCTCTGTAATAAGACAGTCTGACTTCACTTAGAGAAAAAGTTAATTTTCTCAGACATTTCAAAGTCCTCATTTAAAATTAACCTTTCATTTCTGTTTTGTATTTACAAAAGCATTGGGTTTTGTTTTATTGATTCATCTCATGGAACACTTGACCAAGAAGAATGCTGTGTTTACTTTCAATTTTGTTTTATCACAGCAGTTCCTCATATTGATCCCAGACAAAACTCTTATCTCATTGCCTTCATTTTTACTTGCTACCTACTACCTCCACTGGAATTAAAACACACACAGCTTTAAATGGGTTCAACAAAAAGAATAAAATTGGAAAACACTGAAGTACTTGGAAAAGAAACATTTTATGATATGGAATCATAAAACCATTTAGTTTGGAAAAAACACTTAAGAACCTTGAGTCCAACTTACCCCTAATGCTGCCAAGTCTACCATGAAATCTGCTCTCTAAGCCCCATATATACAGGTCTTTTAAATTCCTTCACAGATGTTGACCACACCACTTCCCTGGGCAGACTGTTCCAGTGCTGGATAACCCTTTCAGTGATAAAATTTTTCCCAATATCTAATCTGAACCTCCCCTGGCACAGCTTGAGGCCATTTCCTCTTATATCTCTTTTTACTTCAGAGAAGAGACTGACTCCCAGCTCACTGCATCCTCTTTTTAATTAGTTGTAGAGACCAACAAGCCTCCCCTGAGCCTCCTTTTCTCCAGGCTAAACCCTCTCAGCTGCTCCTCCTCAGACTTGTGCTCCAGACCCTTCACCAGCTCCATTGCCCTTCTCTGGACATGCTCCAGAACCCCAGTGTCTTTCTTGTAGTGAGGGGCCCAAAATTGAACACAGGGTTTGAGGTGCAGCCTCACCAGTGGCCAGTACTGGAACAATCATTCTCCTAGTCCTGGTGGCCACGCTATTTCTGACACAAGCCAGGATGCCCTCTTGGCCACCTGGGCCCACTGGTTGTTCTTGTTCAGTCAGCTGTTGACCAGCACGCCCAGGTCCTTTTCCACTGGGCAGCTTTCCAGCGCCTCTGCCCCAAGCCTGGAGACTTGCCTGGCATTGTTGTGAACCAAGTGCAGAACTTGGCACTTTGCCTTATTGAGCCTCCTATAATTGACCTCAGCCCATCAATTCAGCCTGTCAAGATCCCTCTGCAGGGCCTTCCTCCCTTCAGCTGATCAACACTCCCACTCAACTTGGTGTTGCCTGCACACTGAGTGAGGGTACCCTCCATACCCTATTGGAAAAACAGTGCTGAAAATGTAAGCACTGAAAAAAGTGGGATGAACAAAGTCTGTGTGTATTTTGAGACTGATACTTCTGTAACTAAGCTTTTGACAAGTCTGTCTAAAAGGTCAAATGTGAGTCTGACTGCCTTAAATTATCTATTATTCAAAATCAAGCCCATTCATCTCTTTCATTGTAGATTTTTGTTCTTTTGACAGGAGTTATGCATTCTACATTATGTTATATGAAATACAGAGCTTCTGTGCAGAATTACTCTTAACATTTAAACTGACAAGCTTCAGCATATTTGAATTGAAATCATTTGAGATGCACTAGTGCTAAATGAGGACAGTATTCACTGGAACATAATGATTTGATTTGGGACTTAGGAATTAGAGGCTTCACCTCAGGCCTCAACCAAGTCATTAGTTTGTGGGAAATTCCTAATCCTCCAGTCATTACTCTTGTTTTACAGAAGAATTGTAATGCATTTTTGCTCATGTTCTCTGGGGTTTTTTATATGGATTTTACAGAGTTGCTGTACAGGTCTTTCTCATGTACATAACTATAGTAATTAACTTGGAAAGTCACCGAAAACTCATTATAAAATTAAGCTAAATTTATCCACACAGCACAGGATCCTTCTGGTAGTCATGCCCTTTAGATTTCTGGTTTTCTAGGGCTCTAATTTGACACACTCTTGGTCTTCTGCCAGCAATTTAGATTCTTTAATTTAAAAGTGCTGGAAGACCTCCTTTCTGGGACCCTTCAGGGTTCAGCTGTGCCAAACACTTTAGTGGTACAGCATTACAGAATTGCTGTGTTGCTTTCCTTTGAACTAAACCAGACCTTTCTTTTACTCAGAGACTGTGATCCAAATACTGTCATGTTTGCCTTGTGATGATGTGCTCTTTGGAGAGGCATCAGAAGACACCTTTCATAAAGCACAAGCAGATAAAAGTTTAGTTTCCACTTCTTGGTAATATTTCTAACATAATATACCCATCACAGATAATACTGTTCTGCCAGCATTGGGAAGATTTATGAAATGGTTTAAAGTAGAATCCAGGAAACTTCAGAAATACTGCATTATATGCACATTTAATTCACAGGATCATGATGGATATAATTTGGGCAACAAGTGTAATCCCAGCTGTTAGCTTATATGTTCTTATTTAAATAGAAACTTGCTCCATTCAGAAAGCTAGAAACTGTTTCTGTAGAACTAAGTAATACCCCTAAGATTCAGACTAATCATAATAAAATAGCAAAAACTGTTACTAGAGGTCAAAACAAGGAAATGCAGAAATGGAAAAATGAAGCTAGGTGCAAATCTTATGGATTTCTTAGGGAGTTCTCCTGAATGCCATGTCATCAAGGAACAGTTCTCAAAATGATGGAGCAAACAGTTTCAAGTGTGGCTATGTATTTCATATTTTCAATAACAGTCTGGCAAATTGATGGCTTTTTCTCCAAGCCAGAAGGGTTGTCAAGATGCCAATTGTTTCCCTCACTGCTTTGTGTATTGACTCCCGCAGCAGTTTTAACTAAATTTAATGGGATTTTTTTTTTTTTAACATTTACTGTAGACTTTTTTTAAGAACATCTGTTTTCAAAAATGTTAGTACTCTCATGGGTGAGTGAGATCCCATAGTGGATCTGGATCCTGATATGTACGAACCCAGTGAGATCAGAGCTTTCTGTCTGCTTATTTATTCACACACTCCCTTATTTGGTTCTTCTCAGAGCTAAGCTCATGAAATCTCAACTTCCCCCTGATCCACTTCCTGAGGCAGAGGTTGCTGCTGGTCCAGGAAGGTCAGGAAGAAAGTTGTATCAGTTTGAGCTGTGCCACTGCTTGCATTTACAACTGTTGGACATCCCTGGCAAAGATCCCTGGGCATCCCTTGCTGCTTGTCTCCACAGGTCTCTCTGTTGACCACCAACAGTGCACAAGGAAATATGAAGCTGCAGCAGGGGAAGTTCAGATTCAATATTAGGAAAAGACTCTTCACTAGAGAATGATCAGTGAGTGAAACAGGCTGTCCAGTGAAGTGGTCATAGCACCAAGCTTGTAAGAGTTCAAGGAGGCTCTGGATGTGGCTCTTAGTCTGATGAGTTTTTTTTTGGAAGTTCTATGAGGAGCAGGGAGATGGACTCAATGATCCTTTTAGGCCCTTTCCAATTGGAATATTCTATGATTCTCTGATCTACAGGATCTGTCACTGCCAGGACCTTTCTTCTAGTCAGCATCTTTTCCATCTTATTTCCAAATCCTATTTACTTCCCTGACACTGGTTCTTCTATTTAGGGTCCTTCTTTTCATCAATGAGTGGTCTTTGCATAACCATGAGACCTCAGTTTTCCCAGTCTAATCAGTCTACAGGCAGAACTGTAACTCATGATTGACCCATAATTAGTGCTTCTGTTTTATGCCTCTTCAATTATGGGAGAATTCAGAGCACGCTCCTTTTATCCGGACCATTTGTTAGTAAAACTTACAACCGGTCCCAACTGTTGTAGCTGGTGGGTACCAGGAATGGGACTCGGAGCTCAGAATGTCACCTTTGCAGTTATCTGCTCCTGGTGCATTTGCATGTTTGCATTCACTAATGAAGGGGGGTTTTTTTCTGCCTCCAATGTATAATTACAAGTCTTAAGTTTGACATAAAAACCAATTTCTTACTCACTTTTCCATCCCCTTTTAACTTTCCTTTTTAGTTGCCCTTACCAAAAAATGAGAGAATCTTTTTAATTTTTATGTAAGCCTTTTTCAACTAAAATTTATTACTAAAAGTAGCTATAAAGCTTGTTCAAACGGATCGCTAGAAATGCAATGTGGTGCATACTATTTGAATTGTTGGTGTTCAGTGCTGACAGATAAGGAAGGGTAATAAGTTAATGAGAAAGTAAAAATTCCTAGATAAAATATATCTTTATCTGCTCTATATTCAGATTGAATCTAATAACTCTGAATAAATTAATAATATAATATTCACAAGTGTACCTATAGGTGGTTGAAGGTATCTAAGAGCAAAAACATTTTTAGTAGGTGAACTTGGTTTTCTTTACTTTTAAAGTATGGGGACTTTGTTGAGGTTTTTTTTATTTTAGTTATTAGAAACATGGAAATTTTATACAAGTCATTTCCTGATTATATAATTTTTGAACAGAGAACTGCATGTACTTTCATTTTTTCATTTTTACCTTGATTATTTTTTACCTATAGTTTATTTTATGTGCTTTTAACTAGCTTCAGTGTTATTTTAAGCTTCACATTTATTTTTTTCAAAAGCACACTTATCAAGAGATTCCTAATTTCACAGCTAAGCTGTGATATAACTGCTTCTTTTTTTAATAAAGTCTGCTAAGTTCTTATCTGTATTAAAAATCTGCTATTGCTAAATTTAACACCTTATTAATGTGAGAGCATTTAAAAAGAACCCAAAAAACATTGAATTTTGAAGTTTCAAGTAGTTTTGCCTCTTGTTTTGAAAAGAAACCTATTTTCTATGTTTTTTAAATAGCTTCATTATCAAGGAATAAAATAAGATATAAAGAATACAAACCATTTAAAAATATTCCAAGTTATTTCATGCCACTTAGTCTCTTGAACATAAAGTATGTCCATGGTAATGTTAAAAATGGATGTAGAAAGAGCAAATAAGGCCACATTCTCTTTTACTGTAAATGGGGTTTTTTTATATCCATCATATGTTAATTAATAGCTTTTATTCCCCCTCGTGGCCTCTAGAGTCTAGGCAATAGTAGGGAATTTTTTGTACCTGCAGTGGATTTGATGAAAGGAAAAGCTGGATGAAATATGGGAGACAATGTTAATGAAAATCCTTACTGCTAGACAGACTAGTGTTCATTTTTAACTAATTTCAGGAGTGAAATGAAACAAACTTGAGGGTTTTTGCAATTTGAAGTCATTATGCATCCCCATTTCAAACCCTTAAGAAAGGCCTTTCACTTTATGCACACATGAAAAGTGAATTTAGTCTGAGACTGAGAAAGCAAGCAATTTATTCTTTGCACTCTTACCTTAAAACCAGTAAAACCTTTGAAATACAGAAAAAATGAGGACTGAACTCATATCTTTTGGAAAACCTCTCAAATCAACAGGACAATTTACCACATCAATGCAATTTAAAGCATTTGTCCAGAGATAAAATTGTAGCATCATTCTAAACAGCATTATTATTAGATTTTTACTCACCCCTGTATATCAGGTGAACTTCTCAATAGTGCGACAAAATTTTGCTTAATAATTTTAGATAGCATTACTTTATTTTAAACCTTATTTTATTAACAGTTTTTTCTTACCAATTAATTTATCTGGATTCAATATTAATAAAATTTTAAAACAAGCAAATATGAGATTTTATTCTTCATAGTTAATCTGATCGTATTTTTTGTGTCCAGATGGGATCTAGCAATTACACCATTAAAAACCATACAAAAACAAATGAACAAACCAAACCAACAAAAAAATTAGCTCAAAGAAATACTGCAATGATGATGTAGCAGCAGCACATTTGGTTCATGTTCTTGGGAACAGGAGAGAAGGTTTTCTCTAGAGCCTCCTGTTTCTCAAGGGCTTTCCTCCCTCTCCTCACCAAGAGAAGCTTCCTTGAACCCAGGAGCTTCATCACAGCTTTCTCTAATTTTCTGTAGAGTGTCAGAGGATACATTGTTTTAACATACAGTAGCTTTCAGAAGATTACCTGAAGGGGTACACATGTATGGAAACAATAAGAATTTCAGTTTCTGGTTAAAACTACTTCTGATGAGTGTTAGTTGCTTTGCTTTGCATAATTTGACCAAATTTCCTGTCTATGTTACAGCATCACATGGTTGAATTCTACTTAGCTAAAGTAAAACTGAAGAGTATTTTTAATTAAAATAGCTTAAAAAAATGGATGCAGGATTTGCATTGCTCCCTTGAAATGTCTGCAGCTGTAATTCTGAGGAAAAAGCTTAATTTTTTTACTCTATTAGAAAATGTTAAGACTTCTATGGCAAAACGTTTTTTCCGTCAGTTGCATATAATACTCTTCATGGTAAAATCTAGAATATTTTTCTTACATGACAAACGAGTTTGTGTTGAAAATTAAAAAGTTGGGTTTTGAGAAGTGAATGAAGAGTTACTTGCCTGCTTCTGTACAGAGTCAGTGGGAGATTCTCTTTCCTTTGTGTCTTTTTGCCCATAAGATTACACTGTGAGAAAGTGGATGACCATTTTTTCTCCCGTATTTAACAATACCATTAGAGCTGAATGTTTGCAGGACCAACCTAGAGTTGCAGGTTTGTAGGAAATGCCATGGATTGTTTGTTCAGATTTCAGTGGCAGGGGGGTCTGCATGTTTACCTGCAGTAGTGACCTTTGAAAAGGCCATATGGCTTATCTCTACTGATCGTGGAAGTGCTAGTTTCTTTCCTTCTTTCCCACACTGATGTTGATGAAATAGAAACTGTCTATTGTAATGTTTGTGTAGATGACTCTCCCTCTTGGATAGTGCAACATGTACTTTGTGGGTTTGATGTGCATGTACAGATTTCAGATACAAGTATACAGAGGAAAATATTTGTGGATTTCCCATGTTCATTTCATACAGCAAAGACTTCTGTCTCCATGTACTATAGTATTAAGGAATTTTGCTTTATAATTTTCAGGGTTTTACAAGGATTCAAAGTAATATCATTAATACAGGTGTGTGAGCCTGTGGTGGTCAGTGAGTTAAGGGAAGAACTAGGGAAAAGTAATTCTTCATTTTTACTTCTATGTTCACTAAGGAAAAGAGCTTTTTTTTTTTTTTTCCTTTTTGCATTTTAGGGAAAATACAATGTTCCTGTAATCAGTATTAGTTTGCTACAAATAACTTACAGAGTTTGAATTTGAAAGTAGAATCGAAAACTAGAGGTTCTACAACATTCTGTCCATTCTAAGAGGCACTGAGGTGTAAAACAATAAATGACTGCATGGTTGCATAGGTTTTCCCGCTTGAATTACATTTGCAGAGTGAATAAGAAATTAATTCCTCAGCACAACAATACAACAATGTGTTGTATTGTGTTACTTCAGCCCCTCTATGTCATTAGCAATGTTCAGTATGATTTTTATAAATGTTCTCTAGTCTATATATAATTCACCATTCCTTAGAACATACTCAGTTTCTGTCCCATATCTGTGCTCCTAAAAATTCGGTTCATTATTTCTCTGACCTCGTGTTTCTGTTCATATTCTTAATCACAATGCTCTTTTATCTTCTCTAAGTTACCTAGTAAATGCTTTCTCTGTTATGCCATGCCATGTTTTCTGCTTCTGGTGTTTTTTCTGGCTCTCCTGTATCTTTTAAATTCAGTCTCAAAGTCACACTCTGCTGTACTGATGGCTTTTAAACTAAGTTTTAACAAGTCATTCCAGATCAACCTCCTAATTTTCCCAGTTTTAACTCCTCCTTTCACTGTTAAGCCTTTTTTCTGGCTTTTTTCCCCCTTTCTGTGAATGTGCATGATGGCTACTGCAATGGATATCCCTACAGTTTATAGTCATGTGTTATATTTTAGAAAATATGAGTACATTTCTGAATGATATGGGGAAGTATAATATTGCTTGGCAAAATTTCACCTGTAAAGCACTTGTAATTCTTTTCTGCCATATAATCATGGTCAGGCAAAAGTATCTGATAAAATATTTACAGATTCTGTTTCAACATCCTGATACTCATTTGAAAAGCTAAAATAGTTAATTTAGTTCTAGAAGAATGTAGTATGAATAAATAAATAAATCTTGACAAGTCTGCAATTCCAGAAGTAAGAAATTTATTTTTGCTAAGTCTCAATTGGAAAGGGGAAAAAAGGAAGATGAAAAATAAGTGTTGAGAAAAGAAGAGTAATTGTAGGGAATAATTTGGCTACAAAACTGTATAATATATTTTTTAAACTGACAATTTTAGCATTACTATTGTCTTTTAAGAATTTAGCAGCTACAGAGCTACACATTATTTGTACATTCTCTCTGTAATGAGAATCTAGAAACTTGTAAGTCACTGTTCTTGAGGTATGTTTTCATGCCTACCTCAACAGTAACTGTGTCTACATTTGTATTCTCACTTACTCAGCCTCCACTGACTTGTGGCTCCAAAATTTCCTGAGCTGGAGATGGCATCTTTATATCTAAAAGTCCTCAGTGGATTTTCATCCTGCTCTTCCACCAAATTGCTGGTCTCTGTAAACATTTAGTCAAGTTTTCTATATAGTTTTAAGAGTGTCCACAAGTTCTTCTTGGTAGTTCCTGCTCTTATTATCGTTTGGAAATATTTTAATATTTCCTATATTATTACCCAATTTATATACCTTTGGCTGTGTGATCAGAAGAGGAGGAAAACCCTATTTTGAGATGAGTGGTTATCATTTTGACTGATTCACAGCTTTTGATTTATTATTCAGAGCGTGTAGCTGCAAGCAAGATAGTCATGCTACAGAACATAAAAAAAAGCATTAAATCACTTGAACCTCTTCTGCAACAGCCTTTTGGTTAGTTTTTTAATTTTAAATTGCAAATATATGCACTGAAGTGGCTTCCATTGAAAATGGAGAGCCTCTTTAGTAGAAGCTAAAATACATTTTGGAAAAGTTTAAATACAATATGGATAAATCTCATAGGACCCATGAATGGCATATTCAGCCTACACAAGCAAATGTCCCTATTTAAGATTTTAGATGACTTTGCAAAAATACCTTTTTTAATAATTCCTTCCAAATCTAATAGAACATGAATATTTGGAAATCTTCAGGACCTCAACCTCAACTTCACAAAAACTGATTAGTATGTGCACTAATTTGGCTCTTATCCCAGAGTCTTTATTTCTCAAAAGAAAATTTCATACTGTAGATATATCTCATTATACTTAATTGCTCTTGCTGTTGATGCTTTTGAAGGTGTTTTGATATTGTACTCTGTGGAATATATAGAAAGGGGTTTGCAGTTAAATATTCTTATTGAGAAGGCTAGACAGTCTTTTGTGCTATGGGATAACAGATTTTGCTGACAGCACTGGCAGAAGAGAGAGAGAATTAAAAGTATTAAAAAAAAAAGAGATAGCAACAACTGAACAGGATGCTGAAAAGAGAAGGCTACTTTTTCTTCTAGAATGATGAAACTATACATATATATATATTCAGACTTTTTTGAATTACAAGGCTGTAGAATTCACAATGAAGTATATACGAAAAAGAAAAAAGCCCCTGATTTCTGGGCAGGTTTCAGTTTTTACTCTTGGCCTGCATTTCTGTAGTCTTAATCTTGAAAGCTCCGTCTGTGTTTTAGCATGATACCCTTTGATGTTTTTTTTCTTGATTTGTCTGTGACCAGAGAGAAAAGAAGTACTCTCTGTATTTTGTCTCAATCTCCTGTATGATGTGCTAAAGAAGTAGTTCAGTACGTTTTTGGGTAATTCATTTGTATTTCTCTTGGCTAAGGCATGATTCATCTGTCTCCATTCATTTTTTTCCTGTTTACACTCTTAATATTTTTTCTGCTCAAGGAGATTTTTAGAATATAATTTAGAATACAAAATTCCAAAGAATAATTTGGGTGACAGAGGAGGTTAACAACCTTTAAAATGTTGTTATCTGAGCACTCTACTTCAAAATGGATGTTACTTACATTCTTATTTCATTTAAAATTTACATTTAAAAAAATAAATATGACCATTATCTGTTCCATCTTGAATATTTTTTATGCTATTGAATTATACTGTGATCACAATTCAAATTTTAAGGTGTTCTGATCATCATCAGTGGATAAAATTAACTTTTCCATTTTTTTTAATGTATATCCCAGTACAAAACACAATGTATATTTCTCAGCTAAGCTGAATCTGCTGATCTGGAGTTTCCTTGCTGGTAGCAGTACCAGGGAAAAAAACTCCGGCCTCTTGACCTGTGATATACTTTCATCAGGACCCTGTTACCATTTACTACTGAGAACTTATTTGAATAGTCATTAGTCAATACTGAAAATTTAGCCTGGTGTGAAAATTTCACCTTTCTTTATGTGGAGAGTACCCTTATTTATGTATTATGTAGAGGCCAAATAATCTCAGTCTACAGCATCACTTGACAGCACCTGAAATATAGGTCCCCTTAAAATGGGCCTTGGTCTTGCATCAGAAAAGGGAAGTTTTGAAGAATGGTTGGTAGACCAGCCATTTCAACAGGAAGAAATCATAATTTTGTTGTAGGTGTATGATGAAAGTAATTCCTTTCAGTCACAGTCAGTTGATTTACACATCCCCATCAAGTCATATTACTGTCTGGAGCCATGATTCTTAATTGCTCAAATAGCAGATGCCTTCCTTAGAGAGGCAAGTACTGTGTCTCCTGTCAGCAATGCTGCAAACAGTGGGACATTTTATAGTCAGAGCAGAAAACTCAGTATACTTGAAACCCTTACATAAACATAGGCAGAAAATTTTCCCTGGAGACTTTATAAAAGCAGTATGTTTTGATACACTTTGTGTCAATCATCTACTAACCAAAACCTGCTTTGATATTTTTCCAAATACAGATGTATTGAAGAAAACAATTCTAGTATAAAAATGAACTGACTTACCATGTGTGCAAAATGAAACTTTTTAAATATTTAGACATTTTGATCATTATAGGTAGCTGGCAGCCTTGATTCTTGTCTCTTAAATCTTTGTACTATCCTACCTCTCCTCACACTTCCTAGTCCTAGTCTCTTTCCCAAGCTGGTTGATTCCAGTTTTCGTCACTGGCTTTCAGTTGTCTTAAGCCAACTTCTACACTCCAGATTCCAAAGTGCAAAGTTTTGCTTTAATGCAAATAAATTCTTTATTTGTCTCTTTCAGTCTTTATTTGTACAAGCTGTTCCTAATAGTGAAGTTGAAGCGATTCCTTTTTTTTGTCCTTTTCCTGTCAATAGTTCCAACATTTTCTTTCCTTTGTAATGAATGTACTTGCATCAATATCGCCTGGCTCTGGCTGTTTTTCCTCTCAGCATGTACATTGCCTAAGCTCCATTGATTTTTAATGACCTAATAATCTGCTGCATCTCAAAACTGCAGTTGCAAGGACAGGTCAATTCCTCCAGGTGGAAACATATGCAGTACAAATGGAACCACTGAGAAAATCAGGTACTAAAAATCTAACTTGTCTCAACTGAGCAAGCAAAACCTGCAGTTTTTTAGATTTATCATAAGACAAAACCTGGGTAGAGTTTCCAATGAATAGCCAAAAAAGCAAACAAAAAGAAAAAAAAAAGAAAGGAAAAAAAGTCTTTCTGACACGATTCATTCACAGAGACATTTTTAAAATACTTAATAAAAGGAAAGTGCTAGCCTCATTTAGAACAGGGAAATAGTTACATTATAATAACAAGCAGTCTGACTAATTTATCTTACTAGTTTTATTACCAGAAGTGACTGAACTATTCTGTCTGAAGTCATCTGTTGAGAAAACATAGTCTTGATTATTGGAAAGACCATTTTGTCATTTAACATTTTAACAGTTATAATTTTGAAATAATGAAGACACATAAAATACGATTTTGTAATGAGAAACTTGGCAGAAGTGAAAGAATAAGCAGTGGTATCGTTCTTACATGATAGAAGGCATATTTAGGGAGTGAATAATGTGTATTATTTTCTGAGGCTGTAATCCTGCAAAGAGAGTTTTCAAAATGAGAAAGATACTCTGAACTCAAATTTCTCTTTACTAAAAATGTTTCTTTAAAATTTTATGCCTCTGAGTTTAAAAGCTCTAAATGTCTAGAGCAACATTCTTCATATTTTACAGTGGGACAGGCAGTTTCTGAAAGAAGGAAAAGTATAATATAACTAAGAGTGCTGGAATGAACACTAAATCTCTACTGTAAAACTACTCTCTAAAACTGGCCAACTAATTTTTAAAACTCAGAAGCAGTCTCTATGAATTAATAGAAACCTTCTTGGAGAATTTATTAATACACAACTAATCCTTTTCCTCCCTTTAGGAACATAATGCAGTGGCAGGTGAGGAACACTTTGTCCCTTCACTTTCTTACCTTGAAGGAGCTACAAGCTCATGGTTTAAATTCTGTGAATTAATTCATAAAGCTGCCAGGAATAACTCATTTTTTTCAAGGCATCTGAAGGTTAAAGGATTTTTATTTTCATTTCTTATACTTTAAATTAAGTCTTCAGAGTCCTTGAGGTCTTTCAGCCTCCATACCCCAGTAGAAGATGGTGAAGTGTGTAGAAATTAAAATTCACATCTTTTCATCTAGATATAATTCTTCTTTGTGCAACAGCAAATAATAAAAAATCTATAGGACAATATATGGTTCCAGAACATTTTTTTCTTCTGCATCAGTCCATAAGAACAACCAGAACTATGTGACATGCAAAAATGACTGATCATGTTTCAAAACATTCTGTGAGATGACTACCTGACTAGCTAGATGCGATGCACTGTTCATAAAACATATCAATTTTTCCTATCATTTTCATTGGTGTTCATCTGTGGTCCTCCAAAATAGGAACCTTGAGAGTTCCCTGGCTCTGAGAGGCATCTTGCTCAGAGGGCAATTACTGGCTGCAGGCCGCTGTGGGCCAGGAGAGCTCAAGGGACTTATGACTAAGCTTGTGGGGTCACAAGAGAATTAGCTTTTGTCACAGTCATCTTCCATCCTGACCACAATTTGGGTCAGGACTTTTCTTTAGAAATCCAATAACAAAAATGTTGTTCCAATCAGGTTGTAATAGGAAAGAAAAATAAGTCTCCAATGACTGTTGGTTTGAAAAACAGGAGCTTGTTAGTAACCATATGTTCCTGGGAGCAGGTAATGGTTCTGATAAGCTCAAGGCCAAGGTCCAGGAGCATTTTTGAGGTCACAGTGCAGCGCGTGGAGGAGGAAGGGGTGCATCACCATAGTGCATTCTTATTCAAGCTTTATTCAGTAAATTACTCTGTAAATGTTTGCTTTGAATGCACCAAATCAATTTTGTGTTGCATAATCATTAGATACTTTATTAAGAATAGATTTTGATTCAAGGATGAAGCTGTATGCATATTTAGGTAGCCTTTTTCCTAAGCATAGCCCTACTAGCAATATATGGCTATAACAATTTAACTTCAGCATGTCCTAATTCTTTTTATTCTCTTAAAAAATATGGTTAAAATCAACCATCACAACAAATAGCGTGGCTAGCAGGACCAGGCAAGTGATCCTTCCCCTATACTCTGGTTTGGTGAGGCCACACCTTGAGTATTGTGTTCAGAATATTGAGGTGCTGATGTGGGTCCAGAGAAGAGCAACAAGGCTGGTGAAGGGACTGGAGCAAAAGTCCTATGGGGAGAGGCTGAGGGAGCTGGGGTTGTTAAGCCTGGAGAAGACGAGGCTCAGAGGTGACCTCATCACTGTCTAGAACTACCTGAAGGGAAGTTAGAGCCGGGTGGGGGTTGGTCTCCTCCCAGGCACTCAGCAATAGGACAAGGGGGCACGGGCTCAAGCTCTGCCAGGGGAAATTTAAGTTGGATATCAGAA
>JAWWLZ010000001.1:110017050-110035641 GCA_035041345.1 Poliocrania exsul | reverse complement strand
TCTGCCGTGAGGGCTCTGGGGGGAGGGAAGAAACAGTCTAGGGTTGGTAGGCAGGCTTAGGCCAACCGTAGACATAAGTTTATGACTGGTGTTTTAGCTAGCTATGCAATTCAGAATTAACATGTAAAGATGAAGGTTGAAAATTTCTTTTTATGTTATTAAATTACATCCATTGCACTTCTTGCTTGTGGTTCTAAGGATAAACTTACTTTCAGTTCTAAATCACAATGGAAGTCTTTAGAAGCTGCTTTGAGTGTTTTTTTGACACAAGTGTGTCAGTAAAGACAATTTCTGCCAATTATAAAAGTATAAAATGCTTTTTATAAAAAAATAAAAACATAAGCATATTTTTATGTAGAGTTTGGTTTTAGGCTGACCTTCTAACAAAGTAGCTAAAGTTGTTCAGAACTTCTCAAAAAATTTATCAGATGGTATCTTCTGTAAAAAACATGTATTTCTTGCTTCTCTCTTGTCCTTGTCTTCTACCTATTATACTAATCAATAAATACGTGTTGATTTCTCTTGAATTTCAGCAGTAGAACAGGAATGCGAATTCTGTACTTGTAATAGTCACCTGACTTCTAAAGAATGAATATAAGGGTGGCCTTTGTGGAAAAGAGAAATCAACACTTTTGCTTGGTTTTTAAAAGTTTGGATTTTGCATGAGTTTTCTGAGATTTTTGATTTCCTGGAATGGTTTTCACAAAATGTCTTTCTATAGATTGCTCGAGCCTGGCATTGCATGTAATGTAAAGGTTTGTTGGGTTTGTTTTTTTTAAAATATCATGTTTTCCATAGATTTTCTGCAATGTCAGCATGCAACTTGCTGGTTTTTTGAGTATATCATTTCACTAGCTGCTGCAGAAAATAAATATCTCTCATTTCCAAGAGAAAATAATTAAATAAGAAACTGTAAAGTAGAAATTAAAAAGCAGAGTATTTATTGAAAGAGATGTAAAACAGGACCCTACAGATATAATTATTTGCTATTTGGAATACTTGGTAGGAATTTTGAATTCTGGTGTAAAATATGCAATTTATAATAAAAAATTTAATATTTTTTTTTATTTCTCTTCATCTTAACTGATCTTGGTCAGAATACTGATTTTATACTACTAAGTACTTTCTATGCATTAGCCACCTGTTTCTTTTTTCTGTTTGTTTTATAAACAGCTTTTTATGGAAAACAATGGTGTTCCATTTTTTCCTTTGTAGAACTGTCTGACCAGATGCCATTTTCATTGCTCTTAAAATTTTGGTTTTGCTTAGTTTTTAGAAACTGTTGAACAAAAGACAATTAGTACCACGCGGATGGGCTCTGAAATGGATCTTGAAAACTACCAAACTGCTTTAGAAGAAGTACTGACGTGGCTTCTCTCTGCTGAAGATGCATTACAAGCACAAGGGGATATATCCAATGATGTAGAAGTTGTTAAAGAACAGTTTCACACCCATGAGGTACTAGTCTTTTGATAGCCATTTATATGTTTTTATCCCATATTAAGGTCAAAAAGACAAAACAAAGATATGTCTAGTATTTTATTCCTTTCTCCCTCCTTTTTATTTTTATGTGTGATTTATTTGTTTGTTTATTTAAGTTGTGGGTTTGATTGGAGTTTTCTGTGGGACTTTTGTTTGTTTGGTTTTCTGTTGTGCTTTTTTTGGTTTTGTGGGGTTTTTTTGTCTTGTTTTGTTTGGGGTTTTTTTTGTTTTGATTTTGTTTTTTGTTGTTGTTTTTTTTTAGTTTTGATTTAGAGAACTTTAATGTAGCACTGGAGACTGTGCCCTAGATTCATGAAATCATTTGGGTTGGCAAAGACCCTTAAGGTCATCAAGCTCAAGCATTAATCTAACACTGTCAAGTCCACAGCTAACCCATGTCCATAACTGCTGCATCTTGCACATCCAAGGCTGGTGACTCCTCCCCTTCCTGGGCAGCCTGTTGCAGTGCTTGGCACCCTGCAGTGAAGACCTTTTTTTCCTAAGATTCAATCTAAACCTGCCCTGGTGCAACTTAAGGCCATTTCCTCTCATCCTATCATTTATTGCTACACCCACCTCATTACAACTTTTTTTCTGATAGTTACAGAGATCAATAAGGTTGCTCTTCATCCTCTTCTTCTCCACACTATTTTCTGCTATATGAAGAAAGTGAAAGTTTTTATTTCTGGGTCATGTTACAAGGTTTGGGGAGGGCTTAAAAGAATTAAAAGCAGAGTTAAAAATCATGCTTGCAAAATGGTGGAATTCTGTTGTTCTTGGTTTTTTCCTTCCAAAGAATCCAACTTAAAGCTGGGTATGCTTTTTTGTTTTGTTTTTATTATCAGGGTTTTATGATGGAGTTAACAGCTCATCAAGGACGTGTTGGTAATGTTTTGCAAGTTGGAAGTCAACTTCTAACAACGGGAAAACTTTCAGATAGTGAAGAGAATGAAATCCAAGAACAAATGAATCTACTTAATTCTCGATGGGAAAGTCTCAGGGTAGCAAGTATGGAAAAACAAAGCAAGTAAGTAATATGTTGGGTAAAATAGTATATATTGATTTTGACTGAAACAATCCTGAACTTGACTAAGAGTTGGGATTTTCCTTCAGTTTACTGTGAGAAAAACTCCATCTTGTATCTGTTTGAACCGGAAACTTGTACAGTGACTTTCAAGCTTACATGTTTTTTTGAGCCTGGAGACCTACAAAGCAGCACCTGTCAACAGCTTGGACACAGATAACACTTCAACCAAAATTTATATAACCTACCTCACGTTTTTCTGTTTCAACAAATACTGTATCACACCATGTTTAGTTACAAAGGTGAGAATCAAAAGGAAAAGGGAAACAAATCTTTAAGGCCTGTAAAACATGATCCCATAAAAAGAATAAATGGGAGCTTAGCTTTCCTGAAAATATTGTCATGGTTTTATCTGAGTACAAATTACACTTTTCAGAAAAGGACAAGTCCTACAGCTTGATGCTCAAATACAAGCAAATCTACAAAAATAATATGTTAAATAGTGGCATTAGTCTTTGGAGCATTTTTAATATTACTGTGTCTTATTTTGAACTTTTGATTTACATGGTACTATCTAGTATAAGTAGTTCCATAAACATAAGAGACTGTGAATGTGCCACAGTGAAGTAATTTGGCTTGCAGTATACAGAGATACCAGTAACGTTATTGAAGGTGATTTATGTATGAGTTTCCTATTACCTGATTTTTCACTTGTTTATTTGATTTTATCCTCATTTTTTGTGTTTTATTTTGTCATGAGGAATTTTGTACACCTACTGGCTTTTCTGTAAGGGGATCAATGTGAAGTTTACCAAGTGCCATATTAAATTAAATCCAGTGGAAATGTTAAAGTTAATTGAATGTCAGTAGGAGTTTCTTTATAGCCAGGTAGTATTAATTAGGGAAGACTTTGGCTGTTCTCTGCAGGGAAAAAAATAAAAAATCAGATCCTTGGTTGCTTTTTGAGGACTTTAAACCAGGTAGATTTCAGTAAAATCTCTCTGCTGAAGTGCTGAAGTCTTAATTTTTTCTCAGAAAATCCCAATGAAAATGTATTAGAGGCAAAACTCTTCTGTTTCTTCAATTAAAAAAGGAATGCTCCTTTGGCAAATATGATTTTAATAACAGCTGAATATCTCTAGTAGTGAGACCAATCGTCTAGTACAGCATCCTGACAGTAACAGAAAAAGACGTGGCCTCAGGTTGCACTGAAAGAGTTTTAGATTAGATATTAGGATTTTATTTATTTATTTATTTATTTTTAATTTAAAGGATCACAAAGCATTGGAACAGATTATCCAGGCAAGTGGTGAAATTACCATCCCTGGAATTGTTAAAAAATTTTTGGATTTGACACTTCAGGATACTATTTAATGGTGAACATAAGGTGATGCTAGGTAGACAGTTGGACTTTGATTTCCAGGCATAGTGATTCTATGAGTCTAAGAAAAGGCTTAGGGAAGACACACGATCTCGTGAACCAGCATCTTCTCATCTCCTTTTTCCATTGGTGGAGATCAAGTGTTGGTCTGCATGGGCCCATTGCTCTGGAGACCAAACACTGGGCTGTGTATCATTGGTTTGACCTGATACTAACATGTTATGTTATGGAGTTCTCCATAGAACTATTCTGACCTCCAGTTGTTTACAGGTCAGGGTAACATTGAGATGGAAGAGGTTTTGCATATTTGCTAATGTACTATAGAGTTTATTATTTTTTTCTTCTATCTATTTATTTGTTATCCTTTTGGATATGTTATTTTCCATGGCATCCTTTGGCAGTGAATTCCAAAGGCCTCTTACCCAATAAGTGCTACTTTTTTGAGGAATGGCTTATTTTTTCTTTGTCAATGGTGGCTTAAGTGATTCCCTCCAGTAAGTCTTTTAGGAGTGAAGGTCAACAATATATATTTTCTTATTCTCTTCATAAATACATACTGAATATATTTGTTTATTCATCTTGCTCTTTTTCAAGCTTTTTCCAGTTCTACCCTACCTTTTTTGAGTTGAGGGGTTATCCATAGTATTAAAAAATTCTTATTTTCAACAATTCCATGGCATTGCTCTCTCTTTTGCAATATGTTCTTAGTAATTCCAAACATTTGTTTTCTTTTCAGCTTCATATACTGAGTATTGAGGTTGTTCTCTTTATTCCCTCTGTCTCTGACTGTAAAAGTATTCATGGGTTTCAGATGTTTCAACCTAACTTATTTCAGCTCTATTACTTTCCTGGAGAGAAAAATCTATGTTGCTTTACTGTGGGGAGTTTTTATTTGTCATATTTATTTTCATTTAAATCAACACATACTAGTAGCAACCTCACCTCTATAAGTGGTACTTTGCCTACTTAAATGGCCTTTAACACCAACTGTTAAACTTATCTCCCAGTTTCAGGTGTAGGACATTGCTTGGGGAACTGAATAGTCTAGTTTCTTCTGAAGCATGTCACATTTGGGTAATAAGAATTCAGTAGAAGACATAAAATGATATGAGCTTCCCAGAGAATGTTATGCTGCTATTCAATTTCTTTCAGAAAAGAATTCTGTTACAAATTCAATGAAATTTGGGTTAGGGCAAGAGGAAATTTATCAAGAATGCCATTCTTAGATATAGCTCATTTTGACCTATTGGTTAAACCCTGGTGATTCAAACACAAGCTGTAAGACTATGAAGAGCTTTCATATCACAATATAATATATTTCTGGGTTATTATACATAATTGAAACCCTCAGGATCCATCTTCTACTTCAGCTTAAAGCACAATCTTTGGAGCACATTGCTGTAATGCAGTCCCTAAGGCAGCAGTGGCATGTTTATCCAAACAGGGATTGTTTTTGTGAAGATGAGAACAGCAAGACTGTCTGACCTCTGTTGTAATGGTAATAGGAAATGTAACAAAAGGTACCACATTTTACAGCACAGGGAGAACAAAAGCAAGCAATCAACGGGGAGAAGAGAATGATATACTGATAAAGAGTACTATAAAATTGAAAGGGTCTTAGGGAAAGTGATTTTGGAGGTCAGAATGTCAGAGGAAGCTTGTAGCATAGCAATACCTTTGTGTAAAAGCAGCCCAAATTGGATTTCCCATGTATTCACTATATATTGAAAGTATTTGACTCTTCTAGCAAGCAATGCATTTGTATGCTGAAAGAAAACAGCCTGGGTTTTTTTAATTTCTTACTCCTGGCCTTCCCCAAATAGGATTTTCTATAGTAAAGCATCTCAGAGTTAAAAATATACCACTGAAGAGGAAAACAGTGCCATTAATGACTTTATAGAGAGTTCTATAACTTGTAAAACACATTCAATGAAAAAGTATTTTTTTTATTTGAAACTTATGAGAGGCATAGCATAAACAGAGGTTTTGATAATCTCCTGAGGTATATAAGTATTTAAAACCTCTATCAGATGTTTATTACATTAATTTGAAAATTGAAAAGTAGCTGAAGAATGGTAAAAAAAGAAGAAACATTCTTTTGCTTAAGAAGAAACTGTGATTATTTAATTTTCAAGTTTATGCTCCTTACTTCAGAGTAAGATCAATAGTCATGTAATAAGTATTTCATATCTTGGTTTTCTTGAATTTTCTTTGCTTTAACAGATTTTCTGTACTGTTTATTTAAATTATTGCTAAGAGGATGTCTACAATGAAGCATTGTACTTGTTACTTATAATAGCTTAGTTTAGAGCATCAAGTAAGACAATAAAATACACACTTGAAATTGAAGGACTGAGATCTCATATTGCTAAGCCCATGTGAACTATGGGCTATATTAAAGCAGGATATCATCTTTCTGTACTTTATCTGTAAAGAAATAGAGAGATTAGAGTGAAGAAGACTTTATATGAGTCTTCTGGTAATTTTGATCAATAATTAACACATGATTTCCACTGAAAAAAAACACCCTGAAATCATAGCAATCACAAAGATCCATGATATTTTGTTCTTATTAAAAATATCCTTGACAATGATAATACAGAGGAAAAATTACTGTTTGTATCTACTGTTTCAAGATTTGGATTAATGCAGCCCTTCCCGTGTCTTCTAACCTATTTTTTTATCTTCAGTGTCTCAAGTTCTGTTAAGTTTCGGTTTCTGCTTATACTTAGTTGTTCCTGTGATTTGTTTGCTTTGGTCCTTTGCTTCCAAGAGTTGTCAACTGGAGACTTTAAAAATTATTACTGTCTCTAGAAAGTAGCATAGCTTCACAAATCTCCAGGTGTAACACCTGACACTGTCTCAGTACCATTTGGGATCACTGAGGTAGCATTCAAGAAAGAGTTGTAAGTAAAACTTTTCTTCAAAACAAGCCTTAAAAAAATAATAAAAATTGTTTGCAATACTTTATTTCCGTAAACTTGGTTTATTGGTGTTTGTATGCAGTTTCTTCCCTTTTCTATATCCACTACTCTGCATTTGAAAGTATAAGGAGCAGCTGACAGCACCTTGTCTTGTTCAGCCTGGAGGAGACTGAGGGGAGACTTCACTGCAGTTACAACTTTTTCATGAGGGGCAGAGGAGGGGCAGTCACTGAACTCTACTCTGTGGGGACCAGGAACAGGACCAGAGGGAATGGCCTGAAGTTGTGTCGGGGAAGTTTAGGTTGGATATTAGAAAGAAATTCTTCCCCCAGAGGGTGGTTGGGCACAGGAACAGACTCCCCAGGGAAGTGGTCACAGCACCAAGCCCGACAGTATAACATATACTGACCTGTATAACTATAGCATATAGCCTGACACTATAACATCTGATGGTTTCACCAAGGACAGTGACTTTGGTCTGTCAAACCTAAATTAAAAGGTGTATCTTATGTGAAAGATAGCTAAATATAAAGATGCTGTTGTAATTCCATTGTTCAGCAATCGTTTCCACGTTAATTTAAAAATGCTTCTGATGAGATGAAGATTTTGTTTAGCAAAATTTGGAGAATTTCTAAAGAGGCAAGTATAAAGGAAGGATTTGTGATGGATCATTTTGGATTTATCAAAGTACGTTGATTTGGTAAAACTAAACTAGTTCCTGTTTAGTTCTCCAGAGCATTCTCCATTGAATAACTGATTTTTTTTTTTTTTTTATTATTTTTTTTTTTGTTTAGTAACTTAAGTTTGAGGCAGCATGGTAAGGTTAGCTGTCTGAGTACTTGTAGTAGATAACGCAAGCTTTAAAAAGACCAGGTAGTAGAAATTTTGAACTCCAGGTCTAATATTAAGAAATGCAACTGGAGGACAAAACTTTAACAGAGAGAATATTGTATGCAGTATTTAGATGCTGTCTTGGGTTGAGTTAGCAAAATGCCAACTGCCCAACACAGTGTCAGTTTCCCTCCCCCTGCGGAGAAAAGGGAGGAAAGGGAAAAAACCCTGGAAACAGATTTAAACTAACTATATATATATATTTATACAGAAAAGAGAAAATGAAAGGAAACTAAAATATAACCCACGCACAAGTTAGAAATAACAAGAAATATCTTCCGACTCCCCAGTGAACACAAATCCCACCATTCTAACTAGAAATCACTCCAGAGAACTCAAACCCCAGAGAGACAGACTTAAGCAGAAGGACTAAGAACAAACATTTTACTTTCCTGAGATAACATGGTGGTGAGCCAGTGCTCTGGGCCCGGTCCTCCCCATCCCTCTCAGGACAGAACGGTGCATCCTGCTGGGACCACAGTTTGAAGAAACTGACCAAGCCACTCCCACACTGGCTCTTACCCTTTGAGATGATGTTGGAATATGGTATGGAATACCATTGGCTAGAAGAAGTCATCTGTCAGCTCAACCCAGCTCAAGTCAGCTGACAGTCTGAGGCCTAGTCTGAAATGTAAAGCCTAAATTTAGGCCTACCTAGCTAAACCCATAACAGATGTTTAAAGAAAAAGCTTAAAAACTCTTTGCTGAAATCAAAACTTTTCCAACAAGTTTGCAGTTTCCCCATCCATGAAATTGTAGAATATGCTGAGTTGGAAGGGTCCCATCAGGATTATTGAGTCCAACTCCTGGTCCTGCAATGGACACCCCAAGAATTCCAGCATGTCCCTGACAGTGTTGTCTAAACACTTCTTGAACTCAGACAGGCTTGGTGCTGTGACCACTGCCTTGGGGAGCCTGTTCCCCTTGGAAAGGATGTATTTTTATTTGGCCTTCAGCTGCAACCTTGTGAAAATCCATTAATACACAGGGCAGATGTTTCTGCCTGTTGTTTTTTTCCTGTATAAATTTTAATTGCTATTTCTTTGTTTTACAGTTTACATAAAGTTCTAATGGACCTGCAGAATCAGCAGCTGGCCCAGTTAGCTGACTGGCTGACCAAAACAGAGGAAAGGACAAAGAAAATCGATTTGGAGCCCTTAGGTCCAGATCTGGAGGACCTAAAGCGTCAAGTAGAAGAGCATAAGGTATGCTATGATGTGCTTCCAAGGGCATAAAAAACAAATTGAGTTTTTGACATTTTAAAAGCTCTACTCCTGCCATTAGAGCATAGCAAAATAATATGGAGTCTTGGTTTAGTATTTATTGTTCTATACAGTTAACAAGCTTTTGTAGAGTCATTTTATCACAACTGAGTTTTATTGTCAAATAAAAAAAATACTTCCTTTTTATATATAAACAATATATTAGAATATGTGAGGCAGCTGTAACATCCTTTCATTGTGTAATATAATAAGAATATATCAGATTTTTTAATACCTGTATTTTCTTCTTTTTATATGTTATTTTTTCCCTTGCATGTTGTAGTGGTAATGATGCAGTACTCAGACTACATATCTTGTTAGGACTTCTAGGACTCTGAATATGTATTTGTACAGCACTGTAAAATAGACTACTTTCTCGCTGTAGAAAATACTTTTTGGTAATTTACTTGAATAACAAAAAATAACAAACTCAGAAATGGGATGTAAGAGAGAGTTTGTCAATTTTTTTACCACATTCCATGAGGGTAATTTTTTATTTGAAAAACTGAGAACTAAAAGGAGAGGGGCTATTTTGTGTAATAGCTATGTTTCATTTACTGGATTAAATTTTTTGCTTCATATAAATTTAAATTTTGAAATAAATTAATATAGGTATCCATGGCACACGGTGAGGATGATGATAAAGAAACACAGAGGAAGATAGATAATTTGTGGGGTCATGGAGATTTAGTATGATAACCTGCTAATGTTTCTGCATCAGTGGCCCAAAGCAGTTCATTTCCACTGTATCTTGAGAGATTTTAACACCTGATGCTTCATGGCCTCTGACAGTGCTAGTCCAGGTTTTGGAGGGCAGATCATCCTTAAAAATAATTCAAACTAAAATCAGCTTTTACAGTTCTTTTAAAAAGAGGTCAAATGCTGCAAGACTTCATGATCCCCTTGTGTGTTAAAAATGATTTCTTTGCATTCTGATTGAGTGCTACCAAAGAAGAATACTAATTCTACAGCTCCTGCTGCTATTTGTGCTATCTCTGCTTGTCCTGTGAGGAGATAATGTATTTTAGTTTGTGGTTTTGCTAGCTAAGCACATATTCTGACATTAAATTGTCTTTTTTAAAAAAGACAGCAGGTAATTGTGAAATGGTAATTAGGGGAAGAAACATGAAAGATTTTGAATACATGAGTACTAAGACCTAAGTAACTTTATTTCTATGCGTTTTATGCTTGAATAGTAACATAAAATGTAATCCTTTTATTTAAGCAATCTTTTTATGCTGTGTTGTTTGTTTGGTTGGTTTTTTTCCTAATACTGAGAAAAATGTATATTTTGCTTGTATTTGAAGACTCTGAGTGAAGGCATGCAGAAATCTTTCTCTTCCACATACTAGTTCTTCATTTCTGGTGTGTGTTAGTCAACATTTTTTATTTATGTATATTAATTTTCAAACATGTTTTCTGTGCAAGAGACAATTTAGGTAGAATGCTAGGAATAAAATGTTTTGAGTTAATTTTAATTACATTTGTATTCATTTATTGTTTATTTGTCTTATTCAGAAGTCAAAGAACAACATGTTTTGCATTCTTTCAATTAATGTGAGGAAGTTTCATATAATTGTATTGTATATTATATACAGCAAAGCTGCATTGTATATTAAGAGTTAAAGCAAGGGAATCTTATTATCACATTTATTGCTTCATTGCTAAATAAACAAAAAAGCAAAAATGAACACCCCTCATATTTTCTGAATGTGCTGGTTTAAAGGTAAACTGACAGGAGAAACAAACTCAATACAAAACAGATTATAAGTCAGAGTTACAATTTAATGAAAAATATTACAATAAATGTAATGATACAAAGGGAAATTGGTTTTAACCCACAAACCCCAGAACTATAACTCAGACCCTTAGGGCACAAACACAATTGTGTTCGTTAGCCCCTGTGCTGAGCCCCAGTGGTTCCCCCTGAGTCAGAAGTAAAAAGAAGGGAAAGAAAAACCGTTTGGTGCAGATAATGGTTGCAGTCCTGTTCAGGTTTGGGTTATCCTCTGGATCCGACGAATGGTCCCAGAAGTCCCCAAACTCCAAGATTATATACCCTCTGTTTCAGATGGGAATGCCCAGTACTTCACCCAGAGTGGGGAGTTCCCCAATGGGTGATCTAATTCTGTGACTCCAGAGGGGATTTATCAAAGCTCATATCTCACAGGCTTCTTTAACACCCAGCTTGCAACATGAGGGGTTCGATGTGCCCTGCGCAGGTGCTGCAAATGGTCCATTGTTAACAGTTCATGAGAAACGACATAGAGGGTTTAGAATACACAGCTTTGGTCACACCCACACAGTGATAAACTAGTCCCGGCTTGCTGAACTAGGACACTGAGTCACATAACTCTGGATGTACCAGAAACAGTATTTTGTGAATTCATCGGAGGAACCAGAAGTTAAAGATGTAAAGGGCAATGATCATTTCAAATGAAACAGACTCCAGCAAAGATGATAGATTTGTTTTTTTGTTATGCTGTCTCTGTCTCCTCTTCACCTTTCTAATTTTGACTTCCCCTCTTTACCTGTTCATTAGTAGCAACTTTTCACTCTAGTGGTTTGATGTTATGTATCCCATTTGACTTATGACTTCCATATGTCTGATTTCTTTATTCTACTGTTTTCCTCACTGATGACACAAAATAATGGTGTTGAGTTCTTGTGACTGACACTTCAATTTCTCAACTGGGTCACATAACTAAAAACAAACAAACAAATAAAAACAAACAAACAAAAACCCCAAACAAACAAACAAAAACAAACTAAAAAACATTCAGTAATGTGTACTGGGTATCTTGATAGTACAGAAAATTTTGTGAATGGACTGAAGTAGTGATGAACTCTAGAAGCTTTTATGTCATTAGAAAGGCACAGAGTTCTGGTGAGAAGTCTTACATAGTTAATATGTTTTGGAAGAGCCGTTAAACATTTCAGTAAAGTAGTATTGTTTTTTGCTGTAGTATTTTATGATTTTTTTTAAATGTTGCAACTATCCCTTCCTTGTAATTTTATACAGGGAGGAAGCTACTTTTCAATAAAAATCCAAGAACTATTGAGCAGCATATTATATTGGAAATGTTATAGTTAAGAAAAATTATGCTTCAAATTGAACTGATTTCATTATTCCAAATTATTATTGTACAGTTTATAGTTAATAGATTTTATAGTTCCATTAACTTTCTAAAAACATCTATGCTTTCTAATGCTAGGATTTTTAGTACTTCAAATGAATTGAAAATGTAAAGTAAGATACTTCTTAAGTGTTCAAATATTAGCAATAGATGTGTCTTTGGTACTTGGATGATCTAGGTAGGTATTTTTATTCAATTTGAACTACATTAATTTGGAATCATGAAAGGTGTTATCTGATGGATAGGAATTAAATGAACTGTGTAGTTTTATAAGTTTCTGTTGCTATCTCTATGCATCAGCATCTATATGCATCCTACATTTTAAGTCCCTGAAAACTTGCTTTCTCTCTAACAACCTTAGGAGAACTTGTTAGAAATTTGTATCTGAATGACTTGAGTTTGCTGTAGCCTTGAGACTGCCCTTCATAAATTCCTGTTTCAACAAGATCCAGAATACAAGCAATTTTCACCAATTAATTTCATGGTAAAAATAGACACTTGGGTTATAAAGAACATTCCTTTTCCTCAGGGTAAATTGAATCAGTCTAAGGATTAGATAATGACTCAACTTTCTGGTTCATCTGCTCTATGACTTCTCAAGTCTTTCACAGTCTGTGTGAGACTCCCACTTCTAAAGTGCCATCCACTCCTGCACTTGCAGAGCATTGCTAACTCTCTTTTTGTTCTGGGATGCCATCTGTCAGATATCAACTAATCACGAAATAAAAGTCACCTTGCCCCTTGCTGTAGACTTGCAGAGCAATATATTTATTGTTGTATGGCTTAAAGAGAGGATTAAACCTGGGGGAAGTGAGCTGTGTTATACACTCTGATCCATGAGTGCTCTGCCTCCTCTTCCTTGATCAAGTGCTGGGCCATAAAATGTGGAGAAGTCTAAATTCAACGGATGACTCTAACAATTTGGAATGCTTCACAGTCCTTGAGAATTGTTTTATAGTCTGGCTCTCTGAAGCAAATGGTAATCACAGGCATGAAAGTCAGAAAAAGGAGGATTCTTATATTGTCTCTAAGGCTATGACCATGAAGGAATTAACTCTGAAATATGTGGTAAGAAATTTGTGCCTTAAAAACAGAATAGTCTTTGTGTTCCTTTCCTCTTGCTTATAGCCACATTATACTTTATTTTTAATTTTCAAATAAAAGTAAGGTGTTTTACCAAAGAGTTTTAGAATACCTGACCTTATCTTCAGCAAGGGCTTACTCTTCATACCTAAGTGAGTTACTCTACTTAAAAAAAGCAGCAGAAAACCATGACTTGGTGAAATTCAACATAGTTTGTAGTACAGGCATGGTTTCTACTGTGACAGAGCATATGTAGTCAGCCATATTATTTTCTACACTGCAACAATCATGCTACATATGTGCTAATTCCTAGGACACACCCAGCTGAAGTGTTACTATAATCTTGGAGTTTGGTACTTTTGGTTTTTAATATACTAATATAAAGCTGAACCTATTTAACAAAATATATGTAAAGAAATTGAGTATTGCTTTCTCTGTGGTTTGAATTTTCAGCGCGAAAAATTCTTTAGCTCCTTCCATTTCTGTTGCTTGTCCTCTTGCTGGGCGTCCGCAATGGAGGCAGAAAATAGGTCTGGCTGCTCTGTTCCCTGGTGCCAGACCTGGACTGGGACTGAATTTTCTTTAGCAAACTGTAGCCAAGTAGGGATTGCACCTTTCATGGCAAGTGAGATAGGAAAAAAAGCAAGGGCAAGAAAGTTTTTCCTCAGACGTGCAGATATCATGAAGTGCCTTTATTTCTTGCTAAGTTTCCTGATTTCTGAATAAGTGAAAACAGAGTTCTCCATGAGTTTCCTAATGTGAGTCATCTCCTAAGCAGTTTTCTCCTGTTTAAGCAATGTTGTAGGAGTGCCAAGGTGAACTTAGTGGATGGTTGTGTAATGAAATCATGTAATTTGAAATATTTTTACAATTTTTGAAAAATAAAAATATTTAAATATATGAAGTTTGAAGTCTAATCCAGTGACTATATAAAATCTGCAGGCTATTGGGGTATATATATATATATATATATATATATATATATATATACACACACATATATATATATGTGTGTATATATATACACAGCACAAATATCTATATGTCAGCTACGTAAACTCAAGAAATGCTTTCTCAAGCCAAATTTTTAATCTGAAATATTGCATCAAGAATTAGGACTTATGAGTGAGTAACAGTGAGCTCTAATGTTTTCATAGCTGGTTAGTTATGCAAGTTAATCAGTCAGTGGACTCCAAGCACACAGTATTTTTCTTACTCTGGAACACATTTTCTAACACATACACTTTAATTACAGGCATTTCAAGAAGATCTGGAACAGGAACAAGTCAAAGTGAATTCTTTAACCCATATGGTGGTGGTGGTGGATGAAAACAGTGGAGACAGAGCTACTGCTGCACTGGAAGAGCAGCTTCAGGTAATGACTAAAAGGCAATGCTGGTCCCTAAAAATGGGAAATTTTAAAAATAAGCAAAACCAAATGTGAATGTATACACCATCCTAATTTGTAGACAAATAATCATTATCAAGAAATATTAACATTATGCTGTTTTTTTCTAAAACACTTTTTTTGGGAAAGCCATAATTTATTTCCCATTAGTTTTCTCATGGACATGTTGAAGGGAATCATCTCAACCAGTCCTTAGTTTTGTTCATCTGCTTCAGTGTATATCCTTTTCAGTACATGTGTTGTTTACAGTGGTTTATCATTTAGGATTCTTAGATTTTCCAGAGTACTAGAATTGGGAGAAGTTAGCAGTAACATCTCTGCAGTCCAAACCTATTCAAACTGCACTTTGGCCCAAAGCCAATCAAGACAGAAAACCTTCCATATTTTATTTTCTAAATACAATTGAGTATCTTTAAAAGAATGACATGGTGGAGATATATTTGTGATAAAGCTAGCAGCCAAGATATTCTAAAAGTTTGTCAAATATTAACTTGCTTATAATAAAAATTTAGTATTTCACTTGCATCTTTAAAAAGTTGCTCTTACTTTACTATTTTTATTTCAATTATCTTACTATAGCTTCTGAATGAAATTAAATGGATAATTAATGTTAAAATACATTGAAGGAGGATTCTCTTATGTTAGTGGTCAAATCTCCAGGGACACTGCTTAAGAAGAAATGCTGTACTACAATCAAGATTCCTTCTATTTTTCTCTCTCATGAGAAAAATCCTTTAATTTTTTGTCATTACCCAGGAAAATAAAAAGTTTGTGCATTTTGAATCATTAAACCCCAAGGTTTCTCTAGAGAAAACATCAATACATTCAGCCAGAAGGTATAGCTGTAGCAAAGACAGATACCTGTATGCTATTGTGAACCTGGCTAATTTGGGTACCAATACCAGTAAATCAATTATTGGCTTGGAATGAAGAGTAGGTAATAAATGTTCATCTGAAATGCTGAGCGCTGCCACTTCAAAAATGAGTCTTTTTTTTTTTTTTTTTTTTTTTTTTTTTTTTTTTACTGCAACTTCTTAGTTACTCAAGAAGCACAACCCAGCCAAGGTAACAGTGCAGCTGCTACTGATCCGTAATTCCTTTAAACTTCATCTTAGGTAGTCTTAACCTTCCAGAATTTCTTGCCAGCTCCTTGTATACTGTTCAGTGTAATAAAGCAGAACCCTTGCAAGAACATGGTTCCAGAAGTTAAGTGAAATGTGTAAAATGTCTTGAAGGGAAGGGGAAGGGGTAGGCAGTGTGTGGGGGTAAGAAATAAAAAAAATGAATGGCAAAAAGTTCAGCCCCGGCTGGTATTGTGTGTTGGCAAACAATATGTTCTTGCATAGAGTCCAGTGATATTGGATATTTATGACACTTCATGAATTGACTGTACAAATGAGAATTTTTAGTAGTGGGAAAAACAAATGAAGGGTTGGTGGATTATTAGACATTTCATCCAATTTCACAACTTCAGAAAGATATCTGAAGACTTAAGAGCACATCAGGCGACACAACTGCATCCCCTATTATTACAGTGTTTGCAGAATTACCATAATTATCCTGTGTGACATCTGTGGCTGACCCATCTTGGATACAGCCCAAAACAGACATTACTGCAATACCTTAAAGAAACTTAATGAATTATGAGTGTAAATGGAACACAATGGGAATACACCATCTGTAATAGTGGAGAAGGCACCTGATACTGGGATAAAGTGTGCCCAATTATAAATGTTTTGAAAAAGTCCTTGAAAGGTGCTACTAAAAATTCCTGAGGCCCCTTGCCCTACAGCACCAGCCTCCTCTGAGCAGAGCATGGGGTGGTGTGTAAAAGTCCATCTACTTTCTGCTCCCTCCTTGAATCACACTGTCTTACAGAGGAATCTGAAAGAAAAGCTCAATAATCCCATTGCTCTGGAAGTCAAAGAATTTGTAGCAAGATTATAGATGTTAATAAAAACCAAATACAGATATAAAGCTATGGGATTTAGAGTGTTAGGGAGGTGTGGAAACTTTCATACTTCAATGCCCAGGAGAAATTACTTACCATAGACCACCTACTATTCCAGCAAAATGTTACACCTCTTTTCTTGTGTACAGAAACTCTTTAGATTTTTTTTTCATGTGCTTACAATCAGACTATATGCACAGGAGGTAGAATGTGTTGGCAGGCACAACCATTAGAACATTTGACAAAAAGCACAATGAAGCAAAGTTAAAAGCTTGATTATGTATTTGTCAGTCTGACTTCTAAAAGTATAATGAAACAAGAGCATGCACTGTAAGACCAAAGAGCATAAGACTGGCTCATTGAGACACTGGTCAGGATGAGACTTGGAAGAAAGTGTACATTTATTTCCATGTAATAGTCAAAGGTGCATTTTCCAAGCAGGTGCAATTAAGTTATATCTTTCTTTTTGAGTTGATGATTTCTGAAATATTTTCATATATATAAATATCTATGTATATAATGTTTATTTTTTGAAAATGTTTTAAATCCTAAAGTGAACTTTTAGATATTTTCATTCTCAAAAAGGATGACAAGAACCTATGTTGATTTCAGATGAATAGTGTAGAGGTTCTTAAGATTTGTTTCATATGCAAGAAAAGAAATCTATTTAAGAGGCAGTTAATAGCATAGAAGCCCGAAATGTCCCCTGAAACAAATTATCCATAGAAAATTTAACCTTGCTTGGAAAAATAAAAGTAAACCCAGTTGCATGGCTTCTCTTACAAACAGCTGTCACCCTAAGGTACTTTGAGAGACTACAGCTATTCTCAGTGAGTGTGAATATTAAAACTACTTTTACGTTATATTGCTTGCTTAATGTATCAGTATGTGAATTTTAAGAGGGTCTGTTTATGCTACTACTGAGAACTGACTATTTAGACTTAAAACTCTAAGACCATAATTAAACTTAATCCAACGACTTCCCAAGGCTCAAATCTATATTTAGTACTGCATAATCAAAGTACTGTACTAGCAAATCTGTTGCTGTAATGTGACTCATTTCCACAGGAAAAATGTGGGAAATTATCTTCAGCCCAGAGAAATGTTGCTGGATAACATACAGAAGTCATGAATGCAGGGAGAGTTTTTTTTCCCTAATTATACCCAGCAGACAGCAGGTCCCTTGAGGACTCTTGTGGACCAGCTCAAATTAGAGGCTTCCCCAGGCTCTGGGGGTCAGGATCTGTGCTAGAAAGAAATCTGCATTAAGTGTATCAAATGCTACTTGATGGCTTATTCCTCTGCTGAGGGGAAAGAGGGAAGAGTATAATTTACACAATTGCATATTCATATTATTCAGGGCACTATCCTTTGATTAGAGATGATGTGTGGATAGTTCTTGTAAAAATACAGCAAAATGAGTGAGGAGTGTTAAAAAATGAATAGACTATTTCACTTGGCTCACTGAATACCTGTGAGAGGAAGTTCTCTCTTACAAACTTCAGGGATTTCCAAGACCTGCTCATGCCTAGGATGTTGGGGTCTCCCACGAGGACAAGGACTACTGATCCAGAAATTTCTCTGAATTACTATCAGCACTTACATCCTGGCTGGGCCATCAGTAGTAGATACCCACTACAACATCTTTTTTTCCATCCCCTTAATCCTCACCTATCAGCGGATTGTTACTTTCCACTGATACAGTGGAGAGGTTCCAGCTTCCAGGAGCAAGGCTAGGAAAGCGGCAAGCAGAGCTCGCTAGGATCAGGCCCCTTAGAAGCTTAGGTAGGCTCTTCCCGCCCCTGGCCCGGCGACCACCCCGAATGGAGTAAATCCATAGCAGCCAGGAGTCCATGAGGAAAAGCAAGTTTTAATGGCGCGCGCTTGCTTATAAGGGACGCGTGCAAATCTCCCGGATTTGGGCGAGGAAGAGGGGCGGAGACAGGGGGGAGTAACGCACTTTAATGGGTGCATGCAAACGAAGGGAAGGAGGGAGGGGAGGAGCGGCAAAAGGACCAATAGGAGAATGAGGTTGGCGGGAAAATTCT
>JAWWLZ010000001.1:110005186-110016950 GCA_035041345.1 Poliocrania exsul | reverse complement strand
ATCCGAAAGCCCCCATGGTCCCGATTCAGTCGCTGCATAGGTATCCCGGGTTCCTGGACCTCCGCGTCCTCATCCACTCAGTGCTTCTAATATTTCTGCCACTTGATGAATTCCTCATCAGTCTGGTCTCCTCCAACACTCACCCAGAGGATGTCCAGCATATCATCACTAACTGTTAAGACAGTGCAATCCAACCTGTCAAACCTCACATGGCCTGACCTGCCTGTCACTTCTGAACAGCCTATAGTTCTCCTTCCCAGAATTCCAACAGTGGGACTTGTTCCACCAAGTTTCACTAATACCAAGGATATCGTAGCTGTGGGACCTGACCATTGCTTCCAGTTCATCGTGCTTGTTTCTCGTACTGCATGTGTTGCTGGACAAGCATTTCAGAACTACACACAGCTTATTTTTCTACCTGGTAGTGAAGAAATGGCCCAAATAGTCTCTTTTATTATTGGATATAGACAAAAATATATTTCCACTTCTTCTCATTACTTTAAAAGTGGATAGCCATATCTGATTAGAAGAGCACCTTTCAAGAAAACTCCATTATTTGCAGGCTTGAAGTATAGTATTTTACTTTATGTATGTTCATTCCAGTGTTCCCAAGAGTTGTGTTGGTTTTACTCATTTTCTCTTCTTCTCGTGCTTCCTTTCTTTGATTTTTTAGCAGACTAGAAATGTTTTATCTTCTGGTTTTTGTAGTCATAAAGAATATTCTTTCAGATACATTTCAGTAGAAAAAAAAAAAAGCTTCTTTTGCAGGCAGATTTCTCTAAAAATTTTAGTTAGGGCTGTAAAAAGAGGCCTTTCAAGGGAGCAGGAAGGCATTTTACTTGTTAGTCTGGATTAATTCTGTTTCTCTAGAGATTTGTTTTCCCAGGTTTTGGGAACAAAACATTTGTGTGCAGTCTGAGTTCCTCAGCATCACACAGGCTACTTGCAGCATAGACTACTATTTGATGTTAATGTGGAGTTAAAGCTGAGCATCACATGATTTAGTAGTCAAATACTACTTTATAAATAGGCAGTCCTGACATGATATTTCAAACTTGAAACTTCATATCTTAAACTTGTTCAACCAAGCAATGTGCCTTGGTCTCATGGTTGTTAAGACCTCTCATGAGAAAAAAGGGTTTAAGGCAGGTCCCAGTATCACCTTTATCAGGCAGTTACTTTCTCATTTTACTTACTTAATTAAAATAAAAAAAAAAAGAGGAAAAAAAGAGGTAGGTTTGGTGGCTCTTTAAAATCATATTCTGAAAATAGCATGTAGTATTGACTCAGAAAAACCTTTTGTGCTATGCAAAAAGAGTAAATGTAGAGCCACATATTTGATCTTATACTCTTGAGAGTTTGGTGTTTTCTAGAAAATGAAACAAATTATTTTTGAAGGTATATCATATTGATAAAGGCAAGCTGATGAAGATATTATTGCAGATGTGGAGAGCAAATTACTTTTTTCATGAAGATCATTAACAAAAGTCAACTGCTTGAAAGTGAGATATTTAAAAATTACTCGAATATGAGGATTTTTATAAAATAGCTATAAGGAAGGATATGCTTATGATTTTTTAGCTTATAATTAGCAAGTTAAAAGATTGAATATAAAACCCCAGGTGCTATATATTGCAGATCTGCTAGGTTATCTTCTAGGCTTGGAGAAAGAGGGGGTTGAAATGTTGAGGCTGTCTTGAGCTGAACTGGAAACATAATCAGATTCAGGACAAATGAAGGTAAATATATCACTTTGTTGTATTGAGGATTTTAGGTTTTCAAATCAATGAAATAAGTCAAAGTATATTTTTTTTCAGAAAAGACATTAGGTATTATGGTATGCACATCATTTAGCCTATGAGGCTAATAAATACTCCTTATAAATTTATGACATTTTCCTAAAAGGAAAAAAAACCACAAACAATTAAAAAAAAAGACAATTTGGAGTAGCTGTCTGAATAATTTTCTGGACTGTTCTCTGTTATAAATTTTTTGAATTTTATTTAATGATGAGTGGGTAAAACAAATTAGTAGAATGTGTTCTACTGTATTTCCTGGTAACTTGAGGCCATAAGTTTCACCAGTAAGTGGTGGGTTTTTTTTTTTTCTGTTAATATTGGAATTAGTTTTATGAAATATTCAAAACCTCAACTTTTTTGTATTAGTTTGAATTGGTGATCTTTGATCACATTATGTTTAATGGAAAACAAACACTAACATCAAATGTGATTTCTTTTAATGTGAAAATAAATCACATTCTTAGATTAGCAAAATGGCTTGGTTTCTGTCTAGATATAATTAGGGGAAAAAGCAATTATCTATTACAGAATTTCAAAAATATACCAAAACTATGATCCCAATATTAAGGCTAGAAAGGGCAAACAAAACATCTTGCTCAAAATCTACTTTGTGTTTATGCAATGAATGAAGACTTATCTATTACTGTGAAACATATTTGAGCTGTTTAAGAATTGATATGTTTTTAAATTAGCATTATTATGCTAGTTAATAACTCAGTGGCCTGGCAGCCGACTGTTTAGTCTGAAATGTTTGTTTTGGTTTTAGTGTCCACTCCGTGGAAAACATTGTATCTACTGTCTTTTTACTTTGAAATTTTACCTTTCATTTCCTGGGAAGTGAAAATAGAAATTTTCCTTCCTGCCAGTAAATACAGCTTGAATTTTAATCTCTTGATTTCAAAAATCCACCACTTGGATGCTGCACTTTTGCTAAAATTAAATTTAATCTCTATAAAAATTTATAAATATGAAAAATATAAAATCATATAATATCTCAAGTTATGAAGGACCTATAGAAATAATAAAGTGAATAAATAAATAGTAAAAAAGGAAGACACTATTATCCTTTTGTCTGGACATGCTTTTGAAGTAGATGAAAAGTAAGTACACAGTAGGATAGAATATCTTTCAAATTTTGTAAGAGGTTTTTGTTGATGGTGTGTGTTTGCTTGTTTGTTTGGGGGGAAACAGTTGAATAATTTGCATATGATGCTCAGGTGTAATTAAGTAATTGTAAATCATTGCAAGGAAAGTTTTATATCACCTTGTTCCATCACAGCAGTATTATGTCTCCTCCTCCAAAGGCTAGTAGGAATTTAATAAAAAATAGTAATGTTTGATTTCAACTAAAATAAAGCAGAGAGAGAAAAAGGTAGTGTTTTGTGTAATCTTAAAGTGTATATAATAGCATATGCTATGAATACCTGGGAAACCTCAGTGGGATTTGTGCTGGTGTGTTTGGTTATAAGGTGGGTTTTTTTTTCCTATGCAGTATTTTCAGATGGAAACTTTGATCAACTGCACTAATGGTGCAAATTAAAAACTAATTTTTTTTTTGCTTTGACCACATCTTTGATCCATCATAATTATATTTCAAGTCATTATGTTTTGGACATCATAAAGTTTTGAAACAGAGGGGTTTTTTGAAAGTGTAGTACTAGAGACTTAATAGAAAACTGTGTCTATGGTTTAGTATTTAAGTACTGTAGTCTTGGATCTATGGCTTTTCCTGCTCTCTCCATTTTGGTTTTATTTTAAATAGACCTAAGGTCCACTTCAGTGTGAAATGCAATGTATTTCAAGGGTATAAGACTGTAAAAAGCAAATTAGAAAAGTGTTTTCATAAAAAAAATCTAAAGGCCTTGCCTTGTTTAGGAAATAAAATAAGTAAACCAATGCAAAGGTCTCTTGTGCTTCTTTCTAGCACTTTGGAAAGCGGTGGGCAGCCATCTGCAGATGGACAGAGGACCGGTGGGTCCTTCTGCAAGATATTCTCCGTAAATGGCAGCATTTTGCAGAAGAGCAGGTGAGTCGTTTTTAGCAGTTATAAATTGGAAAGTTCTTCAAAATATTGCACTGAGAATGGCCTGACTGAAGCTTTTTCTCTCCAATTTTATTTCAGTGCCTTTTTGATGCCTGGCTTACTGAGAAAGAGGATGCTGTGACCAAAATTCGTACAACTGGCTTTGAAGATCAAAATGAAATGCTGACCAATCTAAGCAAATTAGCTGTATGTATTTATCAGTCTTCTATTTTATATTCAACTTTCTTAATCTAAGTCAGAATGCATGTGGATTTATCCCACTCTCAGACCATATGGTTTAACAGAACAGCTGTTTCACATTTTGGGACTGGACATTGACTCTTATGGATGGGATAAGTTCACCCATAGCCTTGCTAATAAAGGAACCAATAGGTACAGATGGTTTTTTTACTGTCACATAAGTCAAAACCTTATGAACTAAAATAGAATTTGGGGGTCTTAAAAATATGTATAGCTTTAAACTGAAAGTTTCTTTGTTGAAAATGCTGGTGTATGTGTTGTGTGTGGGCAATGGAATAAATATGAATATGTGCAAAGACATGCATATAAGTACTTATCAAAGCCTTTATTGGATTCCTTGAGTTTGAAAAAGCTAAAGGCTTAAAAGTTGTGAAATGTTGAAATTAGTACTGCTTTACAACTATACCTCAACATCAGAAATCTAGTTACATGCACAAAATGCCCCTTTTTCAAAATGTCCTTTGCTCTTCAACAAATACTCTACCATGCATTGTCCTTATGGAGGGAATATAAGTGTGAGTGGCCTAGAAAGGTGCTGTGTCTGTAGAGGTGAAAAACTCACCACAGCCTAGACTTGCCAATGGTTTCATAGCAGTAAGACATTTGTAAAGAAAATTATATGGTATGTGCTATTTTTGCACATGATGATGAATATCTGTGCACCTAGAGGAAAGGAGAAAGTAATTTCAAAGCTTTGGTTAAAATAGGTGAATTATTATTGGTATAAATATTAATAAATGAAATATTTAACTATGAAATTATTTATTCAATAATAATGAATAAATATTAAAACATTTAAATAGTTTAAATAATTTGTAATCTTCTGTTTAAGCAGAACTATTCTGGAGGGTTGTTTTTTGGTTTTTTGTTTTATTTGTTTTCCAAATGTGGGGGAGGGAAGTCTCCTAGGCATTATTTCAAGACTGGTTTCTTATAGCTTACTAGAATCTTTAAAGAGGAAATGATTCTCGATTTATTATTATATATTATTAGTTGTCTATATGATTAATATATTTATTAATAGTTCTTTTTTCTTATTGACTATACATATCTTTGTTATATATTTCTATGGCTGAACTTTAGATTTTCAAAAATTAATTTCTGTCTTTCTCATAATTCTGTATTAAAAGTAGAAACACTCAGGCCTTGGGTCAATAAAAATACTATGATATTTCTGAAGATTAAGTGACTTTTAAAAATTGTTCTATTTTATCTTCTCATATGCAAATGTAAAAATTTCAAAAAAACCCAATTTTATGGATTTCCTCCTTAATTTCCGTCTGATCCAGAATTGGCAGTAAATGTCCTTTTGATTCATGGAATGACTAAGTAGTTAATATTTGTTGGTTTTGGTTTGTTGTTTTTTTTTTTTTTTTTTAATTAAGACACAAAAGATAGATTTTTTTTTTTGCATCATCTTAAGACATTGTAATTATTACACTACTCCATGTATGATTTTTCCCCTTCCCTTCTTTTTGCTTATACAGCTCTTAAGGGATTATTAAAAACATGCATTTAGAAGTATAGAGTTCGATTTTGATTAAAGATTACTTAGGATTAAGTCAACTTCTTTCTAAAGGAAAGAAACTTCATGTAGTCAGTTGCCTTAGTGCATATACTTCTTGGAAATTCTAGTAATCTAACATGTGAGCAGTCTTGAATTTGACTTCAAGCCAGGCTTCTATTAATGCATAACAATCTAGAGGCAATTCAGGCTGCTTTAGGGTACCTTCACGGAGGAAAATGTGTTACAAGAAATTTAGATTTATTCAATAAGTCCGTACTTTTGGATTTCAAAAGGTTGCAGAGGAAATAGGTACTGAGGGTTGAAATGTTTATCACAAACTGTGAAGTAACAGACTATTAATGGCTTGCAGTTGTTATGGATAGAACCAGTTTGGATACCTTTCAGAATTTTTTGAAAACATATGCATAAAAGGAAACACTTGAGTAGTACTTTCATAATTTTTGATTTACAAAATAAATATGGACTTTTATGAATTTTAAATTATTTTGCCAGCTTAAAACGTTAAACATTATTGTAATGAAATCATTGTGGTCTTCCATGAACCAGAACGAAAAACATTAAATAAAGTGATTTTCCTATTGCCCACGTCCTCAACATGGATCGTGTCATCCTTAACGGAACAGGTGGGGTTTACTAATACCAACTTATTTTTTTTTTACATGAGTAACCTTTTGTTTTGTTTTGTTTTTTGCATAAATGGGTGATTCATAACGCAGTAGTTTAGCTATTTAAATGTTGGTGGTGTGCTGGAGGAGCACTGCCTCTTCTGTGTCTTTGATTTGTAGCAGAAAAATATTGTTTATTTTTGGAATTCCTCTCTCAGGTTTTAGATCTAGTAGCAGTCACCTCCAAATTCTAGTGAGTATATATTTTACATTCACAGAATGCTAAATTTTCAGGATTTTTGTGTATGAAACTTTACTGTCTTAATCTTGTCTGAATCATGGGGAACTTGTGCATCACCCACATGAAATTTTTTTTTCAGGGAATATATTCTACTGCTGTTGGACTAGCTTTTAGCAATAGGGAAAAATGGGATCATGCTATCCTGACCCTGACATGCACATCAGGCCTATCTTTTGATGTATTTCATTTCAGACATAGGCGTGTTTGAATGTAGTAAAGGAGAAACTGTCACTTAGTCACGCTCAGAACTAGACCCGCTGCTTCAGGAATTGTAAAAGTAGTCTGTGAGGCAATGAATTCCTTCACTAATAGGAAAATATTTATATTTTTAACAATATCATAGTTTAGTCCCTCAGTTAGTTAATCATTTCCAGCAAAAAAATACAGCATTAGTTTTTGTTTTTTTTTCAATTTAGACCTTAAGACTTTTAAGTTTGATACTGTGGTCTGGCATAAGACATTCCAGCTTTTTTTTTTTTTCCCCTGCCTCTCTTATATGTAGAACTTGTCAAGATTAAGGTCTTGTTCTTTAGCCAGTCTCTTAAACCTGAAGAAAACTTCTGAAAGTATTTTATTAAAGTATTTAGCATTATTACTGTTGATTTGAAATTCTACAACCCTCCTACAAGGCCCTAAGCATTTTAAAATGACTGAAGTGAAATAGTCTGTTGAGATGATCTTCACAGTATGAAAAAAATCATTTCATGTTTTTCTCACTCCTCTCTTCTACATTTGCCTCACAACATTTTTTGCCCTTTCTTAGTGATTTTACCACAGAGGCACCATCAGATAGGCTCAGAGCTTTGGGCAGTGGTGGATCTGTTTTGGAGCCATCTGAAAGTGGTTTTACCCATCATAGGGTCAGCTCCTGGTGTCTTCTCACAGAAGCCAACCTTGCAGCTCCCCTGATGCCAAAATCTTGGCATATAAATCCCATAAAGATGCTGTCTCCCTTGTTCTGCACAGTGTTAGTAGTTAGATTTCCATTGTTATTAGTGTCATTAGAGTAAAATATAGTTTAAGCATTGTAGCAATTCACCCAGTACTAGCATTGTGGTAAAACTGATACCAAGTCGCTTAGATTTCTTCTTAATTTATATACTGGATATGTAATACATGTAAGGATTTTTATTTTTTTTTTCAGATAAAATTGGTTTTCCCAAGATTTTTTTGTATTTTACTAATCTCAAACGGTTTGTTTCAAAGGATTTATTCAGTAGTTGTATGTGAAAATTTGTCTTCTTTGTCATTAACTCCCTTCTGGTATCTTCTTAGTCTAAAGGTCAGAAGAACTGTTTAGTCTTTACTACTTTGTGCATATATTAAGACTGACTTTTCTCCATTACTTTTCCTGATGTTGATGGTTATTTGTTCTAGTTCTAAAAATGTGTCCTTAAATCAACTGTTATTTTCCACCCATCATTCATTTGCTGACATTACGATTGTCTCTGAATTCTTACAGAAGGCAGAGGGTGAAACAGGGTGTGGACTAAGCTGGAAAATGTGATGCACTGAGAATGTAGAACTGAGTTGAAATTTTGCTGTCATGTATGACACAGGCTTAGTAGATTATTTTCTTGTCCTGTGTCTACATTTTGTAATCTGTATAACTCATCTTATTAAGTTGTTTTTTTTCTTGTAAAAATATTTAAGAGCTATTGCAGAGGTGTTCAAGATCTATCTCTACATATTTTTAGTAAATGTTCCATTATTATAGAATTAAATCTTCTCCTGCTTCACCTAATGCAATTCTTTTTTACTTATTATAGAAAATAAATTAGCCATTACACTATATTTTTACCGAAATAAGTCTCTTAGCTGCTGAAAAATTGCAGTGGATGTTCCTTGTTAGATTATTATCATGAGTAAAAAACATTTTTGATGATGTTTAAGGAAGGGAAAACCGGCAATAATTATAAACTTAAATAAAAAAGTAGTAAATGAAGCCCATTACCAACAAATAAAAAATACTGTTCCAATATCAGGGCTTACAGTATACACTTGACAGAAGTTATGACTGAATATTTGATAATTAATTTCATAAAGAAAAGTACCATTTCTCATCTTGCAGATTGATCAATTGTGTAATTTTTGGCTACTATTAGTATTTTAGGTCTTGAAACTAGGTATTTCTAGGCTATTCTTGTATTTGGAGAAAAAGATAGAGCATATTTTTGATTATTATGACCCATTGGCAGGTTTTCAGTAAGGAAATGTGAAAACAGAATCCCCCAGTATAATTTAGAGGTTGACTGTCTCTATCACAGAAGCATATTAGGTCATAGTGAGCAGTATCTTTGACATAGAAAGTTGTAACACCCTTTTCTTTCTAATGTTTCACTTATTGCTTGTGCTCCTTGCATCTTGGATTGATGCGGAACTCATGGGTGTAAAATGCAGCTGTTATGAGCTGGGGAGGTTGGGAATAAACCACTGCTGTTCAGAGTTAACCAATGTTTCACAGGATACCATTCTTTTTATACTGTCAGGCTGTGTGTGGTGGCTGCCACATGAGCTTTTTCTGGCACTGTAGGTGGAAGAAGAAGGTGTATGTGTATGTATGTATATATATAGCAATGCTTGAAATTTAAGGTGGTAAACTTTTACATCTACTTTTCTCCATCTGTTAGATCTCCAACTATACAAACAGATGCTTAAATATAAAGTTAGCTTTTATTTCTTAGGGATATACCAATTAAAATTTTGGTATCAACTGGAACTAACATTAGTAATTCTGATGTTTTAAGCCTCATCTGAATAGAAAGAGTACTAATTACAAAGACTGAATCTTTCTCTTTCTGAGCTGTATTTTTGATTACAGTTTTGGATTATATGGTTATAGGAAACTATATTTAGATTAAATTCTGTTGTCTAACCATTTGTTTAACTATCCCTTTCGTGCCTTGTGGGTTAAAATGCAATCCACAGCTGCATAAAATGGTCAAAATCTGGCCATGGTTAGCACAGATTAGGATGAATACTTAAGGAATGGAAATCAATGGAGTAAACCAGTTGAGGCTTTGAAAAGTAAACCCATGTGAGAACTGGGTGATCCTTGGATCTGTGAATAGCCTACTTTATAGGTAGTTTTGCATGTATGGATCTCAGGAGTTTGAAGATCCCTTGTCAGGTTGCCGCAGTAGAGCTGTGAGGACTGTTAGCATCCATGGCTCAGGCTGGATGGCAGGGTGTAGAGCTCAGAGATTGTACACAGGAGTTCCTGGGCTCCCAGCTGCAGAGCCCTGTACTTGGCACACTCAGCAGAGACCCTGGGGTTCCCAAAGGCCATTAATGTTAGTTGTTTTTTTTTTTTTTAATTTATTTTTTTCATAATCCGGAATTTAGCTCATATATTATTTTTCTAGGAAACTTCCCCCCCCCTCCCCCCCCGAGAGTTTTAATATGCAGTATATAATAAATTACATTTACATTTTAAAGAAACATGTTTGGTATGTTGATATATTGTTAACATTCGTGCAGTTTTAAGGGTATTATTGTCACACAACTGTTAGCTTTTTGATTTATGTCACCACCTGAGGCATACCGTGATGTCCAGAGTTGCCCAACCTGCCATGTTATATTGCTTTTTGAAGTTCAGTGTGTCTATTCCACTATGTCAGCTCTGCCAGGATTTTTTACAGCAACAGCAGCATGGAAGTACAGGAACCCTTAGCCATTTTCCGTTCTTCACAATGTTCTCTTGAGGATTTTCATTCTAAGTTTGTTGGATTTGTGGCTTTTATGTTTTGGGGTTTTTTTTGTTTATGAATTATTGTTCTTTCTTCTGATACATTGTTTAACAGATCCTAAAAGGAGACCTAGAAATGAAAAGGCAAATGATGAGTAAGCTGAAGTTGCTCAGCCAAGATATCCTTGCAGCTGTGAAAAACAAAGCAGTGGCTCAAAAGCTGGAAAGTCGTCTTGAAAATTTTGCACAGCGCTGGGAAACGCTTGTGCAGAAGGTGGAGAGCAATTCTAAACAGGTTTGTACAAACCACGGTTCTATCAGTTTTATCCTTTGACAGTCAAATGCTTGAAGTAGTTTTGGTGCTGTTTGTCATCTTGTTGGTTTTTTGGTTTTGATGTTGTTTTGTTTTTGTTTTTTTTTTCCTTACATGGTTAATTAAGATGTATTTTATTTCTAGAACAGCATGATACAACTGTAATTTAACTTACCAGAATTTTATTTATCTCTTTAGTTTTTAATCTATCTTGTGTTGATTATTTTCTTGGGCTGTTAACTATGTTTTCAGGGATGATACAATCTGTAATGAAAATACCCTTTCCACTTAATTTTAACCTGGCTGTCTCTGTGGAATAGCACTTAATCTGAAATTAGTGTAATAACTGTCTGCTAGTTAAAGTGATTTTTTTTTCTTTTTTTCAACAGTAAAACTTTATGATACATTGCTGTTTTACTTCTGCATATGTTATACGGGTTTACAGATTAAAAAGAGAGGCCACAAAAAGAGAAGTTTCTTGCAAAACTAAAGAAATCAATGCATCTGTGTAAGCAAAGTGCCATTGAAAAAATATGATCTGGTATTATTTTGACCACTTTATGTTAACTGTAATGTATTAAAGAAAGAAATTGAGGTTTTAAACTACGTAACAAAATTCAGCTCTCTGGTGTAGTACCCAAACCAATACCCAATTATTTCACCTAGCCTCCTGTCAGCATCTTTTTCTTATTGGATTTAAACCCAAGTCAGCTCACTTTTTACATTCCATTATCTCACTAATACTCAGTTATTTTTGTGCTATCATTGTATGGCTGGTGAAATGGACATTAAGACTTTTTAATGATAACGTATAGCAGAATGTTACAGCCATGGTCCTCTGTCCTGTCCACAGAGGGTGTCTGATAGTTCTGATCATTTTGATTCAATTCCCTTGAGCATGCTGTCCTTTTTTATTGCTGTATACTAATACTTCTACCGACTTACATCTGGGTAATTAAATAAAAGCTGCTATACTTCCTGTAGTGATCGGAGTACCTCTCAATTTCCTTGCTTTCAGCTCATACCTTGATATTTTAGTTTGTTCTTTGATAGTTGGAAAAAAATCAACTGAAGCTGGAATAGAAGGGAAGGAAACAGGGGAAGGACACAATTTCACTTACTAACAGAAGTTTGAGCTACACAGCTTTTATAAGCTGAAAATTTGATTTACTGATTCTATATTTGCTGTAGAAAATATGTTGTTTCAATGCAGAAGAAAATCCAGAGATGCATTTTTGAATTTGGG
>JAWWLZ010000001.1:109977899-110005086 GCA_035041345.1 Poliocrania exsul | reverse complement strand
ACTGATTCTATATTTGCTGTAGAAAATATGTTGTTTCAATGCAGAAGAAAATCCAGAGATGCATTTTTGAATTTGGGATGGATAGGATCCAATGATGTGAAGAAGTCAGTCACTCCAAAGTGTTCAAGAGTTGTTTAGATTGGTGATCCCTCCTAGAAGCAGATACTAGTTTTGAAGATGGAACTTGGATTGCAGAACAGATAGCCTCCTTTTGAAGCGAGCAGTCCTGAGGCTGTCTACATCAGAGATCAGCACCACTGGGAGATGCTTTGGATTCTCAAAACAGTGTAACTGCCTTATAATAGCAGAATACTTCAGTTGAAAAGCTTCTCCTCCAAGGAGAAGCTGCTTTGCTTGGGACAGAGTTGGTGTTCTGTTGGGTGCGTATTGCTTCAGATTCTAGAGACATTGCACAGTAAGTTAAAACTGAAGGACCGGTTCCTAAGGCACTGTTACACAGTTTAGATAGGAGTTTTACAAAATACTGATGGTGTACTTGTTGTCATGTGTTTCTATGCAGGCAGGGCATATAATGTTAGTGGGGTTTATACGTTTATTCACTACAGAGCTATGCTGGTTTAAAGGTAAACCAGCAGAAGTAAACCCAACACAGAAGAGACTGTAAATCAGAATTACAATTTAATAAAAATATTACAACAAATGCAGTGATAAAAAGAGAAAGTTGTTTTAACCTACAAAACCCAGAAGTATAACCCAGCACCCTGGGGCACAAACAAAATGGTGTTTGTTAGTCCCTGTGCTGAGCCCTACGTTGTTCCCCTGAGTCCAGACTAAAAAGAAGGCAAAAAAACCCGTTTGGTGCAGATGATGGTTGCAGTTTGGTGGAGTGTGGTGGTCACCTCCTCTCGAGGTTCTGGTGCTCCTCTAGATCCAATGTGTGGTCCCAGAAGTCTCCAAACTTCAAGATTATATACCCTCAGGGTCAGGTGGGAATACCCAGTACATCCTCCAGTGTGGGGAGTTCTACGATGGGTGATTTAGCTCTGTGAATCATGGGGTTATTTTTAGATTCCTTGATGGCCCATTAGCAGACACGACACCTTAGGCTCATGTGGAGGTGCTAACCACTCCCCAGAGGGGAGTTATCAGACTTCTTATCTCACAGGCTTCTTTAACACCAAGCTTGCTACCTGAGGTGTTGGATGTGCCCTGGGCAGCTGCTGCAAATGGTACATTGTTAACAGTTCATGAGAAATGACATGGAGGGTGTAGAATACACATCTTTGGTCACATTCACACAGTGATAAACTGGTCCCCGCTGCTGAACTAGGACAAGAGCTCATTTATGTGTTTAGGCTTCAAGAAAAAAAAAGCCTTTAAAATGTCTCATTATGCTCTCTAATCATGAACTGGAGAGGAGGAGACTTGGAAGAGAGTGTCAAATAGAATAATTTTCACTAAGATCTATCAGAAAGTACACACTTGATTCATCAAGCTTAGATCCTAACTTCAAAATTAACTTGATATTGCTTAGTGGTGGACTTGGCAGAACTAGGTCTATACTTGAACTCAATGGTCTTAAAGGTCTTTTACAACTTCAATGATTCTATGATTAATAATTCACATAGCACCTTCATAATTACATTTTTGTCCTTAGTTATTTCTCCTCTTTTCCTAAGGTATCACTAAATGATTAACTTGATAACAAAATAAGAAATTAAGTGGAAGAGACATTCTCAGGCTCAATTCAAATCTGATTCTCCAACTAGACATAGACAGTAATTATACATCCCAAAGGAAAACGACAGAAAGTAGAATGTGAGTCCTGCCACGTTTAGCTGAATTAATTGCTGTTGAATTTAAGCATCTAATCAGAAATCATGGCTGAAGCTTCTGGTACAAATGAGTGGATGGCAAGGGTGTGTGTGAGAGAGAAATGCCTCGAAAAAGAAGTTTGTCCTCATCATGAAAATGTCAGCTTTCCTTCACTGACCACACAGTGGAATCAAGGACAAGGACAACTTGCTTACAGTGCATGCATTGCTTCTAGAAACTCTAAACCCAGCTTTGCTGAGTTGATTATGCTTCACTAAATTGTACTGAAAATCTTTCCAAACTAAAGAAAACACCATTCCTCATCTGAACTTCCCCACTCACATAGATAAATTTCATCAAAGAACAGATGACAGCTCCAAAAGTGAGTGTAAAGGAAAATTATGAGTTTATCAGGACAGAGGGCACTTCCAAAGGCAATAATAAATGATGGCATTAAAGGTAGGCTGCTGTATAAATGAGAAATAAAATGACATAAAACTACTGAAGTGCTATACACACATTGTACATATGTTTGCCTGTAGAGGATGGAAAAGATTTAAATTTGTCTACTCTGAAAGAGATGACTTTTAACATGTTCCTAAGATGGGCTTGCTGATGTGAAACTGCAGGCAAGCATTATATTTTGAAAGCCTTTTATTGTGCAGCCTTGTGAGTCACCTTAGCGCTTTCCATATGATTTTCTAGTGGGTTAAGGCCCTAGTCTGTATTGCTCCTTCTCAGAGTCATATTTGCTTGTCAGGGACTGAGAGGGATGAAGAAACTATACTGTCGTTATTTGGACAATCTTTGAATAATACATGAAACACACCACTTTGGTGATAAAGGAGCTGTTTTGGTTCTTTGGTTTCTTTTATCCCCAGGGAAGCCAATACAAGTTACTACTTTGTTTTTGTTATTCCTCATATTTTGAAGGGTTGTCCTTCACTCACTAAAGTGCATGCACTGTTTAAATGAGAACCAGCTTCATCTTGCAGAGTGAGATTGCAACGCACATTTTAGTCTTACCCTGTCTCTAATTAGAATGATTAGAACTTGAAATTCACATCACCATTCTTCTTTTGAAGTACATAGTATTTAACCTCCACTCCTGTTGATTAAGCGTGAAAAATACTTCTTTACTGTTTTGACATGTAAATCATTACCCCCCACAGCATGTGACTTGATGGCTCTGAGCATATGGTAATTGCTCTGCCAGCTCTGGAATTCGGTTCCCAGTCTCCAGCTGGAACTGCTACTCCTATGTAATTGGTAGTGTGCTACAAATGATTCCTCCAGTGCCCTAGCTGTGGTTTATTCTGTTACACCTTCTTCACTGCAAACTGTGCGCTGGTATTGATTGGCAAATGAAAACGTGGCAGGATATGACCTTGGGTGTTAAAACATCAGCCTATCATTGATTTTTGGATAAAACTGAGTGTAATATGAGTTCTATGAGAAACAGAGAGACTGTACTCAAAACTATATAATAGGCAAGAAATTATTTTTCTTAGCTACAGAGTCAGCTCAGGGAGGGATGTCAAACTTCATAGAACCCTAGACATCAGAAGGTTTAAAATGCTTTTCCTACTTTACTTTAACTAATTAAAAATAAACTGCGAAGCATAAAGATTCAATAAAACTATATGGAAATGTTTCCTTAATATTGTCATGATTTCTGTAGGAAAAAAAATCAACATCAATATATATTGTTGAGAGTACTATAGCAAAAGTACTAGTACATAATATTGGCATGATTAAAAGTCAACTGAGTTTTCCTCTTCCAAAGAATTTGGTAATGCATACATCAGCTATGTCCTTGCAGGTCACAACTGGCTTACTTCAATTGATGTAATTATTTCAGAGATAAGAAAAAAACCTGCTCTGAATCTTAATTTTGTAGTTTTCTGAGTAGTCCAGACTCTACTTTAAAACCTAGAAAGCTGTTAATTTCTAGAGGTGGAAACATAACATGGAGTTAACTGCTCTAAGTAAGAAATGGCCCCAAAATTGTAATAGTAATGGACTTCCCTACTCATCCCTTCCACTGGAAGACTTTTGTGTAGAAGACCATGTGAAGGATGCAGCAAACCTGGGGGAAACTTGTGCTTTTTTCAATGCAAAAAAGCATTGTGGGAAAGATGTTAGAGTTACTTACAAGGTATGCCTCTTCTCCATTGTTTATAGAAACACTGCTGTCCCAATATCTAAGGTGACTCAATTCTATTACTGAGTTTCTGATGTAAGAAATAATCGATAATTTATGTATATTTATACTTTCATGAAATTTCTGATACTGGCATTTCTGTTGATTTGGAAAAGTCTTTCTATTTCTTAGATATTGGCAATAAGCAAAGAAGCAGGGATTTTCTGGTTTACAGCCTTTTCTGTGTCTGGTATAACTTCTTCCTTTTATTTCCATTTCACTGCCCTTAAACTGGGAGGTGGTCATTGGAGCTGTAACTAGAGCATTTTGACAAATGAGATCTGACAGAAATAAAAAAAGAAATTACCTATTTCTCATGAGTTAAGGGATTTAAGAACAGCTGCCTACATTTAAGTTGGAAGTTTCTAGTTTGGAGCTACATGGAAAGTAGAAATGGGCAGTACATCTACAATGAGTATCTTTCAACCAAACATGAGCAAAAATATTTCTCATCATTCTTTTTTTTTTACTGCAGCTAAAGGTTTATTTGGAGTTTTTTGTTTTGTTGGTTGTGGTTTGGGTTGGGTTTTTTTTGCTGTTGTTGTTGGGTTGTTTGTTTTTGGTTTTGTTTTTTTTTGTTTGGTTGGGGGTTTTTCCATATTACGGGGCAAAGTTAAATGCATTAGATTAATAGTGTTTACAGAGTTACAAATTATATATATTAGTATTTTGTATGACCCTTTAACATTTATTTTTTATAAATTATGGAATAAAACTGCTGAAAATTAATTTGCCTTCTAGTGCATGTTTTCTAATTTAAGATTTCCTGACAGAAGGTTAACTACCGTTTTATGCAAGTAGGTTATGATGAATTACATTATATTTGAAAATTTTTATAAATGATAAGAGTAATAATTGGTAATATAGTGCCATTATCATGCCTTTATCACATCCCAAGGAACAAATTTGCAGAATGGGCAGAGTAATGTTTAGCATTTTATATATTTGCTATCATTCCATTCCATCACAAAGCTGACCATTCATTTCTTTTCTTCATTCAACATGGATTACAGGGAGCCTCAAGTTCATTAGAATCCTTCCTGATTTTGATATTGGCTGCTGCAGATATCTTATTCACACAGCATGAGTCAGATAAAACAATCTGCTTTGGGTTGCATATAATGATGTTTTTCTCTGAAGGTCAGCCTATGATCAGATGGGAGCAGTTTCTCATTATTTCTATTGCTACTCCAAACAGTCGTTACTGAAGGCTTTGCAACAATGTATGACCTCTGTTTTTATACTTTGCACAGATTTCACAGGCTGTCACTACCACTCAGACATCAGTAACACAGACAACTGTAATGGAAACTGTAACTATGGTGACCACAAGAGAACAAATCCTGGTTAAGCATGCTAAAGAGGAACTCCCACCACCTCCACCCCACAAAAAAAGGCAACTCCTGGTGGATTCAGAAATTAGGAAGAGGTGAGATTCATCAAGGGACAGAAGGACAATAGTCTGGATGAAAATGCAGATACAGTCATTGAACTGCAGTAGTTTGTTGTATACTTTTTTGAGCTTAAAATTAAATTTCTGTTCTCTATTAAGGTACCAAAAGATTATCTTTCTTTACTCAGTATGAGTTATGGATTATATTCTGCTTCTATTCCAACTCTTTAGCAGTACTGAATGATAATAATTACATCAACAGCATTCCATAGTAATTGTAATCAGTTGAAGTTGTTATGTATGGCATCAAGGGGGATCCCACTTGAATATAGTCTTGCGGCTTGATGGGCACAAATTAATTATCAACTTCTTATATTCTTTAGGAAGAATTTTATAATGGTTAGAATACTTGTAGGGCAGATATTGCCTGGTTTTTAAAGTTCACATGGTATTTGTTCATGCTCGTGGGTCAGCAGTAGATACAAGTTCTGCAGAGGTAGTTAGTATTTGGTGAAACATGCATTGTCAATATTTTCTCCTATGTCACTCAAGTACAAATGACAAGGGATTTTAGACTAACCTCGAGACTAGCTAAAGTCATGAGAAAAAATTTTAATGTCAGTAAGTAGAAGTGACTGATGCACTAAGTTTTTAAATGAGGCGCTAAGAATCTACAATTCAAACTTTCATTGTAGTGTTTGTTTTGAAAATGTTTTTTGATATCCAGATAAACATGAATTCCAAGGTAACAGATTCAAGGACTGAAAGTGGTGTGGAACTCCATTCAGTGTCTCATTTCTGTAGGAAACACTTTTGTTTAGTTCCATGTGTTTACAATGAAAAGTCATTTTCTTGTAAAAAAGCCTTTAACTTTTATTAAGGAGAGTGAAATATACCAAGAAGAGGAGATTTTTTTTTTTAAAGTTGAAGGATTATGTAATTGAAAAAAATAGGTACTGCTTTATACATAAGCACCTGAAGTGGGATTTATCTTAACCCTCTTTGATCATTCTAAAAGTAAAGTTTCCAGTTTAGGCTCATCATTTAAGAACTCTGTATATACGATGTAAGAAGGGTGATTTTGCCCCTTTTTGTTAAATTGGGTAAGTACTCCAATGAAAAGTACTTATTCTAAATAAGTAACTTTATTAGCTAAACTTGAATGAATTGAATCCATCTCTAAAGTCCCGATTTCGAATCTGTTTTTTCCATATCCTAGGTTGCCATTAAATGGTAATGAGTGTGGTAATGAGTGATAGTGAGAGTTATATTTTGCTTATATATTCCCAAGCACTCAAAAAAATGCACGGTGATGACTATCAGCAGACTTGTAATTCTTGAATTTGTTCAAGGAATTCTTAAATGGCAGTGTTGTTACTTAACAGAAATTATAAGCATGAGCACTCCTGTTAATGTTTCAGTGATAATGTGCAAAGATATGAAAAAGGATGTTGACTTTTATGCAAGAGTAAACCTTTATTATAGCATAGTCCCTATCATGAAAATAGTGATGTTCTTTATTCTGAGATTCAAGAGTTAAGAATGAAAATTTCCCTGCAGTTTTGAAGTATTTCAATAATTGGCATTTTAAAGCTTTTCACTGTTTTCTTTCCAAACTGAGTATTTTAGGACTGATCTTACTTGATAAGGAAGTAAAATGCAAGACCACTGTTATAAAGGAAAGCATTATCTTAGTTTAAATTAAATGAAGTAGAATGATTTTTAAAAGCTTATATTTTTCAATTATGCAAGAAGATTTTTGCTATGTATAGTTATGCATTATTATGAAATCAGAGACAAATTTGCAGTGGAAGTTCTTTTCCCAACGACTATATATGCAATGTTAGCATATATTTTCCTTCTTGCTCATACTCTTTTGATTTACAGACTACAGACTTCATAGCCTTCATGCAGGACAAGTACCAGAGGGCAAGAATTAGCTGGACTATAGGAATTCTTTTATGTTCTGAAATTCCTTGTTTTATACACACTGAGAATTATAAATTCTTAAAGTATTTTAGCTGCTATCTAAAGACTGCAGCTAGCCATGTGATATATAAATTTGATTGATCCTTGTACAGAAAATAGGATATATTATCAAATTTGAGACTATGATTCCTTGTAGATATATTATTGGTAGATCTGCTACTAAATTTACAGTGGGTTTTTTTTTGTTTGTTTGTTTTTCTTTTTGTTTTTTTTACCATGCATACTAGGTTTTGAAGTATTTTGTTTTTTTGTAATGATATCTTAGAGATATACATTCACCATGTAATTTCTTTTTAACTTTTGGATGAGAGTTGAGATGGAAAAGTCTTTATTTCTCAGTCTTTTTTTCTAGGATGAATTTAGATAGAGTAAGTTGTTATTTCCTTTATATATTTAAAATCAGAGTCCTTTTAATTTCTGCGTAGGTTAGATTTTTATTTTGATCTGGTAGGCAAGCAATCTGAACTGTAGAATGAAGAAGGGAGTTAATTGTTTAATACACATTAATATGCTCTAACTATTGTTTCTTGTGCAGGAGTTACTAGATTTAACAGTGCAATTGTACCACCACATGAGAATTAGTTCAGTGTGACTGTTACGCCTCTGAGTGGACCCACGTTCTGGTAATGCACAAAGTAAACAATGTTAGAGACACCCACAGCTGTGCAGCAGGATGAATGATGGTTATATTATCTCAAGGCAGCATTTCTCTGTTTAGATATTCTCTTTGACAACTCTGACTGAACAGAGCAAAAAGAACTCAACAATTTGTGTACCTTTCCTCTCTAGGAAGTCCAACTTAAGTTTCACCTTAGAATAACATTTTTTTGGTTGCTGTTTTTAATTAATATATAAACATGCAGTCTTGAAAATAAATACATTTTGCAGTATGGTGCTGTCCTAGTCTCTAAGGCAAGTAAAAATAAATTGATACTAAATATAGACATAATAATGAAAGAAGAAATCTCATCTAAAAGTTTGGCTGCTCAGATAAAATATCTGTGTTCATTGGTGACTAGACACCTTTCTGATCAGTTTTGGTTTGTTTGTTTGTTTGTTTTTTTTTTGGCTGGGAGAATCTCATGGTTGTATTCTGAAACAGCCAGTCATTTATTTTCTGGGTCCAATGCTGGCCACAAGATCTTTCAGTGTTTTTTGAATGTATTTAGTTGTAGCATCACCCAAGGATGATCAAAGCCCATAGTACTGCATCTTTTTTGATTTTTAAAATAAACTAAGAGAATGGGGTTTCTCAACCTAATCCTTCTACGTTGTTATATATTGTGTGTGTGTGGTTACATTCAAAATTGAGCACTTGACTTATAGTTGATATTTATGTACTATTTAGTTTTTGTTTGTCTAAAAAGTGAATAACCACATTGTATTGGCTGCTTTCTGCTATCACAGTACAACACCCTGCATGGTGTTGCTTGGTGTTTTGGGGCCTGAGAGGGAAAGAGACATTGGAGATTGGGCCTTTATGAGGTGGTCAGTAATGCTTCCAGGTGTTGTCAGCTTCTTTGCCCTTTTCTCAGGCTTTAGACAGCATTGTTACTGTAAAAGAGTATGTCTGAAATAAATATATCAAGCTCCACTGTCATATGTTTTGAAAGATTTGTGCTCCAGATTTGCTTTTCTGAACTAAGTGTTTTAGAAATACTGGAAACCTCTTCAAGAAGGAAGAAAGAGTAGTTTGGCCACTCTGTGAATATTGTGTTGGTGTAAGAGTATGGTGTCCAGCTTCTAAGCTGAGGAGAAAAAAATGAATAGCTAAAATTGAAGTATCAAAGTTTTCTAGAATGCTTTTTACTTTTGTATTTCCAAGGGATTTGGCAGGATTGGAAGTGTGAGAATCTCCATTTATACTGAAGAAATTGAGAAGCAATTTGACTTGTAAACATACACGACTGAATGTCACATTTCCATTGCTCCAAGTCACTGTGCCATGAATGCATGGGAAAGCAGGTCTTGATTTTTCTTGCCTCCTTTAGCGAATTTTTACCATAAGTAGTGGAGAGCAGAGATAAGAAGCAGATTACTTTTCTTTTTATCTTCCCCTACCCTTTTTTTCCTTCCCCCTCTGCCCTTCCCCAAAACCCTAACACTCCCTCAAAAGTAATGCTTCAAAATGTTGGAGTAATTCAGGCAATGTGCTAAGTTCTGTTACTGGTCAAAGAAAAGCTTCTTTTCTCAAAGCTACCAATTTGAAGCTGAGACAGATAAAATACTGGGGCTGTATATTATAATCTTGAAAGTATGTATTAGGCATTAGGACTAGAGATAACTGTAACACAGCTGAAGTTACAGAATTCAGACAACCTGTGAATGGGAGCAAGGGTTGCAAGGTAACATTAATTTTCATGATATTTATGTGTTCTGGGAAAAAAACAGGTTATTTGCATATCATAGAAAAACCTGGAAGTGCCTGTGTTTATGCTAAATTTTTAAACAGCAAACAGCTGCTTAACATTTAATTTAAACATATGTGTAATATTAATGCGCTTGAATAATGTCCAAAAATACCTTTCTTTGCCAGTTAGTAAATAATTTTGTACGTTTCCTAATGTTTCCAAAAAAAGTCTATTTTTCATAACTTTATTATGGGTATAGGGTTAATCTGAAGATTTGAAAGAGACTTGATGCCCTTCGAAGAGAAAAACATGTTAAAATAGGATAGTTGCCCCATCTAGTGGGTTTGTTTTATTTAGCAAGTGTTAAAACAATTTTTTGAATACAGAAGGCTTACTTTCATTGCAAATTATTATATTTGGGATGCTAATGCTTCATTACTTAGAAAAGTTTATATTTTTGTAGAAAAAATATATCAAAGGAAAAATGTAATAACTTTATAATGGTCTTTTGGATAGTTATTGTTTCAAGTATCCTGTTGCTATCCAATGAATTATATTAGTCAGAACTAAATAGTGATTGTTGAGCATTTTTACAGCAGCCCCATTGGCTGTTTGACCCTTATCCTTTTAGAGAAATACAGCTTTAGCTCTTTTTTTTTTTTAATTTTTATTTATTTAACAATAGATAACAAATCCAGAGAGAATAAAGCCATTTCTTCAGTTTTACTAGTGGTCCTTGGATTCAATGTTGCGTCTATGTAGGCAGCGTCAAAGGAAAGGAAAGTGTGAACTGAGTCACAACTGAATAGGGTGGGTTTTTTTTCTTTTTTTTCATTTACAGGAGAACTTATTAATAAAGGAGTTCATTTGGAGTGTAAGAAGTATGGGTATATTGATGTCTGTAAACATGGACACTTTATAACCTCTTAATGGCCGTTAGTTTCTATCCTTTGTCCTGTTTATGAGGTGAGAAATGCCATAGTGATAAATACACTGAGAATTTATATCCTTCATTTTTAGCGTTTTAAACCACCTGCAATATTATAGGAATGGTACCAGTTGGCACTCACTGAAAGCTATGGATTTAAAACTACTTTGCACCTCTAGGCACGGGCTGTTTGCTGCAGACAAATGGCTTTAATGAACATACTCTAAAACAACTTTGAGCTTTTCATTTGCCTTAGCTAGAAGTGATTTCTTTGCATATCATGGATCTATCAGAATTTCTGCAGAGAATTCCATGTCGCACTTTAGGAATTACTGCTCGGGCTGGGGAAGGTATAGTACCCCAGTGGCAGGATGAATGGTTGGCTAAAGAAGGAGAACTATGAGACTAATAAGGTGGTAGTAGTGAAGTTTCTATTGAAGATACACACTTGAGATGGATCTAGTATTTCCTTTCCTTGTTGTGCATTACAGAAATGTGCTGATCGTAATGTTGATGAGTCTAAACTGAATAGTATCACAAGTGAAGAGGGGAATTCCAGAACGTCATTCCAAAAGAAAATAAAATTATTTAGAACTGAACTAAAAAAAACAATAAAAAGGTAAAAATATTTATTAGGATAAATCAGCTGTTGAATTAGGAGATAAGAACAAGACTATTTATCAGCTTACTGGTTCATCAGCTACAAATGCAGAGGCGGAAGACAGACAGCAGGGAATTAGTTTATCTCAGAATAACTTTGCCAATAGGCATCGTATACTGCAAAGTTGTTCTTTGATATGTTCTAGGCAGTAAAGAGCTACAAGCTGAGAAAGACCTCTGGTGAGCTGGGCATTTCAGTCCAGACATGGAAATGAAGTAATTCAGTAATGTGGTTCTTGGATCAAAGTTGTATCATTTCCTGCCAGCTCAATATGTAGGCAAATAATCTTATGTCTGTCCAAGATACACAGTGGTGACAGGCCTACTGTAATTTTTTGGGGGGAGGAAAGGAAGAACCAAATGACCAAAGGAAATTGTGAACAATTTGTGCCTGTTGAAAGAATAAACTACTGAAACCACTGTGGTAGCAGCAAAATAGTAGCAATTTCAAGATGAAATTCATTCCCTTTAGAGGTAAGATTATACACCCTAGTGGCCACATGACAGCAAGATGCTTCATGTCTTGTGTTTCTATGTGAACTTCCTCAACATTGTTTCTATAAATATGTGGAAAGTTTGGTGCCTACACATTACTTCACTGTCATGACCTTGCAGTGTAAGAAAAGGCAAAATTATAAGTAAAATATACCATTGTATAGTTGATGATGGCTGTAAGAGTCACAATTGGCCCTTACAAGGTATATTGAGGAAATGGAAGGTTTAGAGTCACTTGTCCCCTTGATTATTAAAAAAAAATAGCATTTGTTTTTACTGTGAAATATAAACAAAATAATTGTTGTTACTCAGTGATTTCTGGACGTTATTTTATTAGCTAGCAGACTTCTAGTAGGAATAGAATATAATTCTCCTGCATGTTTGGGTTGGGATTTGCATGCATAGAAAGAGGAAAACGTGATGCAAATAATAAGTGAAATGCCTCAGAGGTGAGGTTTGTTGTGTATTTAATACAGAAAAGGAAAGTCAGAACAAGGAATTAATTTTGTACAAATACATGGTGATCTCAGTAAGAGAGTTTGGAATGGGAATCTGAAGTGAACATATGGCTTAGGATGATCCAGAAAATCAATTTGGGGAGGATTTCCATGAAAATTTGATCAGCATGGATTAAAAATGTGAGGATGGTTTTTCAAACATGCTCTGGAGTAATAAGAGACTCTATTTGGACTCAGCTGACATGTGCTGGCCTATAGAGAGCAGTGAGACCAGTAAATGATAGTATCTCTCTTGGGGAACAGCAGAAGAAAAGACTAATTGGAAAACAAAACTGCTGCATAAAGAATAAATCCTATGCTTCAAATTAAAGTCTTAGATTGAGAGTATGCCAATGTGCACACTAAATTAAAGTAATTATTTAGAATATTTTCTTGAGTGATTTTTAGTTTATTACCTTCCATGAATTTATTTTGAAATATTTTACATGTGGTTAACTTTGTTGGATCATGAAGGTTATTCTGCATCTTTTTATGTCAAACTATTGTTGTATTTAAGAGATTTAAAAAACCTTATTGATCATTTGATAGAAATCAAGAGCTAATATAATTTGTAATTGCAGCTGTCCTCAGAAAGGAAATATCTAATTACTGTAGTGGAACATTAGAATGCCGTGTTTTACCTGTGTTGCCTCCTCCTTTTATACAAGCTAAACAGGAGATTTTTTTTTTCCACCAAGGTAATTGAAAAATGTCTTTGTCTTACAGATATTTTTTGTACTGCAAAATGCTACTTAGAATATTTCTATGTATTATAATTCATTTCTACCCCCTTTTTATTGCCCGTTCTTTGAGCAGGAGGCTTTGTTTGTGGAGTTGTATTTATCTCCAGAAGAAACTGCAAGTGACAGAGCCATCCATTATGTGAGATCAGCTCTGTCATATCAGAGAATCATATCATATTATGGAATGCTTTGGGCTGGAAGGGACCTTAAAGATCTGTGTCTAATACTTACCACCATCTGATGGCTCACTGGGCCATGAGATGTGTTCCTGATTGTTTTGTTGTACTGTCAGAACTGTCCCAAATGCTCCCATTTCTCTTCCAGGCAAGGTTCTGCAGAGGCAAGGGCTAAGTAATTTTATTGAAGAAATGATTGCTGCTAAACATTTTGCTCTGCCAGCTTCCATTCTGTACCAGGGTCATACCAGGCTGTTTTTCAGAGAGTTGGTCTCACCAGTCTTACTTAACTGCTGCTTCAGAATGGAGCAAATGAGACAAGTCATACAATTTTACCTTCACTCAAGGGAATTTAGTACTGAGGGGACTGACTGACTTATCTTCATTATCAGATGTCTGGTGTTTTGTGATCATCAGATATGCAGTTATAATTTGCAGAATGTTATATTTCAAGAATTACATTTGATTTAATTATCAGAAGTAAAACTGAGATTGGAAGCTCTTAACTGGCAGTGCAGTTCAAGTTCAGGGATTAGAATCTGACACTGCACAGAAATTCCTTGAACCACTTGGGGATCTTATTTTGTCTTTTGCCTCTGAACTTGTAGTACTTGATAAAAATTAAGACTTGTGCAGTTTCCATTACTTCACAGTTGCATTTTTTCTTCTTTGATGAGTGTTCAAATAATATTACCAGGAATTGTTTCATCAAAATTATTCCTAAGAGTTTTTAATTAGAATATGGAATATTGGTCTGGGATTAAGGAACTGTGTGATTCTTCTTTCTTTTGCTTTCATTATTTATTAATTAAAAAAAAAAAAAAATTAAAAAACACAGTGTAGAAGGAAAAAAGCAGGCATAAATATTATATAAATCATGAAACTCTTTCTTGTATTCAGTTTTCATTTCTTTATACGTAGATTTCTGTAGCACCTGATTTTACCTTACATCCTTGTATTTTAGATCTTGTTTAAATGGAGCATATTTTTGTAAAATAACTAATTCCTTGAAGGGTGTAGTTGTTGTTCAAGTTACTGTTGTTAGTATATTTTCAGTTGTATGCAAATGATACAAGTTATAGTCACAAAGCAAACTGAAGCTTACAGATTTTTCCTCCCAGGTCTTTCTGTTTTATTGTTTTCACTGTATTGCTGCAGAAGGAAAATTAGCTGCAAATTTTATATAAATATTAGAACATACACTTTAATAAAGGAATGCAATCAAGCAAACAGTGTGGCACAACTAAGAAGAAATATTGTCTGAAGCTTCTTGTTTTAAAAACTATAGTAAATACTGAATCACAGTTTGAATTTTCTAAACATCAGTAACTTAAATATTTGCATTTTGAGATGTTACCTTCTTGAGATGTTGTGTAGGCAACAAAAACTAAGATCAATTTTAATGAAGTTGATGAAAGAATCCAAACTGTAGTAAAGAGGACTGTAGAGTAAAAACTAAAGTATGTGCAGACAGTTGGGGATCTTAATTTCCTTTTCCAAAGCTTTAATAATAGGAAAATTATACTTTACTGTTGATTAGTGATTACATTCTACAACAAATTTGAGTAAGGCAGAAGAAGGTCCTTTCTTATAGTGAAATTTTCTGCTTGAATATCCTTCATAATAACATGAACACCAGCTGGGACAGAAATCTCACAGGTCTGAAGGCTGCATTTGGTCAGCCAGATAGACCTTACATCCTCAGCTAAGCCAACAGGACTTACGATGCTCTCTCTTCTCTAAGAGACATTTGTTTCACATCTTCAGAAAACATCAGCTTGAAAAATTGGAATCCTTATTGTGAAAATTATTGCATCTCTTTAGCTGTCAAATCAGGGTCTTAAAAATGAAAAAGTATTGCTGTGCTTCTAAATTTTAGAGAGAATAGTTTTATGAACTATCAAATGAGATATGAGGGTTTAAAACTGTTTTTCACTGGGAGACGTTGCTGCCTATTCACATTAAACAATGGGTTGAACATCCTTACTGTCAAACCTGTTCTCAGAAACTTCGTGGAAATCAGCTGTCTTATTGCACTTTTCTGTCTCCCAGGTTTGACTCGGATACAACAGAGCTGCACAGCTGGATGACCCGCTCCGAGGCAGTGCTGCAGAGTCCCGAGTTTGCAGTCTTTCGAAAAGAAGGCAATCTCTCAGAGCTCAGAGAAAGAGTCAATGTAGGAGAAAGTCTTTGTGTATATGTCTGTTAGTCTGTATGAGCTTCTAAAGTCCAAGTTTAAATTAGTTCAAATGTAGACTGACAACTGGTGATTGGCCTAGATAAGTTTAGAACTGCTCACTATTGCTGTGAATTTCAGATTTTGGCACCAAAATTGCTACATAGGCTGTGTGAATACATAATTTTGTTGTTGTTGTCCATACATATTCATATTTAATTAAAGTATTCTAGGTTCATAAAAGTCTTAGGTAAAGTTAAATCAAAGACTGTATATAATTTCTTAAATATGCATCATCACTCTATACTAACAATTTAATTTGACATTATACATGCATAAATTGAAGAAGGTGAAAAGTGTCACTTTAGCATATACTAAACAAAATCTATATTTCTTTCCTTTTACATTGCTACAGAATATATATGAAAATCACTGGCCTCCACAGGGTTTTTTGGGAATTTTGTTGTCTTTTGTAGTGACATGACTGAATCAAAAACTGTTCTTGTCTACTTCTGCCAGAGTGAATGGTTCTGCACTGCTTAAGGAGTAGCTGTGTTTGTGTCAAATTCTGAATAACTGGATTTAGCCCTTGAAAACTAAACCATTACAAATGTTCTTCTGCATTTATTTTTGCAGATCAATGAAAACTTGCCTACTTTTTCCAAGTAAGAGAAAGGGGAGTTCTTTTTTTATAATTAACTCTCATAATCACATATGTTATGTAACTTCATTCAAACATATGATGATACATACTTCTAGAACACAAAAAGAAGGAACAAATTTACTGATTAAAGTTTATTTTGATCCTGTTTTTTTCTCATTGTCTGCTTGTCCGTCATAAATCATCTATGATAACACTGAGGAAAATGGAATCTTGTGATTCTAAATATACATTTAAAAATTTCATGTTAAATTCTAATTTTCCTGCAATAGTTTTAATTATTAATATTTCCATAATATTAATACTAGAAATTATCCATTAAAATTTAATATCCTGAATTTAGTTCATGCCACCACTTCATGTTATGTGAAATATGCATAAATATATACATAAGTATATGTATGTATATATGTGTGTGTGTGTGTGTGTATATGCAAATGGATTAAATATACAGAGTAGATTTGATGGAATCAAGTGCTTCCATACTGAGTTAATGGGATTCATCTAATACATAAATAGATATAGTTAATTTTCCAAGTTCTTCATTTTTTGTTGTAGGTTTACTTTAAAAAGAACAAATTGAAAAAAAGAAACAAAGTCTTCATCTCCCCTTCATATATTCCCTTTTTGAGGAACATATTTTCAAGGATGAAAATGAGCTCATCTTGACCTACATGTTACACTGGTACCTGCTCTGTCAGGTTTCCCTAACAAATATGATGTTCCACCTCATCTTGTCAGCTTTTGAGACTTTATAAAAGCATTAAAGGATCCAGGAGCCATGGGTCACCTTCTTTCCTTTCTTTGCTTCCAAGTAGGTGGTGATCACTGCAAGCAAAGTGGTAGTTGAACCACAGGCCCTCCTTTGATCCCAGCTGGACTTCCCCCTAGCTCTTGCCTTGCTGGCACTGAGAAAGAACATTGGGGCTGGGAAGCCACTGCCTACCACATTTGTTCATGTCTTGTTTCAATTGGTGAAAACATGTATAAAACTGGAGGAAGAAGTGCAGAATTTGACCAGTGCATGAGCATTGTAAGCTTGAATTCAAGACATTAAGAATAGCAGGTGATAGCCAAGATGTTCCTTTGTCCTCCTTGGAAATTGAATAACTGAATTGTGAAGAAAACAATTTCCAGCTTCTTTTCAGTAAAGTAGTAGAAAGATCTGCTTTGTATCAAGAGGATTCTGAGACAAGCCAATAATTCTAAATAGATATATGAAAAATCAGTGTGTATCCTTCATTAACAATAACATGGAAAACAATTTTAAGGACCAAGATCGATTTAATTTCAGAGTGTCACTGCTTCTTAAATGAACATTTTATTGAGGAAATCAAGATGCATGTAGAAGTATCTAGATATTCTAATGGAGGAAACCTTAATTTGATAGAGAGAACTCTGAAAGGTGGCACTTTACAAGTACTACATGGATTCTGTGTAGAATGGTTTTCAGTTAGTGGAATTCTTTCTACATGTTTAAAAAAACAAAAACAAAATACAAAAACGCACACACAAAAAAGAAAAAAAAAAAAAGAAGTTTTTGTAACTGCCAGATTTTAAAACTTGTCCTGATCTGACTTTTGCTGGTCTTGCCTCTGTCTCCATCCATAAAACTATAGCCAAAGCAGAAAGTATTGTTCAGTTCATTGATTTGAATGGTGTCATTGTTGCTTGCTAAAACTCTTCATTTCTGATTCCCTCAAAAGGAGCTTCAAATCAATGGAAAATAAGATAGTATGGGTTATAATCTCTAGTAAATTTAGAAGTCATATAAAGAAAAAAGTTTAAATGCAAAAAAGGACAACATAGGTGAGTGATAGTTGAAATAGTGATGTTTTTATTGTAGTGTTGTGCTTTAAGCCAGGCTGGCAACTAAGCATCACAGAGCCGCTGCTCACCTCACCCCACCCCACCCATGCTGGTGGAATGGGGAGGAGAATCAAAAATAAAATTTGCAGGTTGAGATAAGAATACTTTATTAACTGAAATAGAGATGATGATGATGATAACAACAACAACAATAATAATATGCCCCAAACCAACAAACAAGTGATGCACAATACAATTGCTCACCACCTACTGTCCAAGGCCAGACCCCATCCCTGAACTCAGATCTTCTCCCCTTCCAGGTAAATCTCCCAGTTTATACACTGAGCATGATGTTCTGTGCTGTGGAATATCCCTTTGGCCAGTTTGAGTCACCTGTCCTGGCTATGCTCCCTCCTAGCTTTTGTTTGTTTGTTTGTGTCTCCTCACTGGCTGGGCAGGAGACACAAAAGAAGAGATTTTGACTTAGGATAAATACAACCTAGCAAATCCCAAACCATCAATGTTATCAACATTATTCTTATACTGAATCCAAAACACAGCACTGTGCCAGTTACTGAGAATACCTGTGTTTGGCTGACATCAAACCTACAATTTAGTCTCTATTATAGCAGATGCTGACTCCTAGGGCCTTTTTATAATGACTTATCTTTTTGCTGTTCTTTGGAGGATAAGTTGCTAGTTTTGTTTTTCTTGTGGCAGCTTGCTCCTGCCCATCATTTTTCATGGATGAGAGGTCACTTCCATAAGATTTAATGGAAGTGTATCTGCTTCATGATGGAGGGACACAGATGTCAGAAATGAAAACCACAAAGAAATCTCTTTTGCCATCATTGATGATGCATGAAGTGCAAAATCTTGCTCCCATCCCAGCTCAGAGAAGGCCTGGGGAAAATGGAGCCAAGAGGAGGCTTTTTGAAATGCAATGAGATTGTTTGCTAAGCCAGATGCTCTTCACACCCTGGCAGGAAATTAGCCTTTGTATTACGTAGCTTGAATAAATTGGATATGCACAAAAAGTCCATTCCTGTATGTGGGGAGAAGAAAAAGTATTTATAGCCCTTCCCTGCAACAAAAAAAGATATTTGCCTTACCTGAGCAGAGAGACTGGGATGTCATTAGAACAGAAGTTTCACTGTTGAACGACCATATAACTCCTAAATAATGAAGACATCCAAACATTAATGCTGTAAATATTGTTACGCTGCATCACACCATTACGTTTTACAGTTAATATGTGTATTTTACTGAAAACAGACCTAACTGTGACTCAGGCCCTTTTTTTTTTGTTTATTTGTTTTTCTTAAGCTATAATGAGTTTTCAATATTGCAGGTTCAAATATATGAAGGTTCAGGTGCAAAAAGCCCCACAGCATTTGGCAGAAAATTTTGCTTAATAAGTCAGATTTGAAAATATACAACAATAAACTGGAAATGAAACTCTTTGAAAGGAGTTTTGGTTAGCCAGGAAGCAGCACCTAGAAATTCAGAATCAAAGATAAACATATAAGGAACAGATGTAAGGGAAAATGTCAGATATCCTAGTGAATTAAATTTGTTCTCTTGGCATTCTCAGAAGCTCCATTCTCATATGTTTGTTTTGCTTTAGTGACCTTTTTCAGACATGCTTTGTTGGGCCTGGATATTTGAGAGCTGAATCACTGTCAGAGCTGGTGATGATAATGTTGCCCTCTCTTGCCCTCAGGGCTAACTGGTCACCATCACAGGAGGTCAGGGAGTGCTGTTGCCCTGCACCCTTTCAAAGAGGTCTCAAAGTATGATGTTGATTTCATACATGAATAATGTCCAGATTTCTCCAACCATCAGAATTTTGTAGGTTATGAAGCATTAATCAAGGTCAAATAAAATGTTTAGCATTGTGAAAATAGCCTCTTCACCTTTGGCTGGCATTTAGTTAAAGATGAATTTATAATGTTTTTCAATCACTTAAAACTAGGCTGTAATACCTTTGCATTGTCTCTTAGAAAGTAGTCCAAAAGAGAATTAATCCCTGCTTGGACAAAAGCCTGTAAAGCCAACCTTTTCATATTGGTGTCTTTTTTCCTAAAAAAATCTTTTATAGAAAATGAAAAGAGTTAAAAAAACGGAGAAGTTAAATATTTGGAAATACTTTGAAATGGCTTTGCCACTACAATCAAAAGGTATCTATTACAGTGTGTGCAAAATCTAAGAGTTTCAAAACTTCACAAACATCTTCAAAATATTCCCACTCTGCTGGTGTCAGGAACGAACCTGAACTGAGAATATGGTCCCCTTCAGGAAGGGAAAAAAATGAAGAAAACAGAGCCAAAGAGATAAATGTTTCCAGCACTGCTGCCTTCATTTCTAGGCACTTTACACAGGTTTATGGAAATCCTTCTTAAAAAATCTTAGAAATCTGAGACACAGTTTGCAGGTTCAGCAAACTGTGAACAGACTGTGTGGTTAGTGCTGTAAGTAACTAAAGGGAATTTCCTCCCTTCTCCCAGGATCACATAATTTGTGTTTGTGTGAGGAACAAGAGGGTAGTCTTTTCTCCTTTGGCTTGCACTGTGATTTTTGTGCCTAAGCGAATGTCTTCTTGTAACCAGTGCTGGTCTTTCATTTTCATAATACATGCTAATCACATAAACATGAATGGAGAAAAATAATTGACAGAAAGTTTTATATGTATCAAGTTTTTGTTTATTTAAAGACCTGACAGTTAGTGCTCATACTTTCTACCGGGACCTGAAAACTTCAGTCTTTCAGGAGAGATGTTTTTCCACATATTCCTGCACATAAAGCGTGTTCCAGGGCACTGAAGAGTTCACTTACATAAACTCTGATGTCATATCATTTTTATGTGTTAAAAGGGAAGTTTTAGTATATTTTATGAGGGTTTTTTATTATTCATTAGTGCTCACTACAGTTGCACTCATGATAATTACACACCTGGCATTATAGGCAGAGTAGAATAATTTTCAATATATTTTAGTGTTGTAGTGATTCCTTTGAGTTCTCAGTAGTTATTCTCATGTTACTTATACCTTGCATTATAGACAGATAGTATAAATTAATAGTCTGTAAGAAATTTTGGATCTCTGCAGAGAATTAATAGACTTAAAAAAAATGAAAATATTTAAATTGTACAGTGGAATAGTACAAGATTTTATTGATGTGCAAAACCTACAGATAATTAATACAGCCATTTGTAGCTCATTGGGATTGAACTTCATAATCTTTCAGAGATAATTTAATAATATATTAAAGATATGTTTATAAAATGCAAAATATTTTTATTCATAATTATTCTCTTCATAACCTTTATATGTTGTATTTATTTAAAATTGTATTCATGAAAGTGTTTAATAGAAACTTTGAGATGTTATTAGAAAGCCTACTGTTTAACCAATTCTATGTGCACAGATGAATGTCAGAGGTAGGTTGTGGAAAAGTGTGAATTTAACTGAAAATTTCTCCTTCAAATTGTGTCTCTACACCTCCAAAAGCTTTCCAGGAGCTGCTTCTTATTAAACTGAAGATATTTTAAGCACCATGCTTTAAATATTATTTTAAGAGAGTTTACTTGGAGTTATTTCTATTAGTTCCATATAGGCATAACAATCTATTTGAAAACTATTATTTTCAAATATAACTGTATAAGGTTATTTTACTAAATGCATTCTTGGAGACCTACTTGAGCTTTCTTTCCAGTTTGAGGAACCTTTTTTCCTCAAAGAGTCCTGTCAAAACCTCATACCTTTGCTGTGGAAATAAACAAGGTGGTGTGGAAGCTTGGTGTGGTCAGCCAGTCTGAGATCTGCAACCAGGACTCGGTGTTTCCTTTCCATATATACCATGTGGGATTTATGGGAACATCTCCTTCTGAATGTGTGGATCTGCTGTGTTGGTCAGGATCTCTGGGAGGCATATAGTCTGGTTAATTTTTGGTATCAGACTTGACTGTGGCCCCATGCTGCTTCTTTGGGTTTCAGATTTAGAGCTTCTAAATTAGACCTAAATTATGCAACTAAATTAGTTTAAAATCAATGAAGTGACTTCATGATGTTAATTACGAGACAGCATTGATGGGCTGTCAGATCTAAATTGAGTTTACTTTCCACCAGTATTGCTAATAATCTAAAATAAAATTTAAACTTAGATTCTTCCTATATCCTGTAACTTTAGCAGCTACCCTTTACTAACCCTCACCAACTAGCCTAGTTTTTGCATATAGAAAGGAGAATCAGAAGTATTAGGTACAACATATAATGAGAAGCCTGTATTAAATCTGCAGTTAACTCTCCCTCTTACTTAGTAGCTTGTATATGGATGTCTACTATATATGGTCTTATATATATTAGATATCTACTTTAATATGCATTTTATAGGATTGTTTGGTTTGGGTTTTTTTTCCAAAACAAAACAGTAACATAAGAATCACATTGTACATGGGTTCAATACTGTAGGATGCTATGAATCCCTATGATTTGGTTAGCATGCTCAATTTTTGCTCTTACCATGAGAAATGAGCTAATCTATTCTTCCACAAGGAATTTCTGTTGAACGAATATTTTCATTCTGAAATACTGGGCTTTGAATAGGTCTTAGTTTGGACTTCTTTTAGTTTTGTATAAAATACTGGTGGATATCATTTCCCAAATCTGTTGTGTTCTGACTCTCAATTTTTTGTATTTGACTTTAACTCCCTCCCTGGTTGCTTGTGGTGCCTGCTGTTTTCATTGCAAATCAGGAGGCAGGCAGGGCAATATGATGGGTTAAATGGTCTCAGGAAAACAGAAGACATCCCTGAGATTAATTACTTTCTTCTTCAAAATCCCTCTGTTGAAATACTCACCTTTCCTGTCGTGCTGCAGGCCATCCAGCGAGAAAAGCCTGAGAAGTACAGGAAGCTGCAAGATGCCAGCAGATCAGCTGAGGCCCTGGTGGAACAGATGGTGAATGGTAATTACTCGAGAGTTGGTTTAGATAATCTTCTTATGGCTTTGATAAACGTACCAGTTCATATTTATCACAAGAATTATATTAGCAAATACTGTGTAAATGGAACAGTAAAGTGATATTGCCTTATATTTCTTTTATTATTTCTGAATGTTATATCTGTTAATTAGACGAGAAAGAAAAAAAGTCTTACCACTTTAGTACCATGGAAAGAAATGTGTGTAAAACTTGCTCACAATAATGAACTGTATATTAACAATCTGTTCTGTGCAGAGGCTTAAATTGTAATCTTATTTTCTGAGCATGCTAAGCTTTAGAAGTACTTTAATGCAGAGTTAGAAAGCTCTGAAGGCATTACTTTAAACAGTTTGAAAAAAGTGCTTCCTGACTTTTAATATGCATTGTATGTTTTTTAATATACATATTGTTGTAATGTTCTCTATCATAGAAAATACAGCATTTTATTATGATTTGGAAGAGATTTTTGGCATTTTGTTTTTCAAAGATAATAAATGTAGAAACTTATACAACTCTTTAAAAAGAAAAATAGCTGTAAAGGTTTTTTTTAAAAAAATTATGTCATTCTTTTGAACTTTTAGATAAGGGAAAAACAAACCCCAAAGAAATGTAAGTGAAAGTAAAATTGTAAGTAATATCATTGTCCTTGATTTTAAAATTCTCTTACTCTGCAATAAAATATTAAACATGGGCCAACATCTGTCATACTGATACGATTACCAAAAATATAGATGTTGAATGCACTGAGCTTCAGGACATATATTTTTCTAAGAAGCAAGAATTAAATAGCTAAAAGTGAAATGCTTTAAGTTTGAGGTACTAACTGGCCAAGATAAAGTAATTTCATGGAACTCTAAGATTATTTTGCCTAAGTATGAAATTGCAATATTTTAAAAGTGGCCATATTTAATGTATGGTGCATATTTAATCATTATTGTTGTAGCAAGTGTTTCAAGGGTTCCCTTCCCAGGCTCACTGAACAAACTGTGGGTAGTCTGCACCCTCTTTGAAACACTTTGGGCTATTTTCCATGGTTGATTATATAGAAATTTCTGATTATTATTTTTTTTCACATTTTCCATCTGGGAGAACTGTTCGTACATAGCTTTTAAGGCATCCTTTGAAATGTGTGTGCTGATGCATTGAGGTTTCTATTTTGGGGAAGAATTTGTCTAGGGCACATTTAGCAATGCCCCACTATTCCTTTGGCCAAATGGAGATTTGCAACTCAAGAATTCCAGTTTCAATTACTTTGGTTTATATTGTACTTTATCATGACTAATTTTGGTTTTAGTTGCAGGACTCTTTTTTCTTAGTCCATGAGTTGGTTCTTACTCATGATTTATAGTCTTGATCTCCACTGTGCATATAGATGTGCATAAAAAATATTTCCAATATCTATCAAATTACACCTTTTTTTCTTTTAGGAAAGACATCTTCCAAATGGGGTGCAGGCACAGGGTAGACTAACTAAGCCAGCTTTGCCTTTATCAACTTGATCAGCTTTGCTGCTCCCAGGTCTGTGTCATGCCATATATTGTGCTGGCCTTGGTAGCAAAAATATTCTAGCATGGATGACAGGTTACTTGGCTGTGAAAATGAAGATCCCTTACTGTTATGGTTATAGGGAATTAAAAATCCCCTTTAAAAGGGAAACAGTTTCTCTGAACTTGAAGCCCTAAATATTTATGGGACTTTAAGCTACTCCACTAATGCAAAGGCAATTTGAAGGGCAGTGATTGAAATGGTTAATTAAGGCAGTAATTACCTGCAGTAAAGAGTGGAATTCAATAATTAAAATTAGTTGATGAGAACTGTGAGATGGTTTTAACAAAGAATTTGCAAATGGAATTTCTTGCGAGGTGCTCAAAATTACTCCTTGAGGGTAGAGGAAGTTTAACTGCCATGTAAAGCCATTGTACTTTTGAATACAACATATTTTCTGTTTGTCTTTTCATCCAAATCATTGTCATCTAGTGCAATTGCAATTAATGGTTGCAATTTAGTTAAATTAAAATCAAATTAAAAGCTATGTAAAAATATTTACTTTTAAACTGCATCTCAAACTGTACTAGAGCTGTGCAGCTTTCTACTTTCTACAGTAATTCAACTAAGTTTCTGTAGTCTTTGTTTGGCTTGTGGAAATCAGATGGTTTTTTTGATTGCTGGTTTCACTAAGAACCAGTGAAAAGTTTTGCTGAATCTCCAAAATAATGTTCAGCAGAACAACCTGAGTATCCTTTCATACCTTCTTATTCTAATGTTGGAACTCTTTTCCATAGTATAGGAAGGAATTGGAATTAATGTCTATAGATTTGTGGGAGGTCTGCAGTTGAACATCTAGTGCAGGAAAGATACACTGTGTTATTTTGAATGAAAAACCTTTTAACTACCACAATTTGCAGATCAAAAATGATGATGCTCCCTTTGTTATTCTTTAGGGAATCCAGTCAGTGATATAATTGATGATTGTCATGCATTTTCAGTGTAATCTGTAATTAAAAGACTTAAAAAGGCAAACAGATTTAAGACATAGATCAGTTCAGAAGTCAAGTGTTGGCAATTTTAATTGCATTGTTATTTTTTACTTATTGTGTGTCAATTAGATCTGGACTAGTAATAATTAGAGTCTTTAAGACTCCAATTATACTATCACTGAATTCCTGGCTTTACTTAATATATAAAATGTTCTTCCTCTGCTCATAAACAAGATTCTGAATGTAACAGATAAAGAGCATAAAAAGATGAGATCTCTGGTGGTTTGTAGGAGCAAGTTCAGAATGGTGGTGAATTCCATTGCTGTATCATTTATATTTATTTTCTTGTTTTTATTTTCACTGTAATAGGAAAGGGAATAAGTGAGAAAGAGGATTCACATTCTGGAGAGAATTGGTTTGGTTTATTTAAGCTTTAAGTTGTTTGTTCCTTAAGTCCAATGATTTCAATCAATTAAAACTTCCATATTCAGTTTACCAGTGTTTGTAGTAAAAAATCTATCTTGTTTTTCTTTACTAAATTATATTCTAAAATAGAATAACACATTTGTTGATGCATGAGTGAAACAATTGAGCAGTTTCAGTGGACACTTGACTATTATAGTATTATAGAATGAAATAAACAGGGCATCAAAATGAATACTCAGAATTTTTATAAGCATTATTAAAGTGAAAATAATGAATTTGTTGTAATAAAACATGTAATTTTTAAGTGCCACTGTTCTGTGGAAGAAATATATCATCTTGTGAGGTACTATTTCCCACACAGGAGTCAAAAGCTACAAAACCCTCAGATAATATTATATTGTTCTATCACAGAGCCATAGCAAATGACAGATGCACTTAATAAGATATACTTCATATTAAGTGGCAATTCCAAAGTACTTGTGTGTAAGGTGATGCCCAATTAAAAATATGCAGGCACAATTTGTTATGTGCTGTATACAGGGCAATAAAATTAATGGATGCACTTCAGATAATGATCTGTTTCCTCTGTGTCTGGTATATTTATTCAATGATTATATCAGAAGCTTTTAGAATATGAAAAGATTATAAACCATCCACTATTTATAAAATAATGTTTTACCAGAGAATAGGTCTTATATAGTTTCTTCTCCTGTTTTTAAGCTTTTGATATGTCTTGTTACTATGAGTGAAACAGAGTAAGGGGATCAGTGTTAACATCATGAATGAAAGCTGGTGGTTGCTAAAGTTAATGAAGAAATCAGTACTTATCACAGAGTAAAGTTTAAAACAAGACAAAGAATAACGGCCATAACTAAAACACAGGAAGTTCCACCTAACATGAGAAAACACTTCTGTTGGGGGTGGCAGAGCACTGGAACAGGCTGCCAGGGCAGTTGGTTGGAACATTGGACTGGACTATCTCCAGAGGTCCCTTCCAATCCTAAAGGTTCTGTGATTCTGTGAAAATCTTGATTTTCACCAATTTAATGAGCAAATCAAAACATTAAGATTACACCCTAATATCAACTTCTAAAATAGTTCATAATTTGTCATTTTCAGGAGACAAAGGACTAGCTTTCTTCAAAGTAAGACAAAATTCTGATAAGCTTGCCCAAATAGTTTCAAGTGCAAGTAATAGCCATTTTCTTACATCTTTCTGTAAATGACATACAAACATCTGATAGACAACTTTGAGTTACCTGACTGAACTTTGAATTAAGAGAGTTTAAAAAGACAAGTGATGGAGATTTTCAGATGGGTCATCCTTTCAGAAGGATATTGTGTTGCCTAATGGAGCTGAGCCTCTGCAATCTTTTACCAAACACGCCTCTGCACAAACCAGTCTTGTACTGTCCACTTCAGTAACATGAAGAGTAAGGCATTTCTT
>JAWWLZ010000001.1:109939506-109957874 GCA_035041345.1 Poliocrania exsul | reverse complement strand
CTTTGAAATCTGTAAGACATTTTTTTGATCCAGTTCTGTAGTCTTTCCCCTTTGACTACTATGGAGTATTTAATAGCTTTTTTTTGTGACATTAATAAGTTGATACCTTTGCACTTCTGTCACAGAAATTTAATGTATTACCTTATGAGTTTAAAAGTATGTCACAGTTTTCTTCTGACTTCCCTGAAAATCTGCCTGTAATAATTTTATTCAATACACATCACAACTTATTGCCTCTCAGTGGGCATTTCTAACACAAATTCTTCTGTAATAGCTATTAAATTACATGAGTAGTAAATATAAAAATCAGTTTGGTCTGTGGGGGTTTCTTGAAAGGATTTGGAGAAGTCAGCCTTAGTTGATATACATGCAGTTGATAGACTGTGAGATCTGAAAACTGGCATTCAGGTACTCTTTGCAGGTGATGAGAGATTACTGTCTTCTGGTGCTGTGACTGAGGAACAGGCAATTTTCAGGGCCACATACAGTTCTGCTGTTACACTTGCTAGTTGTTACTCTGTTTTGTTCTGTAAAACAACGTTTATGTAGAACAGCACTTATGTTTAACAGCCAGTCCTCAAGGAAGAGTAACAAACCAGTAAACGTCAGAAATTAAGAGCAAATACTAAGATAATTCCTCCTCATATTACTTAAAATTTTGTTTACTGAATCAGCACAACAAAGCAGGACATTGGAGCAATCAGCTCTGCAAACGTAACTTTGAAAAATGGCATCAGTGCTACTCACTGGGTTTGTTGTAAACTTCTTAATACTATTGAAAGATGGCAAATGTATCCATCACTTTGGGACAATTTTGATAGGTTTATGCACAATTTTTAGAATCAGAGAATGATTTGGGTTTGAAGGGGTCTAAAATATCATCTAGTTCTAGTTCTATACGGGAGCTACATACAGTTATATGACCCCAGTACAGTGATTGGCAAAGGATTTAACAATAGTATTTTTCCTTTAAGATAAATAATTTCTTCCAGTAAGAAACTGGGTTTTTTACTTTCCTATTTTTAGGATATATGCACTTTTCTGGGACATTCATTAATGACTTTTGAAGAAAGATAAGCATATTTCTTTGTTCTCTAGACAGTTGCATTCAAAGTAGTTAGAAGGTCATCTGACTTTATAGCTGAAGAGCATCTATTTTCATCCTTGAATACACTTTCAAAGTCTCCTGTGGTTATTCTTTTTACATTGTTCAGAAGATAGTCCTTGGTTGATGTTTTTTCCAAAATTTGCTTTATGATGACATCAACATATGGTGTAGATTCTTCTTTTAGGATTGCTAAAATCTCATTCTAGACAGCAGTGATTTTCTAAAAAAGGATGTATACACATGTGTAATACTTTCTTGATTACCTGTTATTAATATCTATCTAATTACTCAATAACAATGTTATTTGTATAGGATTTAATGTTATCAGTATAGGATTTAGTTTGCTTCTTTTCAGGATAAAATATTGTCAAGTTTGTACAGCAGCTTTGCCTCAGGTACCATGTAATCTTTTATTTCTTAAAGGCCTATGCTAAGAAGGCTGCATTAAAAGGTGGTTTGGATAAGACTGTGAGTCTCAGAAAGGATTTGTCAGAGATGCATGAGTGGATAACACAAGCCGAGGAAGAATATCTGGAAAGAGATTTTGAGTATAAAACACCTGATGAATTACAGAGAGCTGTTGAGGAGCTGAAGGTAAAAGAGAAACTAATTCCTTGAGCTGTTTTTATAGTTCTTTTTGACACTTTCATTGAAAAGCAAGTCTACCTTTCTTTCAGGAAGGTTTTATACAGAACACCCATTATGGATTTCCTAGTAGATACTGTGTACTCAAAGTACAGCAGTATTCAGACTGTGACACCTTGACCTATGTAAATAACCAGATCATTGGTCATGCATCGCTTCATCTGCTCCTGGATGATCTTTTCCACAGAAGACTGCAGCCACCTCTCCTGTAACACAACAGAGCAAATCTGGACCAGAATTCCTTGTTCATCCTGCAGCCCATTTCTCTCCACAGCAAGCAAAGTGGAAAGCCAAGAGCAATGCTCCTAGTAAACTTCCTCTAGCAATGGCAGCCTGATCCCAATTATTCTAGTCCATGAACTTCCTCAGACCCAGAGAGAAAGAAAGTGGTCCAGAATATGATTTTAGTTTAATGTTACTGGGCCAGGGAGTTGTCATCCTAAATTCCTGTGAAGATTTCTACACACTCATGACATTATGAATTACCATCATTATGTTTCTAGTAGTGATATGATTCCAGTCATAGGCACTGGTAAGCACTCAGAGGAAACAATGCTAGGTAGGAAAATCTTATAACTTACTAATGAGTCCACATAGCAAGGGACAGAGTAGCAAACGTGTGAAATACACATTAGAGAAAAATTATTTTCTCAGTGTCTCTTTAAATGCAGGTTTATGACAATGAGAAGGAGAGAAAAGTCATTCATAAATATTTTCCTTTTTTCATGACTTTTTTGTGATTTTAGCTTTATATCTGGGTACATGAATTTCTTTCATGACAGACTGATTTTTTTTTGTCTTGTCGTTTTTGGTTCATAAATTATGGTGGCAAAGGTATTTGGGATGTTTCTTGAGGAAAAATAAAAACCTGAACTGTTTTGCTAGTCTGAGAGCTCCAGAACGCTATATAATTGTGACATGTTAATTGTATTGAGTGTTGTGTACCGGTAACAAAATGAAACAAAAGATTTTTGATACATTCAAGATTATGTCAGAAATTCTGAGAACCAAGTGTCTTGTATTGTGTTTTGTTGTTTTAGGGTTTTTTTTCCCTCTCTCTAGAATTCTATCATTTCAATAGTTATAGAAACAAGTTTCCTTCTTAAACCAGGACTACAACTTTTCTTTGTTTGTATTTGCTTTCAGAGGGCAAAAGAGGAAGCCATGCAAAAAGAAGTGAAAGTGAAGCTTATTACCGATTCTGTTAATAATTTTATAGCAAAGGCTCCACCTTCAGCCCATGAGGCTTTGAAAAAGGAGCTTGATGTTCTAATTACCAGCTACCAGCAACTCTGCAGCAGACTGAATGGGAAGTGGAAAACTTTAGAGGTTGGATATCTTGTCAGTCATTGTATTTATAGCCCTTCTAAGTGCAAAAAGTAAGGTAGGGAGTGCAGATACGTTATCATATGGGATCATAAGTAGCCCAAGACTGTCCTCACTTTATGAGCCATACACAAAATTATTTTGAGAATCATATATACTGAAGAGTCATGTTAAAAGAGAAGCCTCATATATCACTTTTAGGTTGGAGACAGCAATTGCTTCTCAACATTCCTATTCCTCCTGAGATTAAGCCAAGAATCCAGCTTTGTATCAGCCCTGAGATGTTGCTCTCAGCAGCTCCTCTAGGCTTCTCCTTCCATGGCAAAGGATTTTGATTGAATGGCCCTGAAGCTGGACAGGTGCTGTTACCTCAGCAGGGGAGCAGCATTTGATCTACTGGTGAACTGAATATATGTTACTCATTTTGAGTTGATCCTGCCATTGTGGCCAACTCCATTACAGATTCTTGCCATAGGACTACTTGCTTATTATACAGTAGTCACAGTGAATGAGGTATGGGGGTTTTATGTTGTGAAGTAATTTGCAATAACTAAGCTCATATAGGACAATAATAAACCAGGGTAAAATTTATCATGTCTAAATTTCACTGTGAAGAATTAGGTGTGTAGTCTAAAGTGGTAATCTATACTTCCCTGGTCAGTGATGATGTGTTACATGTTAATGTCCCTCTATAACTGCCTCCTAGACCAGACGTGTTTGGTGTGAGCAGAATTAGGTGAGATGAATTGCACACTGGGAAGCTTGATATGCAAAGAGCATAATGCATTTCAATAACATTATTTTAACTTCTACTAACAAAATAAAAAAAAAACAAAACCCAAACCAACAAAAAGGTAATTAATTTATGGATAGTTTAAATATTTTGTTTGTGCATAAAATGCCATTTTTATCTGCTTATTTAAGTGTCTTCAGGCAGTCTATAAATAAAATATCAGACAATAATTTAATTCCAGGAGAAAAAGAACATTTTACAACATTGTGTTTAGTACTTTAGCACTTAAGTGGTCTATAAATTGCACTAAATGTGGTTTTGAATTAATTTTCGTAGAGATTTCAGTCTGCATTTTTGAAAACTGTGGTTTTATACATTTTATGAACCTGTGCTTTAAGTAATATAGAGAATATATAAGCAATCTAACTGCATTTTGCAATAAAGACATAAACTTCTACCATGGTTCTTTAAAAAATCTGCTGATTTTTATATTTATATAAGAAAATTATATAGAAAACATATAAGGTAGATAATCCATGAGGCAGAAGAATCAAGTTGTGTTTTGCAGAAGTGTTCACTTTTTCGTATTATCTCCTGTGGTTTTGTTCTTTCTAGTGTTCTATATTAATTTGGATTCTGTGAGTATTGGGGTGGGGGAAATCAACTATATGACTCCTCCATAACCATCAGATATCAACCATGTTGTTTGGGGGAGAAAACATGAATGTTTTCAGTATTTTAATGAGTGAAAGTTAGCTGTTGAATTTTCAAGCTCAATAAATGTTTTCTTCATCAGGAGGTATGGGCATGTTGGCGTGAATTATTGTCGTATTTGGATACAGAAAATAAATGGTTGAATGAGGTTGAACGGAAACTCAAGGCAACTGAAAATGTCCAAGGAGGTGCAGAAGAGATTTCTGAGTCTTTAGATGTAAGTGCTGTCTTAAATAATACTCAATCACATGTATTGTTAAATTGTAAATGGCATTCTAAACAAACTGTGAATCAACATTCTACATGAACAAGTTGAGAATATTTTGAAAGTCCCCTGTTTCATTTGATTCAAAAGATAAGATTTTGAATTCAAATTCAAGTAAGTGCAACAGTAATTGAAACCTTTCAATTTTTTAGAAATTAAGTTTAGGGTTTTAGTGGATAAAAGCACAAAATGTTGTACTGATACTCCATTTTTGCTGTTGAACTTAATCCATCCATCTAGATACTCAAGCAAGTTTTTTATTTCGAAGTACACAGATACTCTCACTGAACTTATTGAGCATAGTCCACATTTTTATAACCAGGGTCACAACTTATGGCTTTGTGAAAAATCTTTGAGTTTGGTAGTAAGTAGTACAGAACGTTTGTTGTCAGGACATGGGACATAAGTATTTTGTCTTTTTTTTTCTCTACTTTTATTGTGTATGTAATGTGAAATTTCTTTCTTACATTTTTAAGTCAAATTATGATTGCTCTTTAGAACACTACTTAGAAGAGGGAAAATAAGCTATACTTTTTCCTCACCTTTTTTCAGTCTCTGGAACATTTAATGAGACATCCAGAAGATAATCGCAATCAGATTCGGGAATTGGCTCAGACTTTAACAGATGGTGGAATCTTGGATGAATTGATCAATGAGAAACTCGAGAAGTTCAATACTCGATGGGAAGAACTGCAGCAGGAGGTATATTTAATAACTGACCTGTCCTCCAGAGGACAGTCTAGCACCATTAAAAAAGAAATATATATATATATCTATATATCTATATATCTATATATATATATCTTGTTGGTGCAGTTCCTGACCAGTACACAAACAGTAATGCTGGATGTGCTTTGCAAGCATGTGTTGAACTAACTCCAGTAGGTAGCAAAGTGCCATGTGGCTGCTTGCTCCCTCCCCATGTCTCCTGGTGCAATGGAGGAGAATATAGAAAACAAAACAAAAACAAAAGCAAGAAAACTCATGGGTTGAGATGAAGGCAATATAATAAGTGAAAGAACAAAAGAGAAAAAGCATGTGATGCAGAACATATCACCCCAAGGAGACCAGTGTTCAGCCAATCTCCAAGCGATGGCACTTTTCAAAAACTTTCCCCCACATCCTTTCATTGTTGCGTATGACTATGTGGTATAGAATCACACTTTGGCCAGTTCAAGTTTGCTGTTCTGGCTGTGGACTTTCCAAGTCCATTGTCCACCTCCAGCCTGCTCACTGGAAGGGACAGAGTGATCAAGAGAAGACCTGGGCACTGTGCAAGCACTTCTCATCCATGATTAAAACATCCCTCTGTTACCAACACTGTTTTGACCTCCAGTCTAAAACACAGAACCATACAGGCTTCTGTGAACAAAATTAACTCAAGTCCCAGCAAAACCCAGTAAAATACGTAACACTAGAATTTCAAAATTGAAGTGACTATCTAGTGGATTTAATCTTCAATTGCATATGTAGGCATGATTTCTCTGACAAAATTCTAATTAAGAAGCAAGTTGTTATAAATGAGTAACATCTCTTACAGATGTATTTATTCCTAAATGAACAATAAATAAGGGTATTTATATCAATGAAAGATTCTATGAAGATGCTTCAGTATAGAAACATGTTTAACACAAGGAGAATCAAATCTGGCAATATTCTAGAAATACCAGGAAGATGCCCAGTACTTGCTAAAGATCAGAAAGAAATTACTCAGGAAACACCTAGTGAAGGATGCAGAGGTTCTCTTTATGATTGGAATTAGAACGTGTTCAAAAATGGTCAAAGATGGTCAAAAATTGCTTGGTTACCATGATGCAAATGATGCACAAATAAGGATTTTTGGAAAGCTGTTGTATGAGAATGATAATCTATTATGGCACAAAAAAAAAAATTGCTTCTTTCACATTACTTGATATACAGTTGCTATTGAAAACAGTGGAAGTGAAAACACTGCAGTAAAAACTAAGGGAGGAGCCTCAACTGCTCTGAGAATAGACTCGAAGGATGGGGAGGGAAAGAGTCTGGTGATAGAAGGAGCCTGGTGGTAGATCCGATGCAGTGAAGGCATCCATATAGTTCCCTGTAGCTGGACAGTGTAATAAGAGAAAAGTTAATATAACTTTATGTATACCTACTCCTTTTCCACCTACCCCACATCCTCTTTTTTTTTTTTGGTTGTTTGTTTTTATTTTGTTTTGGTTTTCTACTTTAATTTAATTTTGGTTTGGTTTTTTGGTTTGGTTTTGAAATCTCTCTTCTGTTTAAAAGCAGATGCACTCCCTGGAATTCTCCTTCTTGGTATTTCTTGGTTTTTTCCTGACTTGGAGAAAAACAATAGGAAATCTTGGAGGAGAAGACAGTGGGATTCCAATGTGTGGAAACAGGACTTTCAAATAGTCTTGCTGAGTGATGGTTACATACTATTCAGTCATCACAGTAATAGGCATTAAATCAAAAATCATGAAAGCTGCAGGGATTTAATGTGAAAAGAACAATGTGAACAATGTGTGAAATTCTGGAAATAATTTGGAAATAACCAAAATACATTAGAAATTTTTTCCCTGTTTTTGAATTTCTTGCAAATATAGTCATAAAATGGCAATGGAGGGCTCCTTTGAAAACTGTTGTGAAAGCTTGATCTGGTATTTAATAGTTAAATACTAAAGATGAGATCTGACTCTGAAGTGAAAAATCACTTTTTTTTTTTTTCTTCCCCCCCCCCCCCCCATAGATTCTTCATACTGAATTTTCTGTGCTGGCTTAGTCTGTTGAAATCTAAATAGCATGCATTCTCCTTGCATAAAAATATATTACAGACGCATAACACAATTCAACTCATGTTCAAGGTCACTTCTACTTCAGACAAACTAATAGGCTGTCCTAATGTGGTGAAGTTATTTGGTTTTATTTGAATAATTGTGCAGGTAATTACCAAGACAATAAGCTCATGTGGGCAGAGACTGATTTGTGAAATATTTATTCACTACTAATGGAGCTACCAAACCAACCCACATTCCACATGAATAATGCCGCAAGACAGTGCAGCTTTGCTACTGAGATAGAGATTCGCTTTTAAAGACAGAGAATGGCTTTATGTTTGTATGTCTTATCATTAGTGAACAAAGACTGAGTGTGTTTAGTTTGCTTTTGAACACTTGGGGATGACTGATAAGCAATGGATACCCTATCATTACTTTTCAAGGACTGATTCATTTACAGCTCTATATGTGGATCTAAAAAAACACTGATAAATTTGAAGCTAATATTGCCAGTGGCTATCATCCCCTATAATAATGAGAGTGATTTACATCCTGTCCATCAAACTTCAGAAATGTCAATCAGATATTCTTAAGACTATGCTTGCCAAAAACTGTACAAAACATTACTGTACAGGTGGGCTTTACACCGGATTAATTTATTTTTGGGTGCTATCTCTTAATTTCTTTTAGGACTTCTATGAAAATTGCCTTCTTTTTCTTTCAAAGAGCACACATTCATCATTTGACACAATTTTTCTGTTTTGTCCTCCTCTCAAGAGGAGAAAGTATTTCAAGCCCCATCTCCATGTAACTGTTTTGAAGGCTGCTAAATGGGCTGCTTTTATGAGTTCTGAGGCATTATCTGTCTGCAGTGATAATCTAAAGAAATAGAGAAGTCCTCTTTGGTACAGTTTGCTGTTTTGGAATATACTTGATCCAAGATGGATGCAACTTAATGGATGAAAGATCAAATATTTGTAGTCACTTACTCAAAAAGCACACTGTGAAATATTCCTAGAATTTAGAGATCTGTTTTTAGCTTGGAGGGTATTAAAAATTTCTGGGCCCCAAATAAATGCTTTGAGATTTTTCTTGGTTTGGGTTTTTTGGTTTTTTTTAAAAAGTGCTTCTAATTTAAGTCTAAACACAAACACTAATCTACTCTGATGTCAGACAAAAAATGGAGATTAACACATTAACTATTTGGTGAAAGATACAGAGAGGTTGTAATATATCTCAGATACAACACCAAGAGTGAGGTTAAACTGTAAAGTAATGTAAACAAGTTAATAAGAAATTTAATGTTTCCTAACTTTTAGCTATTTAACTTTACCCTGTGGTGAAGTCATTTTTCAATAATAAAAGAGTAAAAATGAGCCCCACCCCAAAAAAAAGCTAACATTTCTACCTTTCTTAGCAGACTCTTTTCCATCACTTGAGCTGTAATTTATAAGCTGTGAAATTATTTTTTATGCCATTTGAATAAATATGCCCTGAGGTAAAAGTCCTGTAATTTTCAAAAAAAATTTGTTCAATTTTTCTCCCACAGCACCACTACTGAGTAATACTGCTTTGACAACACTACTTGGATTTAGCCACAAAAATTCTAACCAACATCTTAGTAATGGTGTGTGTGAATAATGTAATTAAATACATGACATGTATTATTTAAGCAAAAAGTGGCAATGTCTATAAATAGAGCTTTATTCAATGTCGAAGAATGAATTATGGGCATAGGAAACTGAGTGCCTTCAGTTTTCTTGATATTTGATCAGCTCTCGGTGGAGCCTTTCCCTTAGTATGGCATTTTATATGGGTAATATGCAATGTTACTATTTCCTGCATTTACCATTGACCTTTGTTAAATTTTAAACAGGTTTCTGCAATACTTTGTGTCATAAAGAATATTCTATTTAGCATAAAAATCTAAAAATCCATAAAAGCTGTATAGACTTAAATAAAAAATTCATTCCCTAAATATTTTTCTTTTCTCTTTCATTGTTACAGTGCTTAACAGCAGAGTTTTTTTCCTTTGATTTTGTTTTCCTTGACAGCTGTCAACATTTCACTGGCTCAGAAATAATTAAACAGTTGGTTGTTTTCCTGAGATTTTCTATTTAGCAATTAGCTGTTCGACACTTCTCTTGAGAGACCAAAGCCTTCAGCTTTATTGACTATGATCTGATGGCAGAGCCGGAGCTTCTTGTTGTGCACAGCGATGTTAAGCCATCTATATTTTTCACAGGGAAACAGAAGAACCATAATCTTTCAACAAACAGGCAAACACACCCAAACCGATGCAGAATATAATAAAGTATTTTTATATTATAGTTTTATTAAATTTCAACTCTCACATGTCTTTAAAAAATATGCGTATAGAGATTTTCACATGGACAGACACATGAGGTTTAAGGACAAATTTGAAACTCAGGTTCACAGATGGAAGTGTGTTGTATGACTGCCCTTTTTTGTAAAGCATTCTAATGGTTATTTCCACCAAATTGAAGCAGAACCCATTTATATGTGAGAAAATCATGAGAACTGTGAAGGTGCCATTTCCCAGTATTGGGCTGTATGGCTCTTCTCCCATGCAAAATTTCCCTTCTTCTATCACTGCGCTCACATCTTGGTCTGGTACCACCCATTCACCTAAACTGTGGCTTTGGGAAAAAAATGTGCTTTCAGCTCTCTTAGAAGGTACAAAATGTCACAAAGGTTTTCAGGCTGTAATAAAATTCTCTCTGAGGACAATGAAAGGTGAATGTTTTGTCTCTGTGTGTTGTGTGCACATAAAGATATCACAAGCATGAATATATAATTATCTGACTTCATATTTGTTTGAAATCCAGCTGTAAAAATTCGCTCAGACAGAGGAAAGGATTTGTTGGAATGTTTTCATAACTTTATCTTCTGTAATATTTGGTCAATGACAGACCAAATGTAATTTTTTCCAGTTGTATTCTAAACTGGAATTTTGATAAACATATGTTGATATCAGCAAAGAGATGATAATCTTTCTTCTCCACATATTTGTCATACAATTTAAAGACTTGTGAATTTGCATGCATTCCTCTTCATTGCATGCATGCAGTCTGCTTCTAAGGCTGGCAGCAAATGTATCTGTGCTTAAGCAAGTCCCTAGTTGCAAATAGTAGTTAGCATGGGTCAGCATTTAACTGGGGTTCAAAGCTTCAGGTATTGCTATAAAAGTAGCTTTTCAGATGGACTTAGCATCAAATTTGTGCCCCATAAAATTGAGTTCTCCAGAAAGTATGGGTACTTATTTTAAAGGATCATGAGTGGAACTTTAGCTGTGTCTTATTTTAAATGGTGAGCTTTTCTACACATAAGGATACTGCAAACCTCAGTAGACTTGGATTCTGCATGTATATTAGTCCTACCAGTTAACCACAGAGATCAGTCAAGGCAGAGAGGTTATCCATGGGCTGTAGAAAGCTACTTATCCTGTTTCTGATTTAATGTGTCTTTCAAACTACCATGTAGTGACGCAAATGGATTGATAAAGAGTGACTGTATCTTAGCCAGGCTTACAAATTGGTGGTAAGTACTGCCAAGGTAAATGGAAGCCGTGGTTTTTAAATTCAGCTGTGGCTTTTACTTCCTTCTTTGAATAGGCTGAGAACATTGTAATATAAAAATCTCAAATCAGATTAAGATAAAAGTAATTTCAGTAGCAAGCCTTATTACTGTATTGTGAAGTTACACTGTTTTAATAGTTCATTTAGTAGGCTAATAATACCTTGGTGGCTTAGGTGCTCCCATTAACACTGACAGCATGAGTCTGATATGTAAAGCTGCTCAGTTCCACAGAAGGTTCCTGGAACTGGCAGCGATACAAGATTATCTGATCAGTTGTTTTGAAATAGCACAAAGCAGCTTATGAAAACAAATATAGAAAATACTGGTTGTATCTCTATCCCTTAAGTCAAATAACTAGCAAGAATGCTCACAAGAAATAATATTTTTCATTTATTACATGTGAAACTCTGTAAGAATCTGAGCTCCATGAAGAAGGTACAGATATATTAAATATTCTCACTGAATTGCTGAGAGATATTTTTGTTCAAGGCCAGAGTTGTAATGGGTATGAAATCAAATTTAAGTATAGCTGGCTCACCAGAGAGAAAAAGAGTGATTTGACTTGAAAAATGGCAGGACACCTAGCAGTATTATTTAAAGAGTGCTTACTTTCTCCTTTGATTAATGTTCAAGTTAGTCACTTTATTCTGTGGTCAGCAGTATGGCTGGGCTTGTGTAGAGAAAAAGTGTGTTGCTTTTCAGGTTGCTGGTAATTATTGTGTGTTTTGTGTAAAGCTGCTTAGGCAGTTAGTGGTTTAAGTAAAATATGAGTCTGCAGGTAGACACAATGACAGATGGAAGAAAATACCAGGTTATTTATTACCTGTTAAATGCCGTATTAAAGTGTTACAAACAGCAGTTAAAGCTGAGTCATTTATGTCAAGTGTTTAAATATATGTGTGTTCTAAGGACAACTTGGAATACGAGTTTACTGCTCTGATTAATCATGAACTGAGTTCATTTGAAAGGAAAGCATCCTTCTCCAGAAAAGGTTGTGTAAAAGGCTGTGGTAGACAATCCATGGTGATGTGGCTGGTGGAGTAGAACCAAGAGTCAACTATTTATTTTGTTTTACCTGCAGGAGGGAAAAAGTAGGCATTGCTTCTTCCAAGCAGCTATTTGTACTTCATATAGGAGAACTCCATCTCAAGAGAGTCTTTATCCCTCTCACTTACTGAGGTGGATTGCCTCAAATGGGATTGTGATGACAGTAACCCTATTCTCAGTAAACAAAGTCTCTTGAATTATATAATAAGATCAGGAGGACCTCTCTGCCTCAGAAAGAAAGAGAGTGCTGTCAGGATGGTTTTATTATGCAGCTTTGCCAACTCGCACTCTCTCTAGAAACACTCAGTTTATGTATTGTTTTTTCATGATCCTATGTCTTTCAGAATTTGTCTATGCAATCTGAGTGGTTTTTTTGTTTTTTTTTCTTATCAAGAGAACTGAATGGGTGGCAAAAAGATGCGCAATTTATCATACAGAAAGGTGGATGAGCACAAGCCAGGAGTTCTCTCTTTGATTCTGTGCCTGAATTTTGGGGAAAGATATGTGGGGAAAAAAGGTATCATATACATTTATACTGTGAATACTGATAATATTGTCATTGTTTTTAGGCTGTGAGAAGACAGAAAAGTCTTGAACAGAGTATTCAGTCTGCACAGGAGACTGACAAAACCCTACGCTTGATCCAAGAATCTCTGGCTGTTATTGACAAGCAGCTGACAGCCTACACTGCAGACAGAGTGGATGCAGCACAGGTCCCTCAGGAGGCACAGGTAAGGTGCTCACAGGTTGAGTTGATGTGTTTACTAGTTTTCTTAATCAACCAAATAGTGTTTGGTTGTGCCTCAGCCTCGTATTAAAGCGGATTTGCAACATGATCAGTATGAAAGTGCAAGTAAATTTTGTGTAGGATTACTTTGAGGAGTTTAAACTACTCTTCTAGTAAAGTCATATTTTCGCTCTGATTTATATACCTGACCAGAAGATGTAAAGAGCTATAAATGTTATGGAAGACTAGGCACTAATTTTACAATGACAGGGATAAACAATGTGACTCCTTAAAATCCAGTTCCCATCCTAGAAAGAAGAAACTCATCATCTTTACTAGTCTTGGATGACTCTTTTATAAAGTTGATCATGTGGCTTAGAGTTTGTTACTAACTTATTGAAACATAGACAACATTGCTAATTATTTCATAATGTGGACATAAATGTACTCATATTTAATTTTTTACAGCTCATTTAAGTTCTGTAGAAAGAGCTTTTCACATTCTTTCTTCACACTTTGTTAAAGGGGCTTATTGATACTTTGAAATAAAAATGTACATGTAATTAATTTTACTCTTTCATTCTTCTATAACATGTGCTTTACTGCAGAATAAAAAGGGCCAGGATACAAACAAAATAAAACTGAACATCTCTCCTACAAAAATATTAACACAGCAACTTTTCTACAAATTCCATCTAAATTTAGACAGTCAGATTGCAAAAGTAAACAAACAGGAAAAAAATGCTACAGAGAAGTTGAAAACAAATGCTTTATAATAGTATTAAAAGAGACATTCAATTATAATTTTTCTGGCATACCTATAGAGTTTTAAATAATTTTTAAACATGAATATCTTGTATGCACTAGGTTAGATGATCTTAAATATAGTCAGAGGTGAGTTTATGCAGCCCTGAAAATATGTTTTTTTCTCTCCTTTAAAGAACTAAAGATTACCATGTCTTCTGAATTAGAATGTAGAAAGATGAACCTTTCAGTTGTTTTTTGCGTGTATGTTAGTAGGTACATGCAGATGTTATTATGTGTATGTTTGAATTATAAATGATAAAATGATATATTTAGAAAACAGGATTGTATTTGCATTCAGTGTAAGATCAGATTTAGACAAATTGTTTCAGTTTGAATCCTAAACATTATCTATCAGCTGACTCTCTTGAATTATTTTCCTCTTTCCTTGAAATATGAATGATGCAAACTATTTTTTTTTTGTCCCCCCTCCCCGGTGTATTTGGACCCATTCATGTTTCCACATGTCCCATGGATGCATCTGCTTTATGTGCATCCTCAGGCAATGATTACAGACGATGTAAAAGGAAGTCATTCAGAATTTCAATAAGTGAAGCAGCACAAAACTTGATCAACCTTAATTAGCACACTTTCATATGAATATTTCAGCTTATTGCTTTTGCAGAACTTGTTTTCTTTTTCTTGAGATTTTATTGTGTGATGTGAAGTTCACCTGATTGTACTATATCCACTGTGGGAAAACCACCATAAAGGCTGCTGAGTTTTTCCTTTCATGTTTTTATTTTATGGTGCCAGTGAGACCTAATGAAAAAAGCCCTTAATTAACAACTGAACAGAGTTAATGCAAATATTGGAGTTCTGAAGTTCAGTTGTGAAGTTCTTTAAAATCCTTAGAGGGAAAGGGAATAAACAATCAGTTTTATGTGGGTAAATACACTGAGTGGTTCCTTTAGCAAACAGCCATGGCAGCCGTGGCAGAACAGGCACAGACTGAATGGCCACATCTCCGTGGAGCTTCTGCTGGCACCATTCTTTTGTAGAACTGAAAGCAGTTCATTCATCTAAGATACCCTACAACAGTATCTGCACAGCTGGAATGGGAATCTTACAGTCAGTGGTGTTGCTTTCTGGGCAGGGATCAGTTTATCCATGCTGGGGGATTTAACAAACCGTTCAGCAATATGTGTTGCAATTCTAAAAGAACATATGGGAGAATTTATAATCAGAAAGCTGCTGAGGGGTTGGGAGCTCCGTGTGTTTGCTTCAAAAAATTCCTGTCTGTTTAGGGCATTGATAGGAGGAATAATATTTGTTTCAGCTGATCAGAATTGAGTCTGAGAGAACAAAATTATATTTAGCTTTTTTTTTTTAAGTGAAATGATTGGTTTAATTTATTCAGAAAGTTGACAGAAAAAAAAAGGGAGTAAAGTATGTGCTGTTCAACATCTTCTTAGGATCATTTTTTGCATGTAAATTCTGTGTGCTTCTTACTCCACCATGTGGCACTCAGAATTTAATGCTAGAGAGCCAGTGTAACTCAAATTATTTGGAGTACAAGTAAAGATGCTGTATTCAGGCATGACAATCTAACATCAGCCACACAGACAAATCAGTTCAGTTGAGGTCCAGTGTGAAAAGAGCAGGAATGAGGTAAATTATAAATCAGTTTTCCAAAAGAGAAGATTATTTGTTTTTATGCTTGATCTCATGATCTCAGCGGAAGTCTCAATATTTCTAAACTTACCATGAAAGTAAAGACAACAAAGTCATCACTACTAGTATTTGCCAGTTGGTAACTTTTTTCCAAGTGCACTTTAACTGAGAGGAATAAAATAAATCTTTACCAAAAACATTACATTTATCTGACAAAATATTTTCCAGATAATTATTTTCAGCTTTTTAGATTTAGTAACTTGTATTGGGAAAGAGAATCTCCACTATGTACTTCTGTTTAGTCTGAGTGACTACATGAGGATTTTTATATTATGGGAGCGAAAATAAACTTATGTCATTTCTCACCTGCATGTGACAAATCCCTTGTTTGTTGTTCTCCTGATAGACTTATGTAAAATGCAGTGTGGAGAGTAACTGAACAATATTGCATTTTTGAAAAACACAAATGTAATCTGCCTTTTTAATAAACTTCCCAGATAATTTTCATTCTTTAGTGATAAGCACTTCTACATGTAGATGGATATTAATTGGGTTTTAAAATACTGTTGTGCTTTGTTCCAAACCAAAGTTAATATGATGATATAATGGCAGAATTGTAAAGTTGTTCAATATGTTGCTTGACAAGAATGGTGCCATGCTTCATTGCCTTCAGACGAATATTTTGGCACAAAGAATTCACAGTTGTCTACTTAGAAAAATTTATTAGAAAATGTAAAGATATTCACACTTACCTTTCCCCTGCTGGAAATTGTGACAATTGTTTTGTTCTGCCATGTGTGAAACAGTGGTCACAAGGAAAAGCTGGTCAGAGTTACTCAGCAGTGTAAGCTTATATTTTGTAATGTATGAAGTTTGAACATCTGCAGATTTCTGTACTATAGAAGTCATCACAAACACATCTCCATAGCATCTGAACACAGTGTTTTAACTGCATGAATGTCATTTGTCATGCCCAGCTGATTCAGTCCTGCCTTGTCAATCATGTTTGTACCTTCTGGTGATCTGCTTTTCTCTTTTGGACTCTTCAGTTACTATTTCTTGAAACTTAGTGTCCATAACTTAGTATGTGGCTCATGTTGAGACTTACCTGTATGTTATTCATGCTGTAGCATCATCTTATATATGTGCTATATGGTTTTCTTTATATATGTATATGAATAAAAGTTTTGCAAATTTCCTGAAATGTTGCCAGTGTTGACAAATTATTGTCCTTAACATGCAGGTCATGACAATTTATGTCCAGTGCTACATGATTACATACAGTATGTTATATTCTGATATTCTAAAAGTTAAATGAAGGCAAGTTTTACTTTTTATTAAAAAAAAAAATAGAAATAGACAGGAATCACTAAGAAAAACAGAGATGGGTATAATAAGGGGGAAAAAACCCTTGTGTTTTCTAGTGGATGTTAAAAAGAAGTCAGTAAAATAAATTTGTGAGTCAAAAGAGATTAAAAAGTCAAAATTGCCATGTCAAAAATGAATGAAAATGGGCATCATAGACAGGTGTCATAAATTCTTCTATATCTGCTCAGGACTGATTTAATCTTTCTGCCTGTCAGGCTATAAGCCTAAGTAGCTTTTCTCTTAATCTTTCCTCTAATATGTTTGTTCTCTCCAGTTCTGCATTTTTAAGTCAGAGTAAGTGATGTTTCATCTCTCTCCTACAGAGCAATTTAAAAAAGTAAAACAGAACAATCTCCATGCAATGTTCCATAATACCTAATTACTTAAACACTACTCTTATCTGTACTGTGCTGTTCTGACCTATTCAGATAAGAACTGGTCACTTAAATGCTTTCCAGACTGACTGAGGTTGAACAAAGTAAATTGAAAAATATAACCAAGAAACCATTAGTTGATGAGGTGTGGAAGCAAACTGTTGAAATACTGGATGTGATACAGTGTCTGTCTTTTGTATACAGTTCTAACTTCCAAGACATTGAGAAATTTGGCCTCAGGTACTAACACTGAGTCCCCACTAATTTGGTCCTTGTACCACACAAAAATGGAAGCTAATAGTGTTACATTTCAAACACAATTCTAAACTGAGAGTTCTCTGTTAAGTATTTTGCTTTTACAAATACTTTCCTTCAGAAAATATGTTAATTCTCTAAATATTATGATAATTTATAATTATAAGTATATTTTTGCAATGAGACAACAGTTTTCTGTATTTTTGTAAATATTTTTATCTTAAAATTTACTTAAATACATTTTCAATATAACTTGTGAAAAAACTGCTTTCAATATAGTGTTGTAATACATGGTTTACAAGTCAGTATAACCATATAATGTTGCTATAAAGTAGACAGCACATGGTATGCACAACTCTATACTTACTAACCAATGAAAATATGATTAAAAATAAATGTGTATTAATTTTTACTCTTAAAGTTACTGGAGTGTAAGATAAATGTATGTGCATATATTTAAAATTATAGCTAGTCTTCAGAGTACCTGAAAAATTCTGTATACCATAGAAAAGAAAAATTAAATTTAAAATCACTTTTTAATGCAGGAGTAATGGCCTCAAATACATGTCCTGGTGGGAACATATCTTGTCTTTATTTCATAGGGTAATTTTTCTCAGTAGTGCTATCTAGCAATTATGCTAGAACAAGTTCTTATTTTCTAACAGTTTAAACATAAAAAACATGTGAATCATCCTAAATAATATTCTATCTATATACTTTATGAGAATTCTTTTGCATTACATTTCCTTAACCAACACTGTTTGCTAATTGTTTCTTGTAAGGTTGATTTATGGGGAACAAAAAAGCTTTTTTTTTTTTTTTTTTTTTGTGATCACACACTGATTTTGCAAACAGAGATAACCAGAAATGCGTGTTAGAAAATGGATTAAGTTAGGATATTAATGAATTACACAACATTATGCATTTAGCTTATCTGCAGATACTGAAAGTAGATTCGAGTTATACCACAAATTGTACACTATTTTAGATACAACACAGCTCTCTGAGATGAAGTTATACATACAGGAT
>JAWWLZ010000001.1:109915929-109936422 GCA_035041345.1 Poliocrania exsul | reverse complement strand
GAAATCTCTTAGGTGTGGGAAATGTTTTTAGTAATGCCGATGTTTAGACTAAATCTCTTCCATATTACATATTTTCTCAAATTTGTATAGTACAGACCACATTGTAGTGGAACAAAGTGTCCAGGATTTGAAGATGAAAAAATCATGTATGTTTGCAGATGCTGAGTTCCTATTCAATTACTTATCTATTTCTTAGTGAAGTTAATTTTTGGGGTTTTTTTATGAAATGGTTGAAAAACTTATTCAATAATACTTTGGTCTGCACTTCCACAGGGAAATTAGTTCTTTTTCAAGTAGATAATTAAAATGCCCTTTATTTTTAATTATTACCCCTCCCCTGGAAGTAGGGATCATGTGAGCAAGCAATATAATTAATGTACAAATGTAGAAAATTGTGAAAATTGTGAAATTAGAGGCTGACCTTGTCATAGATTTTTCTGCCTTTAAATTGCTTTCTTTTTACTCTAGGTAAGGCTTTTTAAAATTGAAATATAAATCAGTGTTATACTGCAGATCTCAGATTTTGTGCTTGACCTACTTACTCACTTTCTTTGGGTTTCTTTGAAAGACCAAAAGATATATTCCTCATAGCAAGAAGCAGCAACTGATAGAGTTGATGAACATGTACTCTGTAATGTGGATGTTTTATGCTCAGACCATTAAATCTCTCTTCACCCCAAATGCCCCAACATTTTCCATATTGAAAAATACAAACCATCTCCCATTCTTTGTTTTTGTGTGTATGGGCTCTGCTGCTCTGGAGGATGCAAGAATTTTTATCCTCAGGTGAAGACCACAATTCTCTGTCACTGGAATTTTCCTCAAAAGCTTTAAATTCTTCAAATAAGAAACTGCTGATTGACAATGGATTCTATGTATTCTGAAACAGGACTAAGATTTGTTTTCAGAGTTGATTTGTTTTAACATTTACTACTCAGCTGTGTTTACTTTCCAGAAAAAGCTGCAGGATGTCTCCGTGAAGTTCCGCCTGTTCCAGAAACCAGCCAACTTCGAACAGCGCCTCCAGGAGTGTAAAAGAATTCTTGATGAAGTGAAGTTGCAGGTGCCCAAATTGGAGATGAAGAGTGTTGAGCAAGAAGTAGTACAATCACAGCTGGATCATTGCATGGTGAATATTTAAAGATACTGTCTTTCTATTAGATTTATGCAGAGAAAGCTGAGTTACAGAATGTTGTCCTTAATTCAGGATGAGAAAAAAAGTATGAATTACTCTCTCTCTCTCACACACACACACACACACACACACACACACATACACACACACACACACACACAAATTTCTCATTTCAATGAACTTTCACTATGTGAGAAGGTCAGTTAGAATCCCTCTAATTCCCACTTCTCATCTTGCATATGAGTTTATCTTCCTGGATTGCCTCTATTTTCCACAATATTCTACAGTCATGGAACTCTGATGTAACTAAAAGAGGTGGTGCAGGGCACAAGTCTGTTCTGGCAAGGAAACACAAAACATAATGGAAGACCATAGATTACAGCCTCCATGAGAGGACATGCTGTGACTTTCTTACAGTTCAAGAGCTAAAGATGATCTGAATATGTCCTAAAGAATATGAGGAAAAATCTGTACATATCCCTTTAATATCCTCATAATCCTGTACCCCTTTACTGTTGAAAAGAAGAAGGAAGTAAAGCTAAAAGTGTGCCCTGATAATACAGTGGAAATGTTAGCAGCAAAAATCATCTGATGTTTGTTTTTTTGTTGTTTTGGGTTTGTTTGGGGGTTTTTGTTTGTTTTGGGGTTTTTTGTTTGTTTTGTTTTGTTAGTTTTATTTTGTTTCAACTGTGGGGTTTTTGTGGGGTTCTTTTGTTTGCTGTTTTTTTGGTTTTGTTTTTTCTTGGGGCAATGACATGCCTGAAGATGTTCTTTTTCCCCCTCAACCTCTTTCAGATGGAAATGTAAGAAGGAATTTCAATTAGAAAAATAAGCATGGGACAAATCAGTGTTATTTCTTTACATCTTGGGTTTTTTCTTAAATGCAATTGCTCTTAAATTCACATTCTTATTAGAATGACAGGGTAATTAGAAGCTCTGCACTGAATTAAAGTGTCTTCACTCAGCAGCTGGTTTTTGCAGCCCCGACATATTTTGTGGAAGACTTAAAGTGATTTTAGAGCATCTTTATCAGCAAAGATTCTCTAAATGTTTCTATTTTAAAAATCTAGTCATACATAGCATGCCATCAGAACTCAGACAATGTGCGTCATACATGGCCTTCATTTGCTGACAGGTTTTGATGATGAAGAATGAATTTCTCATTTTAAGCTACTAGAAGACAGTTGAGTTGTATATATATATACTCACTTTAAGTAAATAAAATACTAACCATTTTAAGAATTGGCTTGGTAGTTAACTACTTTTGTGGTTGTTACTGTCAGATCTGCTGGATAAAGAGTCTTGTCTTTACTGCCCAGAAATGCTAGAGGTGAATTTTAAATTGTGGGAGATACTTCTACTAAAAGAAAAGCTAAAAAGAAAAAAAAAAAAAAGAAAAAAGTGTAATTTATTTTGCAGTTTTGTCTAAGTACACAGAACAGAAAGTTTATTTTCCAACACATAATGGCAAAATGCTGAAACACAGACTTAAGCTAACCATCTCAACAACAGAGCTTCTCAACAGCTTCATATTTGCAATTCTTCACATACCTGTGTGGTGATTGACACTGTGTATCTCTGTGGAGTCTTTTTTCCTTGTGGACTTCAGTGGAATTTCTAAGCTGTGGCAGAATTTATTCTTAGATTAAAAAACAAAAATAAATTCAATGTCTGCATTACTTACATGAATGTTAATTGGCCATTTATGTGACTCTTAAATGACTTGAGTTACCAAGTCATACATTTAAATAAAGATACCAAATTTCTGCATATGGGAAGAAAGAAACCTTTTGTTTTTGTTATCATCAGTCATTTGTGAGATTCAGAATATGTATTGTGTTTACAAATTGCTTGCATGCCATCACTTACTGAACAGATGTTTTTTTCCTTATTCTTTCCTTATTAATTGAAATAGTACAGGAAAATTCAGTGATTTGTATATTTTTAGGATAACATCCTTATGTTACTTTTAAATGTAGGGTTTTTAATTGATTAATTTTTTAAAGAGTATAACACTTAGTAAATCTAGGGGTAATCCTCTATCCTTCCAGTCTCTTGATTTAGTAGTAAGAAAAACTGTCAGATTTTCAAATTAGTGGATATTTTTAGTTCAAATACATCCAACAATCTGTATGAGTTGACAGAATACATCTGCTGTTATTTTATATACTGCATTACGTAAATAAGTTTGAAAACAACCTTTGTCATTCATTAAAAAAATTAGTAATGGTGTGTACTTTATGTCTAATATTTCAGTGATTTTAGTCGCATGTCTTTGATGTTATTAGTAAAGATGAGTTGTTCTGAATTATTTAGTTTGAATTCTGATTTAGAAACTGATGATTTTTTCCTATAAACTTTTCTAAAACACACTCAAAAACAGGGTGATTTTTCTCTATCATCAGGTCACATACCATGGTACCTCTCAACTCACTTAACTTTCAAGTGAGAGTGGAAGGTGCTCATCCCTGATGGTACTTTTATGCAGCAGAATATGCAAAGACTTAGTGTGCCTTTATAATATCTTCAATGATCTTTTGTAGTTTTTGTATTTTAATGGTGGTGTTTCATTTTTATATTTCTATTTGATTAGAAATTATATAAAAACCTGAGTGAGGTGAAGTCTGAAGTGGAAACAGTGATAAAAACTGGGAGGCAAATTGTTCAGAAGCAGCAGACGGAGAACCCGAAGGAACTGGATGAAAGGCTTACAGCTTTGAAGTTGCAATATAATGAGTTGGGTGCAAAGGTAAGCTCTTTGTTTTCAATGCAAAACTGTGTTCTCTTTTTAACTGGCAAAGTGAAGAATAATGCTGGTATGGTAAGTAAATGTTGTGGGGCTTTTTATCCATTCCTTTTAAGGCTCTCCCATTTTCTAAACAGCAGGAAAGAAAGAATGGAATCAATCACCAGCATGGCTATTCAGTTGGTCTGAGAAAAAAGCAACTATCTAGGAAAATGTAAAATTCGTTTATTACAATTTAAAATTATACTTTCTTAATATTTCAATTTATTTTTTTTCTACTAGTTCATTGGTTTTTAGGGGTCAAATGGAGGACATTGTTTAATTTTAATGCTGAAACAATTACTCATCTCAAAACACTTAATGTCAGAAGAATACTTATGTTTTACTTAAACTACTTCGTAAAAGAGAGAGTTCTGCCTCTTAATTTCTTTCTGCCTATGATTTTGCAGATCTTAAAGTACATGGTTTCCATTTCTTGCTGTTCAAAAATCTGTTGACCATGAAGTTCTTATCCTTGCAGTTTTCCTCAGGAGGCATCTGTGTACCACAGTACTTTGTGGCTTCTGTAGTTGTGACCATACACAAAGTCAGGTTTTGTCGTAATCATTCCCTGACTTAAATGTAAAGAGCAACCCTGACTTGCATTTTCACTGTATCTTAATATGTAAGCCACTTCCCAAAGGGAAAGTATTTTGTTTACTCAATTTTCCCTGAAAGTCAGTTACACAGAGAGTAGGAAGGATAGGCTGTTAAGAAATATTAACAGGAGTATAGTTGGAAAAAACCCAAAAAACAACAAACAACAAATCAAACCACATGTCAGTCCATAAAGGCCTTTTATTTTGGGTCTTCATTATCAGTTATGTGAAGGACGATGCTCTTACAAGGACCTTGAAGCTCTAAAGAGTAGTTGCGGCATTGTCCTAAAGAAGTCTTCCTTTAAATAATTCAGGTTTTCTTCCTCTTGCCCTCATTAGAACTATTCACAAAACTTCTAAAAACTGTAGTATTAGAGTAAATTTACTGCTATGACTGGATGACTGAAGGTTGTGAATGACAGATCTACCTGTTTATTTCTAAAAATTTATATATTTCAAATATACAAAACTGGACATTCTTATGTCTTATGTAAATTCTTTTTTTTTTAGATTGTAAATTATTCAAATAATAAATTAATAATAGATAAGAAAATGAGCCCATGGTAGTACTGAGAGTCAGTATGTGATTTAAACAGGTAATGAGAATCAAGCTCTGCTGACTGCAGTATGATGAAACAATTAGAGTTATGTTACTTCTGACAGACATAATACACTTCTGGGAATCTGAATTAAAACAGTTCTCTTGCTAGGAGTTAAAGGTAGTAAGAGACATCAGTCTTTTGAATGTCAAGAAAACTGAAGAGTCTGCTTCATTAGGTGTGGGCAGGTGTCATTTGGGATTGGATAATATGTTTTAGAAAGAACTGTGGCATTTATTCTTACATTATGTCTAACTGAACAGCAAACAGGTGCCGTTGTTAGAGGAAACCTCTTTTAACTAATGAAGGGATAAAAATGTGCCATTAGGGAGCCATTAGTGATCTGAAAGCGAGCCATATTGCAAATTAAAGTGTCTCAAAAATCTGCAGTGCTGTGTTTAGATCTGTTGTCCTAGGTGTAATTTCCTACATTTACACTTCATGGTAATTAACAGTTGTAGAGAAAGTCACAGAAGCCCAGAGATGTAGAAATAAAAGAATTGGTTATGCATTATTAATCCTAATTGATTGCATTGAGACAAATTTTTATTTAAAAGAAAGCTAATAACAGTTATAACTAATAGTAAGTCTCAGGACTTAAATGTATTTTCTGAGGGAAAAACATGTGTCCAAGCATAGACTCATTTGTGTGATTTCATAAGTACTGCTTCAAGAGTTCCCCTCATAAATAAAATAACTTAATCTCGTTTTATGACCCAGAAAGCCTTTAGAGGGCACTGTTTCCTATTTTTCTTTAGGAAATACATCTTTACATTTGAAATACTAACAAACTGATGAATCAGTAACCTCTGGATATGTACAGTGTATGTGCAAATTTTGTTATATTGTTTGTGGAATAAACAGAATTTAGAGATGTATATGGCAACACAAATATTTTATCTCTGTTTGACATGTATAAATAGCTTCATTTTTTATTATACCAGGTATTTAGAATTCTTAGACAGGCAATAGCACACTTAAGGTACAGCACTTTGCATTGTATTGCTGCTAAGTACCTGCAAAGAGTTATTTACAATTACTATTATAACTCTTCAGAAGAAGAGGTGAAAAACATTTGTGTTCCTGGTTCCATGTGTGAATGGAGCTATGGAAAGCTGAATTTTGTGGTCCTTCCCAAGGATTTACCTCTTGGCCTGACTGTAATTTCTGTGGTCGCATTTAATAAATTTGGCACAGAAGAAAGGACATAAAGCATATTCAGTGAAGAAATGTCCTGAGATTTTAGTAGTGAGACTCTACAGTGGGATAATAAATTATAAGGAACACTCAACTGCTTATTCCTTGGGCAAATCTCATCTCTTTACTCAGGGATAAAAAAAGCCACGTACCTAACTTTGTAATATCCTATTATATTTTAAAACTTCAAATTCTCCAGAGCAGTTAAGGTAGGAATCAATTTGATCATTGTACCACTACTTGTTCTTAATGACAAAGTCCAAGATAGCTTTAGTTGATATTGAAACCAATTTTGAATTCCTGACACCACTATGAACGTAGAGTTTTGGTTTTTTTTAATCCTATTTAAAAATACTTAAATACAAATCAGTGGCTACAGTCTCACTTGATTACTAATTAACATGGAGGGAAATTAGTAATTTCTTTTGAATATTAGTGATGTATTCGACACAATCTGATCAGATTAATACTCTGATCAGTCTTTTTTAAACTTCTTCATAACAATATTTTTTAATTTGTATTTTTGGACTACTAGTTGCATAATGTCTGTTGTGGTGTAAGTTTTCTGTCTGAGATCTCTTCGTTTACTCTTCTGCCTTCTCTATTAATGGTATGAAATCTTTTCTCTCTCTCCCTGAATGTTCTCAGGGTTTTGAAGGAGAGACCGTATTTCCCCTATTCTTTCCAGGTTACACCAACATTCAGTGTAATACAATCAAGGCAACATAAATTCTCAGCCTTTCTTCCAGGTACCATATAACATGCTTAAAAGAACTTCACAAATAAAACAGAAGTTGTCCGTAGTACTTCACATCCAAAAATTAAAACCCTAAAGTTAACTGTACTGCCTTAGTTTGACACTATTCTGTGACTTCTGTGTTTCAAGATTTGGGAGTTTCTTTGATTGATATTTTTTTCTTTCTATGTAGCTACATAGAAAAAATCATTGAGGAATCCCTATCCCTATATCACCACATATATAAAAATATACTCTGACGGGTTTTGATATCTATTTTTGTCTTAAGGAAGGCTATTGGTTCAGTTGTTCCAGATTAATTTGCTGTACACAACAAAATAGAGAAGGTTTGCAGAGGTCTGCTGCTAGTTCAAACTCAATGGATCTTTATGCACATAACTTTATTGTGTTTGCATTCTAGCAGCAAAACTACTGACATTGAGAGATCTAAGGCAAGACCAAAGTGTTTTAAAGTGTTTCTTCGCTTGTGAAATAGCAAGTCTAGTTTTTATAGAAAAGTCGCATACAGAAAAGGGTGTATAAAAATCATTAAGCCTCTTTCACTGGAGGGTTAATAACCACAAGTTTTCTTTCTACAGGTGACAGAAAAAAAGCAAGAGTTGGAGAAATGCTTGAAATTGTCCCGGAAACTACGAAAAGAAATTAATAGCATGACAGAATGGCTTGCAGCGACAGACGCAGAATTGACAAAGAGATCAGCTGTGCAGGGGATGCCGAGCAATTTGGATGCTGAAATTGCTTGGGGCAAGGTAACAGTGTAACACACATATATGGGTATTACAGAAAGATTTCTTTCTTGATAAAGAAAAAAGAATTAAAAATTCTAGCCTTTTAATTAGTGGAACTTTGTAAACGTCGAGGCATTATCTCACCCTGTCATTAATACTCAGAACTGTTTAAACCATCTTGTCTCTGCAGATTTCAATAGCACAGTTCACCTTAATATTGCAGTAATCTTCACTGAGATGAATTTAAAATTTGAATTTAATTTTGTAGACTACTATAAAATATCCACCCAGTATCCAAGTTGGGGTCCCTTTCTCACCCCATTCTATTCATGAATAGAAAACTATTAAGTGGTAGATGAAAGACTAAGGATGCTGGAACACCATATGTTTCATATTTGCAAATAGCAGCCATGATATTTGTTTTCTTGCTCTTTTAGATTTGTAGCTCATACATTTTCATTCAGAGGCTTCACCTTAAACTAAAATTTTAAGTTAAAACTCAAAGCCTAAACTAAAACTTTCCTCAAAATCAAAATTTAGATAAAAATCTTACAGAAACACTGAGGAATCTAAGAGTTCTGTATAAAACAGAGTATCTCTGTGTGGTGTTGACTACACACTACCTGATCTATTTTATTTTCTGTATATGTAATAAAAGTTTCATCTGAGAACATAAACAAATCATCACTGATCATACATATCAAAATCTGCATTTTAGAGCAAACTATGCTCAACATTATCCCAAGCTTCAAAATTTCAAATAATTGTGTGCAGCTAGCAGCATTTTAGATAAATGTTCTCATATAATTTCAAAAGGAACAGCAAAAGTCCCCTTAAGCTGTATGGGCTTTTTGTGCCTAAAAAAATCACCACTTCTACTCTGTTTAATAAGAGGAATCCTTTAAACATTTTACTAGTTTCACCATGCATTATAGAAAGAGTTGTGAATAATGCACAGGCAACCTTACTAATTTTTTTTTAAAGACAGTGCAGATTAAAGGCACTTGTGGTTTGTGCTTTCTTTGAGAGGTTTTTTGGTTTGTTTTTTTTGTTTGTTTGTTTTTTTCGGTCTCTAACTGCCTCTTTCTGTCTCTAACTGTCTTAAGCCTTAAAAAGCACTGATGATTTGCAAACTAATAACAATAATAAAATAATAACAATAACAACATTTAAAAAAGGCAGTCAAGAAGTCTTTTGTAAGGTTAGGAACTGGTCATCAATTTGAATTTGGACATCAGTCTCTAACAATGACAGTATTTTAAAAGTGTTTTCCAAAATATCAGACTTCTGCTCTTATTAAGTTAATGCTTTGACTACTACTACTTTCTCTTTCAAATCAAAACCTCGATCTACAGAAATCCTCCTATTGCTGTCTGATGTTTTCTTGTTTTCTCTTGCAGTTTTTGTTGTAGTAAAGTTTTTGTGGTTCTTCTCATTGCTTTCAATTGATATTGTGATCTTAGAATCATAGAATCATTAAGACTGTAAAAGACCTCTGAGACCATGAGTCCAGCATTTGGCTGAACATCACCCTGACAGCTAAATCATAGTGCTAAGTACCACATCCAATTGTTTCTTGAGCACTTCCAGGGATGGTGTTGTCTCCATCACTTCCCTGAGCATTCCACCCTTTCAATCTAGAAATTCTTCCTGATGTCCAGCCTGAACCTCCTCTGGCACAGTTTGAGTCCATTTCATCTTGTACTGTCACTCATTGCCTGGGAGAAGAGTCTGACTCCCACTTCTCTACAGCTCCTTTCAGGTAGATGTAGAGAATGATAAAGTCTCTTCTGAGCCTCCTTTTCTAGGCAGCAAAACAACCTCAGCTCCATCAGTTCCTCCTTACATGATTTACTCTCCAGACCCTTCACCGGCTCCATTGCCCTTCTCTGGACTTGCTGCAGCACCTCAATGTCTTTCTTGTAGTGAGGGGCCCAAAACTGAGCACAGGATTTGAGCTGCAACCTCGCCAGTGCTGATAACAGGGGGGCAATCACTTTCCTAGTCCTGCTGGCCACATTATTCCTGATACCATTGACCTTCTTGACTACTTGGGCACACACTGGCTCATGTTCAGCCAGTTGTCAAACAGGGCCTCCAGGTCCTTTTATGCTGTACAGCTTTCCAGGCACTCTTAACAGCCATAACAAGGCACAGGTGTCAGAGTTTTAAGAGATGGGTTAGGGAATAATATTGGTTTAATGTCCCTAAACTAAACTGCTGGGTATTCAGGCGTTTGCCCAGTCAGTAAAATACAAGTACTCTTTGGTTTTGTTTAATTACAGTGTGCAGTTCTGCTGAAACAGGGATGTAGACTGCATGTTCCTGTATGCATGTTCAGGAAAATTCATCCAGATGTATATATCTTCACAGAATTTTAAAGAGAAATATTTGTCCTTAATATAATTTCATTGTTAGGTATGAAGCTTAATGCTTCTGAAGTTGCATAATTAGAACCTAAAGCCTGATGATCAGTGCTGTTGCACAGTGGGAAGCCTTTGTTATGTCTTAAGCTTACTACAACAAGTACAATGTATTTTTATCTAAAGACAATCAAAAAAGGCAACAAGAGCTAATTACAATAAATATTAACATCAAAAAATTTATCAAATGGGAACCACTCCTCCTAATAATCTTAAAGAATGCTATTGAGTTCTGTGAATTCTTACAAGGAATTGATGCATAAATTTTTGCAGGAAAAAGAGGTGGAAAACATATTTTGCCTTCAAATCTTGCCCAAAGCCTTCACTGCTGTTCAACTTCACATAGTACCTCAGCTCTTCACCTTCAGTCAGTTTATTACTAAACTGAAAATAAACAAATGAATTTGGATGAGAGGAGCTGCCTCTTGCTGAAGTATGTATGTACCGAGTACCTGTTAAAATTCCATTGTGAAGACTCTTGCTTTTTGGTAGTATAAGCCAATATTTACATATATATAAGCAGACTTTTAATTTTGAGCAATCCAACAAATACTATAGGTCGCAAATCCTAGCCTTACAAGGGCAAATATTTACAGAAATACTTTTTCTGGAAGAATCTGGTCCCTCTAGGAGGCAGAAAGTGCTTCATTTTATCTTGGTCACTTTAAAATTCTTGTGAGGACTTCATAAATAAGTACGATGCTGATACTCCTATGTGGATTTCATGAGACATCACACAAAATTGTACATCAATAATTTAGTCCCCACAACCAGAGCCTCACAGTATCTGATTGATGTCACAGCTCTGGGCTTTGGACTTCCCAGGTAAGTAGGCTGCCAAAGAGAGTAACCAATCAAATGGAATGCACTGGGAGAGGAATTAAGCCAAACACATTCAAATTGTGAGAAACGTCTGCAGAAACACTAAGTTGGAAAATGGAGGGAGAGAGAGAAGAATTCAATAGTGTGAATGAACTGAGAATTGGATGTGTGCTGCTGTCAATATATCTAAGCAGAGAGCTCATAATCTTTTTTATTTACAGCATGAGGACACAGCCTATGTATTATTACAGTTATTTTTAACTCCTTTTCAGCACCACAGACTTCTTAAAGGTGAAAAGAACTCAGAGGGTTCCAAAAATAATTATAGAGTTCAGAATAAAAGACAAAAAAAATCATACATGTGAACACTGTCCTCAGGATATAACACCTAGAAAGAAAAAGGAATGTCCATCCTCAAATGAAACATAGCATTAATCTGGACATTAAGGGAAGTGTGTTACTTATTTGTTCTTGTCTAGAATTTTTCTAAGGATGGAACAAAAAACTTGGCTGAGTTATGTGAAATGAGATGGGCAATATACTGAAGACTGTAAATCCTGCCTTTCTGCTCAGTAGAGACAAGCTAAATCTTTCCATTTGAATTCAATTCTGTTATAATAGATAAGAAAAATGGCATGTGGGTGGAAAGATAGTCATTAAACATTGTATATTAGAAATCCGCTTATAATTAGAAGTCTGATTTAGTGAACATATTTATCACTGAAGACATTAACTACTACAGGGTTTATTTGTCTTTTAATCAGGAACTGGACTGATAAGAATTAGATTGCCAGGAAACCATGTTCTTAAAAAGGAAATGGCAGATGGTTTTACCAGGAAAATTCTGCATCACTCCCTACTATCAGCAGTATGAGTCTGTCAATGCTTTAATCTGATTTTTAATACACTGTGTAATGCCAGTGAGTACAAAGTTGACTTGAAGTACTTAGAATTACATTTAGCAACATATTCCCTGTCAGTAAATTGCATAAAAGAAGACAAACTGAAAATCGTGTCAACTGATTCATAGTCAGTGACCAAACTGCAATAAAAATCAAAGATGTGCTGTGAATAAACAAATAAATATGTATTATCAACCACTGAGAAGACCATAATGTCAGCTTCTAAATAATTCTGTAATCTACCTTTGAGAGCTGAGCCACCTAATTTCTTTCAGAAAGATTCAAATTGTAAAGTTTACTTACAACTAATCCACAGCACATTGGTAAAGTAGAGGCACACAGAACTTTTCTTTGCTCATTCATTTCTGTTAATCTACAAACACTAATGACCAGAAACATGATTAAAATATTTTTTTTTCTGCACTTAGTTACAATTCTGGTTAGTTTGAAAAAAACACCAGCAGTTCAACTTGATAAATGGTAATTTTGTCATTATAGATTATAGTTAAAAGCCTTCTGCACCAAATCCTCAGAAAAAAACCCATTCCTATGTAGCTTCTGATTCTCAACATGGTTAATTTTTATAATTTTATGATTTTATGATTTGTTAATATTCCATGTTGTACCCATTTGTGGTGGTGCTTGGGATTGGAGAGTTTGGTGTTTTTAAGGTGTTATTCTTAACTTACAGAGATGATTCTATTGGTTCTCTAGTTAAAATTGAAAGTCAACATCTTTCTTACAATTTTCAAATAAACTTCATGTCTGGCATGCAATTTGATGTTTCGGCAACCAGAAGGGAGTTTGAATCCAGCAAGGTTGTATGGAACTTATTCTTCAAAAACTAAGATATCTTAAAAGCCACTCCCTGTGTTTTACTGAAATGATCTTGGCATCGTGACACATTTTTTGAGTTGTTTTATATAATGTTGAATTAATAGTAGTACTTTTGGGTTTTTTCTTACAGAAAATTGAGCAGTGCTAGCTGTTATATTGCAGTGAGTGAAGTATATATATACTGTCACTGGCCAGTCACACTGGAAAGAAAAAGTGAATTCTGAAGAATATAAGGAAGAGATGTCAAATAAAAAACAAAACAAAACACTAATGTGTTACTGAAGTTGGAAAAGAAAGTTGTTAGTTAACCTAGTGCACAACATTTCCTCTGGAGGGAGCCCTAGATGATAATGCAATGTGGAATTGCACTCTACAGGTCCTGCTAATTCTTAACTGTATTCAGTGGCTTCAGTATTTTGCACAAATGAACTTTTAATAACTGAGATTTGAAGAATGGAGGAGGATGGCTTTTTCACTTTGTTGTTGTGTTGAAGGCCACAACGATTTATTAAGACACTGAGGGGAGGTGTGATTTACTTAGCTCATGTCCCTTACATGCAATTACACAGGAGTATTAAAATTCATATTGCCCAGAGGTGCACCTAGTCCTTGGTTTACATAGTTTACTGTGAAAGGAATAACTCCTGGGAACAGTCAAAGCACTTTTACACTGGTTTTTTTACACATAGGGAATTATACGTCTGTTTTTTGGGTAGCCTTTTATTGAATAGACATTTAATTATTCAAACCACCTGTTCACTGATTGGGATTAGTATCTATTTACGTAGCCCAAGATTGCTCTGCATTTTCATATATGTATAATACAAAGGAAACTATGGCCCATAGTAAATATGCTTCAGGGATTCTTTTCTAAATGGAAGTAAATTGTTTATAAAAAGTAATAAAGCCGATCAAAGTTTTCCATCCTGAGTTAGAGGTAAATTATATTCCTTGTTAGTCTTTTTTTATGATGACACTCTGCACCTGCTGTGTAACAGATGAAATAGTACTAGAAGAGGGCATGTTTTTCTTTAACCTGACAAAAACCTGCTGAAATTTGAAACTCTCCTTTTCAAATTCTATAATTATGTAGTATATAGTTAATAATTTGCATTAATCATATCATGACTCAATTACATATCCTCTCTATTTGAGAAAATTGATAGATTGTGGAAATTTTCTCATACTTAGATAGCATCCAAGTCTGTGGAATTCACCTTTTCTGTGAAATAACATTAGATCATGAATTCTGTCAAGCATAGGAAGTGAGCTGCTGCTTTAAGCATGACATGCACCAAGTAAATTGGAGGTACTGTTAAGACTGTAGTCTTCCAAAAATAATGATTTCTATACTGTGTTTATCATAAAAAGAAAATTCTACTTTCACTAAGAACACATTATCAACAAAATTATACTGATGCGTGGCTATGAGAAATGTATTGGTGTGGAGGTGATAAAGGTGGAGCCCTACTGTAATAACAGCATTGATCCTGATAAGGATGAATTGTGATTGCTGTTTGTTTGGAAGTGGTTTTCTTTTACTATATTCAAGTTTCTGTGAGAAACTTTTGAAGTTTCTGAGCATCTCTGGAGACTAATGCTTCTTACTTTTCTCATGACTTCTGTTGGTGTTCAGTTCAGAACACTTCATTTCTGGCTGGGGTTTTATTTTATGAGCAGAGGTCTTATATGGCTGGATCATTGCTATCAGGTGCCAAGGATCTCAGATAAATTTCTCTCATAAAACTGGTTATATATCAAATTAGATGTAGGTAATTTGTGCCTCTCCTTGAGTATTTAGCAAGACTGCTATACTTTGCACCGTGTCTTCTCAGTATTTAATATTCAACTCCTTTTTTTTTTACATGTTGTCTAAATACGTTTAGATTTGGTTTTTTGTTCAACTTCTTGCATGTAGCAGCAAATATTAAGACATGAATCATGAGTAAATTATGTAACCTTATGTATCTGTTAGATGTATAAAGTAAGATGATAGTGGGAAGAGATGCTGGAAGTCTTATTTTATAGCACTGTGTATGTATTTTAGTCATTCAAGCTTAGAAATGCTATAGACAATAGCTTATTTTAGTGTTTCAGTTTACAGAGTGAAGTCCTAAGTGAAAGTAATGAAAACACCCATTTCTACAATTTGGAAAGAAATTTAACAGGAGAAAAGAACATGCTTTCTGCTGAAAAGATTGCATTGAAAAATATTAAATTAATAAAATATTTCATTGGGCTATTTTCAGTTGAGTTTTCTGAGTCTTAAGATGTCATCATGAAGCTGTAATATTGTCCCATTTATAGTGTAAGCTTTATTTGCTATTTGATAACTATGCAACTTCATTATATGAAAAGTATCTTTAAACATCTGTATATAAATATTATAAATTGTGGATTAATTTTTAATAATTTGGTATTGAAACTATATTTTACACACTGAAATGAGAGATAATCACATCTTTTAAAATTAAGCTATCACCGGAAAAGATCATGAGAACATGAATAACATTTGCAGCTTTATCAGAGCTCAAGAGAAACAATTTGCTTTGTACTTCCTGCTCTTCACAAAATGCTTTCCCTTCCTATTGGAAGTAAGACTGTGTGTTCTAGTATAAATTTGCTGCCTGTTTTTATATTTCATGTTCATGGTGTGGAGAATGAAATTTTTTTTCTGATCATATAGGCAACACGGAAGGAGATTGAGAAACGCCAGGTCCATCTTAAGAGCATCAGTGATTTAGGAGAGAATTTGAAGACAGTGCTGAAAGGAAAGGAAGGTCTAGTGGATGATAAACTCAGCCTGCTGAACAGTAACTGGATAGCAGTAACTTCACGTGCTGAGGAATGGTTCAATCTGTTACTGGTAAGGAAAATATGTTTGTTCACACAGAGGAAATGTTGGTTTCCACTGTACATGCCCAGTCTTACAGGAGTGCTTTTGTGGTGCTTTGGACTGTACTTATTGAATGCACAGGTACACAGACCATCAGACTGATTGTTGTTTAGTACATTGTGTGTGTTTAAAGAATCTGACTGCTTGCAGAGTGGAAGCACTTGTTAGTTGTTCCCGTTTCTGTCTGTCTTGTCTAGTTCTTAGACTGTTTAGAATTGGGGGTTTTGCCTAATAAATGAAATGTAGTTTCTCCCCAAGGACAAATAATTTGAGTAAGTGTTGGTATTGATGCCAAAAACTTCAGCTGCTTCGGGCTGCGTTAGCATTTCTGTTTGGAATAGTACAGTTGAGCATTAAGTCTCCACTGGCAAATTGGTTTGGTCGGGGATAGGACTGCTGGGTGTAAATTCGATTCATTTCAGTGGCAACTAAATCAGAAGCTCCACTCCACTGATGTGCTAAAGGACTATGATTTCATCTTTCAGAACAGCATGATCCTCCTTTGGATAGTTTTATAAGGCATGCTTAGATGGAGATAATTTCTTAAATGGAACTGGATTAAGCCTAGTAGAAAGTAGAATCCCTAACACATTTAGTACAGATTCAGGAGCCTCAGCCCCAACTGCTTCAAACTACTGATAGTAACATAACTTTTTTGTACCTTAAAATTCATTTTGTCATAAAGAGCTGGCAGCTCAAACCCATGAACAGAGAAGGGTCTTAGCAATTGGGCTGCCACAATGCCTTGGGAAATCTTGCATGCTGTTTCTGTTCTTGAGAGCATGGGAATAAATTCTCAATATAGAGAAACTAAAGTGATTCTCAAGGGTGCGTTAGCCTTTATCATGACTTTTCAGAGCCTGATGTGTTAGAGCTCCAATAGAGTCTGTATGGGTACATTACAAACACTTCTGCAGTGGATATGCAGCATCAGTACAGGACTTCCTCAGCAGTACTCAGTGTACAAGCGAAAGTGTCTGGAAAACTTGAGCATTTCATTCAGGATGATGTAGGTGCACAGATTCCAGGTGGAACTGATTATAAGAAGCATATAATGGAGTTTACAGATTAATACAGTTATGTATCCTTGTACTTTCCCTCTTCTTCTGCTTTGCATTCTATGGTTAATATTTACTAGAACTCATGATATAAGGTTCTAACAGAGGTAGTTGTTTTATTTTACCAATTTTAGAACAGTGTAAAATAAAGGTATATACATTTGGGGCCCGCAAGAACTGTCGTGAACACCTTTGATCTCGGGTGTGTGGTTATATCTACATATTGTGTGGGACATGCATAGGCCACATTCTGGTGTGCTCACAAAAAAAGACAAAGGTTTTAAATTAAGTTGAGAATGGAATATTTTTCAGCATATCAACTAGAACTGCTTTTTAAAAAACAGAGCCTCAAAGCAGAGAAGATAGATGAAATGTAAATAAGGGGTTTAGATACAAATCTCTCATTCTTGATTGTGACTTTGCAAGTGCATCCTTGTTGCCATCTGAGTTTCAGTCGATGTACTGTCTTTCCAAAACGAGTTCTGTACCTCATTCTTGGAAAACTCTTCTCTCCACCTCCAGCAGGTCTGGCTAACAGCTTCCTGTTCCTCTCAGCAGCCTTGCTGAGCTGCAGACACCCACATCTTGCTGTGATTTTATCATCCTCCTGCCTGTCACTTTGGAATCTTCTCTCTCTCTCCTAGAATGCCTTTTTAAAGAGACTTCACATATAAAGTGAAGCAAACAAAAAACAGATTCTATCCATCACAGAACAAGCAGTTAGTGTGTAAAATAAACAAGTTTTCATTATGTCATAATGTGTGCATGTTTGCCACAGTTGGTATAATTTCAGCTACTATTTCAGTTCTGATTACATTTTTTGTATGCAGTATTTACCTTTTCCACATACAGGAATATCAAAAGCACATGGAGGCTTTTGATCAGAATGTAGCTAATGTCACAACTTGGATGTATCGTGCTGAAATACTGTTGGATGAATCTGATAAACAAAAACCCCAGCAAAAAGAGGAAATTCTTAAGGTAAAAAAATGTGATTTTCTGGAAAGCATTAATTTCATTCTAAAAAGGACTGTGTCAAAACTAGCATATTTTGAAAGGTATCACAAATTGATTAAAAATCTTTTTTTTCTGTGATGAAGCTACCCTCTGGCAGCTTGTAGATTACTTAATAAATTTTCTCTGTATTACCAAAGTTAAATCCCTGCAGAAACAAAACCAGATTGTTATTATAAGTCTTGGGGACTTCCTGGTGAGTAGAACAGCAGCTTATTAAACATGTGTCTGCTGGAAAATACTCCTTAAACACAAGTTTTGTTCTGGTTGAAAAAACTCCTTTTTTCTTCCTTTCTGTATCCTTCATTTTTAATTGTATTCTGTTTTTCTGTGATACTTTTCCAATATCCATGGTATGTCTGTTATATGATTGTTTTTATTCTATAAGCACTGTTTTCATTGATGCCAGACCACACAAGGATATTATATGGTGAACTAGCTGTATAATCATGGGTTAGTGTATTGCTCAGAAAGTTTTAATTGGCCAATTGCATCACTTGACCAACTGACGAAAAATTAGCTTGCAGTATGGATGTGAATTTTAAAGTATGTAATTTAAAATATCTTCTTTATAAACAACTTTAAATTTTTATCTATATGGATCTTTTTTTCCTTCTGAAGTCAGTGTGAAAATTTACTTTGTATTGAACTCCATAATCAGAACATACTACTGAGGAACAGTTTGCAAATCAAAATCAGAATTGTATTACTGACACTGACATAATGATGCCATTAACTGAAGCAAAACTTTACAAATTCCAAGGCAGAGCATAAATCAATGCCTCATTGATCTCAGCAGGATTATGGAACTGTCTTTTGTAGCTGAAAGAATAATTTTGCCATCATCAGATGCAAAGTAAAATTATCTTTGACACCAGTATCGGTGTGTGTGTCTGTATTGCATAAAAGTGTTTCATGCAGACAATTAAATGTAATTCTCAATGCCCACTGAGTTTATGATTCCTAAATGCCTTGCTCTCTTTTTTGGCCTCTGCCCATACTGGGATCTACTGTTAAGACTACTAAAGGATAAAGGTTTTGCCCCCTTTTATTTTTAATAGATTTATAGAAAAAATTAACAGTTTTTCATCTGGTCGTTTTAGCTGCCTGAACTATGGCCATGAACAGTAATGAAAGCAGCAAATATACATCCAGTTCCATAATACATGAATCAGCAGTTCCTTCTAGCTTTAGGAATATAGGATAACTTAGTGTATCCTGAAATATGCTGCAATATTATTGCAGATAAGAACCTGCCTAGAAATAATGATCACCATGAATTTCCTCTAGGAGTTATTAAACCAGACATGTAGATACGTTCCTCCTGTAAATTGTAGAGACATGAGTGGGAATGTTATCTAATGTATTTCTGCTGGATTTACACACACATGCATAATTATCTGAATTTGCTTTGTGGTTTTGCTCCCTATTCCTTTGCACACTTTCTCTCTCTCTCTCTTTCTCTCTCTTTGCATTTATTACTAACTTCAAGCCCTGTCTCTTGCTCACGGACTGTAGCGCTTAAAGGCTGAGCTGAATGACATTCATCCCAAGGTGGACTCTGTGCGTGACCAGGCGATGCACTTGATGACAAACCGTGGGGATCACTGCAGGAAAGTAATAGAGCCTAAACTGGCAGAGCTCAACCAGCGCCTTGCAGCTATATCACAAAGAATTAAGAGTGGAAAGGTAGGAGGACTTGCTTCCATAAGGAGTTGCATTAAAAAATGGTATTTATATAAGGCGTACAATTTCAACTGCGTAGCGAGCTGTAGTTTCTCAAAAACTAAGCTTTAAAGCAAAACAATTTAGAGCCTAACATTATACATATGTATTTAATTGAGGAGGTTTGGGGGTTTTGGCATTAAGGCCATTTTTCACTGTTTCACAATTAGAAGTATTCACTGACTTTATATGAATGTAACAATGATTACTTCATTAACATACAAAAAATGAACATCTGAGAATTAGTAAGACTCTTTGACTTCTAAGAGTATGGATAGCCTTTTTTTGAATATAGATTGAGGTTTGAGAGCTAATTTTTCATTAAATGCACTCAGTCTTCCTATGAGTCTGTGATTTCACTAAGTTTTGAGATAGAAATTGGTAGCTAGAGATTATGTCAATTGTACTGCAGCTACTCATTTGTATAACTAGTTTGATTGTTGAATCTCAATTCAGTATGGATTAAGTACTTTTTAGCCAACTGAATGTGACTTCTGAATTGGAATGAGGAAGGACATAAGCCACCTATTTTCTCCTTTGTATTTGCTGCCTTTATTGTAAAGAGCTATACAGCAGACTCAATCAGGCAGTATCTAGGAAAATGGGAATTCATGGATCCTGATCTAAAGTATTTTTGCTGGTTACAGTAACTATGCTGGAAATAAATGCACAGAAGACCCTTGGCAAAGCAGGAAATTAGTTCTGCATAAAGCATAAGCAAAGAGATGTGATTTCTTGAGGTGTCTGCAATCTGTCCAGGGCTCAATACCCTTCCTAACCAGCACACCTTTGTGGATGTTTGGGTTTATTTAAGTTTCATTTCTGAAACAAATAATTAATAAGTCCTCTGAATAAAGGTAGGTTTTTGAGGGTTTTTTTTTTATTTCCATAATGGCCATCAGTAATATTTCAGCCATTGCAGTGGGCTTCTCACCTATCCCGTGGTGTAATGGTGAGCACTCCGGTCTCTGAATCCCAAGGTCGCGAGTTCGAGTCTCAGTAGGGACCGTCCCCGG
>JAWWLZ010000001.1:109896704-109915829 GCA_035041345.1 Poliocrania exsul | reverse complement strand
TCAGGACTTAAACGGTGGGGCCAGTTCTGTGCATGCTGTGCCTCACCTAAAAAATCCTCTGCACAGGCTGGAAGGGCCCACCCACGTGGGGTAGAGCCCTGCCCAAATCTTCGTTCGCGAAGGTTGGCCATTATACAAAGTGTAGACTGAGGACATCTTGGCAAAAAGCCCAAACAACTGTATTATTGTCTGATGGTTTTGCTCTGAACACCTGCTATCTGCAGGATTTCTCTCTTAGTTTTACTTCACACTTCTACAGTGTTGAAGGAATACAGGGCTGATGCAGCTTTTGATAGGGTCTTATGAAATTATTTGAGAGGAATTACTACTGCACACAATTGGAATGGTGAATTAGAATTATAGGGACCTTTTCCAGGATCCTGGGGAATGGACAGCTGGAATGTGATTCATAAAGGATACCTTTAATAAGTATTGCATCAGATAGAGGGGCAAGCCCTTGTCTGAATTATTGGTGGTTCTACTGACTGGCATTTGGATAAAGGACCAAGTCGCTGGGTGCCTTGTTTTGTCTATCTGTGTAATGTAGGAAATTAGTCTTGATTTCAGCTTCATTAGCAAAGAAGTTGTTATTATGGGGTGATTATTCTTACTAAGTGGGTTGCTTTTCTTTTTAAATACTTAGATAAAAGTTATTTCCTCAGCGAAAGGTTAAAACATTAATTAAGGGGATTGAAAGCTCTCATTTTCAAAAATTTCTCATCTGTTTTCAGCTTAGCTGTATTTTTTTAGACACTGACTATTATCAGCACAACACTGAATAAAATAAGAAAGAATCTGCTAAGTTGGTAAATAGTAGTATATAATTCTCATGTCCTGAATTAACAAAATATTCATAGTGTACTGAAGTGAGATTTAACATTTTCAAGTGGTCTTTGAACCTCATTCAATTATTGGAATTCAGTTTTGTATTTTTCCTTCTGCTTTCCTTTTCCTTATTGTTTTTAGCCATTTTCATAGATTATAAATTTTACATTCCAGTTTTATTACTTGGTTTGTCTTTTAATGAGATTTAAGTACTTTAGAAAATATCCTTTGGAGCATTTGAGAAGAAATTACTGTGTAGTTTGCTATTATTTCTACCTTAGTTGAAGTGCTTGTGAGTGTAATACTGACCTTATTGATGAAAATTTTTGTACACAGTACTATTCTCTATAAATATTGAACATTACTGTATTTCCATTAATGTTTGTAAGCGTGTAAAATCTTTTTCATTAAAATAAACAACCACATGCAATTAAGGTGTTCCTTCCAGGTCATTGTGTAACAGCTGAGTACAGATTTCAGTTGACATCCAGTCTCTCTTTTTTAATAGCTTAATTTTGATTGTTACCATCTTCTTTACAAGTTTTTGCATACAATAATAACAAATTGTACTGTAGGGAAGAGTGAAAGAGAACTGGTTAGAATATGATGTGCTTATGTCTTTAGGAGGGAGACAGGTGTTTGTCCAAGAGTTCCTATAAAATCATAAAGCATTAATTACCCTTAATTCTAAATTTTATGGAAGAATTATTGGAATTTTTTCCCTCATTCTTGCATTTGAAGCTTTGATAGGAGAAAGCTTTTTCTGTTGATCTTTTGCAATGCACTTAATAAGTAAATTGTTTATTGTACATTAGACTATTCACAGGCACTCACATATCAGATGGAAAAAGGGACATGTATTGTTGTTAATAAGTTGCAAGTCTGGTTTTTTGAGGATTAAAAACTGAATTCTAAGGTAAAACACCATAATTATACTGTGATTTCTTTTGGCGGAATTGAGTCTATTGTTTTTAGCTGACAGTTTTTTGTTCCCGAATTTTTCTTGAGACTTTTTGAAACAAAAGCTCTTTTAGTGAAGTTTTGTTGAGTATTTTTCAATGTATTACAAAATATTATTAGGTGAATATCTTACTCAAAGATTTTCTGTCCTTGGTTTTGTATAATTCACCTGGCACTTTTGCTATTCTTTGTTAGAGAGCAATAATCTCAAAATGGAACCAGGCTGTCACATGAAAGGGAGGAGACAGAAATGCAAAGATTTCTAGTCTTAACTGTATTAATATAAAGTTAATAGCTATAAGTGCCCTCGGGATAATCAAAACTTTATGAGCCCAGCACTGCCTTTTGAAACTAGGATAGAACACAGGCTGGAAAGATTTTTGACTCCCTATGAGAGCCTCACTTAAGCCAGGGAGAACTCATCAGCTGAATAAGCGCCTCTAGAAAATTATAACCTTATGAAACCAACACTGCCTAGCAACATGGCTAGCACACAGATTGGAAGGATTTCTAACCTGTGCTATGAGGCAACACTTAATAGCAAGAAAAGAACTTTCCTCATGATAGCTCCCAGAATAACATTTATTAATACAGGTATGTGACAATGACTATGTGGATTACTTAGTTGGTGATAACATTTAGCTGCAGGATTGTACAAAATACCCCAAAAGACACCGGCACAACACACATTTTACAGGCCACCCCAGCAGTATCCCACTCCCATGACAAACTTTGATAACAGAAGATTACTAAACAGAAACACAACAGTTCAACACCATATGTAAACACACTCAGTAACCCAAAAGAAAAGCAACAGGAAAAATATAGCCGCTTCCCATTAACACATATACACTCAGTGAGCTATAACAAATTGTAATTAGTAAGGCATAGTAAAATAAAGTAAGAATTTGATTGTTTACCCCTGTAATGTAGATGGAATGGGGGAGACTGGGTAGCTCGTGGGTTGCCCTGCCAGTTGTGGAAGTTTCCCCCCAGTTTTTGCTTTTACTCTCTTTCTTTTTATACTTTTTTTTTTCTTTAGGTGGTTTTGTGTGACTATAGTCAAAATGTTCTGGGGGGTGATACAGATGCCTGAAGGGGGAGTGGGCTCCTTGAGTCTGCAGGGCACCACAGGGTACAGCAAAAAAAAGGCTATGCCAATTTTAATGACATTCCATTCTTTGGTAACACTCATCACTTATCAGCATCCCTCCAGGGGGGCTGAGGCACTTCCCTCAACTCAATAAAGGCCATCACCCCACACAAGCTATAATTAAAATTTCCTCAATTGGTTGCAGTAGAGTTTTTTTCATGAGAATGTATTACCTGTTGCTGTATGAATAATTTCTGACAAACCAGACTTAACAAAGCGGTGTGAACATTTTTTATTTTTTTAGAAAAAATCTTATATTACCCTCTTTATTTGCACTTTTTCTTACACAGAAATGGGAGATTTTCCTTTTTTTCTCCTTTTTTATTTTCACTCACCATAAAATTATTTTGTTTACTATCTGTACTGGTGTCTTTGGGTACTTTGAGTTGCATGGTGTAGATATTTTTCAGTGTGGTGGAAAATCTACCTTTTTTTTTTAGCAGTAGGAGAAAGAACAGATACTGCTTTTCATTTTTGTTTCTAATAAACTAGTAAGCGTGTGCTTTAAATAAATATTTTTATATTTCTCCCACTTTAGCCCTTCATTCCTTTGAAGGAATTGGAGCAATATGACTTCGATATACAAAAAATGCTCGAACCACTGGAGGTTGAAATTCAGCAGGGAGTGAATCTGAAAGAGGAGGACTTCAATAAAGATATGGTAATTTGGGTGAAATGGAAGTCTGAGCAAAGAAGGCAGGGAGATGAAAAAACCTGAGTGGAAATTAGAAACCCGTATTTGTGTTAGGATCTTTAGATATAACTTGGGCAAATTTTTACTATGCCAAGATATTATAAAATCAAAAGTCCCAAATTAGTATTAACTAAAATTTTTAGTGCTAACTTAATTTTTACTCTTTGAGAAAAACATTTTTTGACCTTTGTGAAAACACTGAGGAGACCAGGAATATTATCAATAGGTCCTATACCTGTACCAGTGGTATTACATAATAGGGAATGAGTATAACAATCTCTGTAGCAGTATGAAGACCAAGGAAAGTCAGAATGATGTATCTAAGCGGGCAATACAGTAAAATACATTCCCTAAAAATAAATGCTCATCAAAAGAAATACCACTTGCCAATTTTTTCTTAACCAATCTTCTTAAAGAATTTAATGTAATTAGTTTTTGTGCTGTGCTAAGCTTTATTACCCATGTTTGCTTATTGAAAGTAGTAAAACCATTTATGAATATTTGGGGGACCAAAAAAAAAAAGAGAAAAAAGGAGTAAAATACTACTGTTCTTTGCTACTATTGCCTTTGTGGTATGTTTTCTCCAGAGTGATTTTCAAAGGGATGACATTTCTTGGCTGGACAAAAATGGAGATTCGTCTTTAGAACCCTCTCTTCATAAGTCCTCAACAAGATCAAATATATATTCATGTACAACCAATGTAAAGATTCAGCATTATTTTGCTTTTAAGGAATTCCTCAAAGGTGGCTATTTTATATCAGTGCTGGAAGGGTTCTTTACAGCACTTTTTTCTTTTATGCTGGAACAATAAAATTTAAGGCAATATGTACTGCAGTGTTAAATTCTAAGTGAATCAAGTTTGATGGGACAATTTCTGCTCCTTGAGCATGTTTGGTTCCCTTTGTTTACATCAAATGTTTAGTGTAGTTCTAGAGACTCCCAGAAGCTGTGGTACCAATTCAGCTTCTGCATAAAAAGTGCTTAGGGATACAATTTTCCCTGCCAGAATAGCTGGTTTGCAAAGTGCTGATACATGGAATGGTCAGGAATTACTTGGTCTCCCAGCATACTGGCAATTTCAATCCCTACTGACAGTTATTTGGAATATTTTAGATTTATCTGTTCTTTGTGTTTCAAAGTAGAATGCATTTTACCTTTTGGCTTTTAACGTTTTCATCTTGTTATCCTGGATGTTGCACAAAATCTAATATCATACGTCTGTAGTTCTCAGTGTTGTCTTACTTTTCTCCCTCAAGTGGCTACAGATACCATAGGAAGTAAGTGTAAGTTACTCAGTCTTCAATATAGAAGTGCAAGCAGCTGTTACATGATTACTTTAGCAGAGGAAGGGTATTTGATGTCTGTGTCTCCCAGTACTTAAGTAATAATTAGTTTAAAAATACACATTTTACTGTTGTTTTTTTTTTAATCAGAGTGAAGAGGATGAGAGCACAGTGAAAGAATTGCTGCAAAGGGGCGACAGGCTTCAAAAGGGAGTCACAGATGAGAGAAAACGTGAGGAAATAAAAACAAAACAACAGCTGTTGCGGACTAAACATAATGCTCTCAAGGTACAGGAGCTACAATTATAAGCACACACTCTAAAACAATTTTTTTCTTAATTTCAGGGCGTTGTTTTGTTAAATGAGTCTTCAATACTATTTAGAGAGGAGTGATTTAAAACTTTTTGGCTATAGACATATTTTCTTATTCAGTTCTCTTAGTTCCTTGCAAAAGATGTGTTACATTTACAGATTAAGAAGTATTGTCTTGTCCTCAGTATTACAACAGTCTGATTGCCAATTGGACAACGATTGCTTTGATTGTTCGTTTTCTAATATATTATGTGTGTTTTATATTTCTCCAACAGCAGTGAAGATCTTAGTTAGAATCAGTTATCACAAAGTTATAGTCTCAGTTGCACAACATACTTTTGGCCATGAATAAATTGGTTTCTCCTTTGGTAAAATGTTTACACACTATATTCTTTAGTTAGAAGAGTGGCTCCAGCCTGTCTAGAACAGGGCAGTGGTATTACCCATGCACTGAGCACCTAAGAGGCTGAAAATCAAAATCACATATGAAAATTCTGTGTTGCCACGATCCTGGAGGTGTAACTGTATGATATTGTTCCTAGAAACATGCATGGTGAGACCTATTTGGACCAGCTAATAGGTGCAATTGGAAATGTTGCCCTTCCATGGAAAAATAAAAGTGAGGAGAGACAGAATCTTACAGTTGGAGAGTCACCTTGTTCGCGTACCTGGAGCTATAGGCTCTGGATACTATAGAGGAATTTTTCTCTCATCAACAAGCAGAATTTTTCTTTGCTTTGATAATTTTGATTAAGTTTTCCTTATTTTGGGGGAACATGGCATGTTTACATTTTATTATTACTTATTTTTAAGTAGCCTCTTTTCTTTCCTGTGGATTTCATTCTAATTCTTCCAGTTTTGCAGATCTGTGTGAATTCGGGAGAAGGATAACTGGAATATACTAGTGTTTTGTCCATATTTATAAGAACCTAGAAATGGGTTAGGTGTGTCTTTGACTGTTCAAAGCTTCATGGAAGCAATTCATAATCTGTATGTTGGAGAAACAATAATAGTATTTCTAGCTCTTTGCTATTGACCAGATCTTTGATGGCTGTTTTTATGGAAGAGAGTGAGGGATTTTCCTTTGGATGTCTCATTTTAGCTATTCACCCTTCTCAAATAAAATTCAACAATTGTTAAGACAAATTCATCTGAGCATTTTTATACAAAATGTTCCAGTAATTTTTAAATTTACATTTTATTAAGAACTTATAGTAATTACAATATTGTCTGAATTCTCTGGGAGCAAAGTTAAGCAGCTGAAGCAAATGTGTATTTAATAAAATTTATGGGGGAAAAAAACAAGCATTCTTTACCTTCCTGCTAAAGAAAAGGTTTAATACTTTATAAAGTGAAGTTATAAGCACAAGACATTTTTTATATACATGGTATTTAATTTAAAAAAAGAAAACCTTTCTTTGCATACATTTCTGCATTGCAGTGGTTTTCATTTGAATAGCCAGAGTTTTTATGCAGGCTAGAAATTCACAGAAGACTCAAAATACAGAAGCCCCACTTTTGACTAGATACTAAGTGGGCTGTGTTTCCATCTGTCCAGTAAGTATTCTGAGCAGTAGTGTTTTATAATAAATATTGACATTTATGTAAGAGTCTTAATTTCTCTGTATATATGTGACTGTCTCAGTGGTTTACTCTACATGTGAACAAAACTGGATTAGGTAACCTCCTTTAAAACAAACAAACAAAAATAATGTTAAACTAATGAAAATATGTTCAATGACTCATATACTTGCTTTAAATATCAACATTTAATTAAAAAATGTAGCGGCCTTGTACACTTTTTTCCCCTGTAGTGTGCACAAATGCTGATTGATATTTTATAATCCTTTAATTCATATTCTAATAATATCTGCACTGTGAACAGGACTTGAGATCTCAAAGAAGAAAAAAGGCTTTAGAGATTTCTCATCAATGGTATCAGTACAAGAGGCAGGCTGATGACCTAATGACATGGCTGGATGACATTGAGAAAAAGTTAGCCGGTCTCCCAGACCAGAAAGATGAGCAGAAGCTAAAGGTAATGTTGGTTTGGGTTGGCAATGGTAGATCTTTCTGACTGATAGTTTATCAATTCAACAGACAGCAAATGCAACAAACAGTAATATAGATATAGAAAATTAGCAGTTCTGTTCTTATTTCTAGTTATATTAAAACACACCCTAATTATCTGTGTTCAAACTGACATTTCTTTGTTGTGCTATATTTTGTACTTGTTTGTTATGCACAATGTTATATAAATAAGTTGAAACACACTAAATATAATGTTTTGTCAATAATATGGGAAGTGTGCAATGTATTAAGAAGCATCAAATGTTTTCTAGTAAAAATTGTAATTGATTTTATGTATCTTTGTTCCAGATGAACAAATGACTTACCGATATATGGATGACCTCTATCTCATGTTAGCACATTCATTTTCATCAGAACATACTCATATGTCACTGTCAAACTCTATAGATTTATTTACATACTGTCAAAGGTTTTCCTGGTTTATTTTACATCGTCTTTCTTTGCTTCATTCTCTGTTGAGTTTCCCACAGAGTAAAATAGGATTTTGCTAATATAGTAAAGATCCTAGTGATATATTTGTAAGCTGTTCAAACACTATTTGTCCTGAATATGCTGACCCTTATTGAGAAAATAATTTCTCCAATTGCCCATCCCAACGTACTAGCAAGATTCTGAGCATGGAAACTGTTGGCCTTTGCTAACAGTTTCAGAGTATTAATACTAGCAGTTAGTATCTCTACAGCCCATCTCCAAGAAGGTTCTTCAATTTCAGTTATTTTTGTTTTGTTTAAATGTAAAATAAGATATGAAATAGCTGTAAATTTTACTTGTAACAATAAAATGGAAATGGATTTTCTGACAGAAGTATTTTGCTAATTTACAGTTGATTGATCTAGTTAGCTAACTGTCCTGGGCCCTGTATTGGTTTTGCTCACTAGGAGATTGGTGGAGAGTTGGAGAAGAAGAAGGAAGATCTGAATGCGGTGCACAGGCAGGCTGAACGCTTGTCTAAGGATGGGGCTGCCAAAGCAGTGGAGCCAACCCTGATACAGCTCAGCAAGCGCTGGCAAGAGTTTGAGAGCAAATTTGCTCAATTTCGAAGACTCAACTATGCACAAATTGTGAGTTGTTACTGGCAAACCCCTATGTTTGCAACTGCTACTACTAACAGCATCCTACTAACAGTGAGAGCTTCAGGGTCAGTGTCAACTCTTCAGATATTAATAAGGAAAACTCTATTGCCTGCAAGTGGGGGAATCTTTATAGACTCTAATATAGTAGTGCTCTGCTTTGGTCTTAAAATTGCCCTTAAGTTAAATCAGTCAATTACCACAAACTCAGCAATGAAAAGTTTGTGTTTATTTCTGTTGCCTCATTATTTTTCCATAACATTTATCAGTTTAAAAAGGCTAGTTTGCCATGCATCTATTTTGTTCATTGAACATGTAAAACCCAAAAATTGTCCTTTCCAAACTACCCATCCCATGCCAATTTTAATTGGTTTTTTTATTTGTTCATAACGTGTTATACTCACCTTAGGAAGTGACTTGAAAAATTCTTATGACACTATATATACTTGGTCTCTTCTTCAAATGCTTGAATTCTCAATGAAATTTTTTTCAGAAAGTGTACCGTTAAATTTGACAGGATGAAAACATAATTTTATGGACCATCTTCATGTCTTCTAATTTTGTTTAGTTGTATACTTCTTACTTGTTTAAACACGCTGCAATAACTGAATAAATAAAAGAGAGATAAACTGTCACTATTCCAGATTTATGATCAAAATACATTGTCAGTGTTGTGCATTTAGAAGGTTACCAGAGACTTGTTTTGCACTTGCATGGCAGTTTTTCCCTGCCATTCCTACTGCTCTGTTTATTGTGTTCTGAGCTTTTATGAAAAAAGACAAAACTTGCTTTTAAGGGTATTTCATCAAAATACAATTTTATTTCTTTGTTTTTAAATGCATATAGATTGCAGAGGGAACATATTGACAGGTTAATGAAAATTTAAATGCGTGAAGTGTTTCGGTGGTGGTTTTTTTTTTATATTGATATATGGCAAAGTACTTTTTAAAAAATTAAACAAGTTCCAAAAATCAGCATTAGGTATAACCTTTTGATAAATATAGTCCTCTATATAATGTACTATATTCTGTATTTTTAACTTTTTAATATTAAATTAAAAATGTATATGTAAAACTAATACTTTGGACAGTTATGCAGTTAATGGAAACAATCAGAGAAACATTAACTTTGGTTTGTATGTTATTAAATCTTGTTCCATCTGATTACACTATTCAGATTACTATGGTTTATATTAAACTAAATGGATGTAATCAGTTGCAAATTGTTTATATTGATATGGAGCTAGAGCAAGCTTCACTTTGTCTTGTAAATGAGTTGGCTTTTCTTTAAATGAATATATTTGCTCCTTTGATAAGCAAGTAAGAGATCAAATTGTGCATGCAATTTATATAAAAACATGTTGCTGTCACTGTGCTTTTTATGTCACCTACCACCTACCATGACAGGGGATGACTATAGCCATTATAAAATTTTACTAGCAGATTAATAAAATTTATATTACCATATGTAAGATAGATATATTGCCACATGTTTTTTTAATTCCTCAGAGGAATACACTCATCAACTTTTTAAACTCACGTAACCATTACATATGTTTATATTGTTAAAATATATAAGTTATATACTCTATTTATAACCTTGTAAGGTCAAGTTTTTAAATATTCTCAAATATTCAATGCAAGAAGGCTACTTGTTATCTATGGAATAAGGTCATCCAATGAAATTTATGTGTACACAGGACAAGTACTGTACCCTTCTCATTTCTCATGAAAAGTATCTTGCTCTGTCAACAATGACTAAGGTGATATCCCAATGAAGTATTTTAGAAGTTATACAGAAGCTACTGAGCCTGGAGAGAGGCAGTGTATTTTCATGACTAAAAGCAGAGTGACAAGTGCAACTGCCTTGTTATTGATACTGCTTTGACTTTGCTGAATCAGTGACACAGTGTGAATTTCATGAGGGTTTTTTTTTCTTTTTTTTTTTTTCAAAACAGCTGAAGTACCTACCTCACAGGGATGTTGTGAGGGTTCATTGTTTGTGCAAGACTTTAAAATACAACAGAAAAATGAAAATTCAAACTATTCACTTGAACACATGCATATACCAGCAAAAATATCTTTTACAGAGATTTTCTATGTCAACCACCAACTGAATAAAACCATTCAATAAAAATACAAAATTGATTTTTTCTTTTAATCAAAAGAAATATAGAACTGCTGCATTTTTATTTATAATTTATGATGTACTCAATAACAGAGTTATTATAAATCAACGAGGTTTTAGTTGTACTGTATATCTTGCAATTCATTATGTTTCATTGAATAAACATAGCCAGACTGCACTGAAAAAAACCTTTAATTATGTTGCTTAATGACAGATTTGCATTTCTTACCTTTTTTGGGGATAATATATTTTTGATATCAAAGTGTGAAATTAGAATTATCATTCTCCCATGGATTTTACTTTTCCCCAATATTTGATGGGAAGACCTGTCAGAAGGATGTAGAAACCATGACCTTATAATAATTTCTTCTCTCTGTCCTGGTAGATTATTGTAAAATTGTGATTGTCTCACAAATAAGTAGCAGTAAATATCCAACAACTAATTGAAAATATATGTGGGTGTATATTTATAAAAAAGGAATTTTCTGTCACCACTTTTGATGATAGAATGCCATGTAGTTGTATTACCTCAAACAATTCATATTCTGTTTAATGACATTTTTGAGACATTAATCAATTTAGTATAGTGGTCCTTGATGTGAAAATTGTAAGAGAGTAACATGACATTCTACAGGGAAAAGGGTGGGTTTATTGCTTTCACAGATTAAACATGGTACACAAATGCATAAATGCAACTTCACAAAACCTAAAAGGACTCTGAGTGGAAAAAAACAAAACAAAAACAAAAACAAAAAAACAACAATCGGAGTTCTTGTTGTCTTTCAAGTTTCTTCTCTCACACAGTGTCTTCATTCATGTGTGGAAAAATAAACAGTAGGCAGAAATTTCAGATTTTCAGCCAGACAGATTTACAATTTCTGTGCTAAGAAAAGTTAGGTGTCCTACTTCATTTCTGCTGAAAATTTGTTTGAAACCAGTTGGTAGTAACTTCACTTGTGAAATCTGAATAACTTACTAAGGAGTGGAATATTCTACTGTAATTTTTTAAAATGATGGTTAACCACTAAATCCCTTTGAAATTAATGAAAGTTTAAGATACTCTTCAAAAAAACAAATCATTAAAGTGCACATCAGTTAAAAAAAAAAAAAAAAGCAAACAAAACCCCCAGTAAGAACTATAACATTAGCAAGGCAGGTTTATTTCTAAAATCTCTTTTCAGAATCTGAAATATTTAAGCCTTGGCAGTCACACAGTATTTTCAGATTTGTAAATTCTCTCTGCTACATTCTAATCCTAAAGCTTTCAGTTACTGTTTTTCAGAAACATTTTACACCACTCTTCTGGAACGTTGAAAATAGTTTTCTCTCACAGAGAAAAAGCTAGATTCAGATAGTTTAATTCAAAGCAGGATCAAAATCAGTTATTAAAGTGTTGATTACATGTAATTAAATTAGCTTTACTTCATGTCTGTTTTATAGAATGTTTTTCCCCTACGCTTTCATTTCATCAGTCTATGAGCATGTTTATGTCATGGCTCGGTTTAGATTTTCCTGAGCTGACTGAAATGACTCTGAGTGCAGAGTACTGAAGGCCTTTATCCTGAGAAAACATTTTCTAGATCAACACAGGTGCAGAACCTACACTGTAAATTCTTACTTCCTATGTCCTTTTACCATATTCTATGGAGCTGTTCAACATTCTTTCTGCCGCTACGTATGGTGGTCTTTTAAGTTGCCTCTCTGGGCTTAACTATGTGTGCTGTAAGAAGCAAGGCAGAGTATTTTTAGGACAACAGAATTGCTTGCAATCTGTCAAAATTATGTATCTATTGATGTAGATATAAGCAAAAAAGCTTATCTAAGTCATTTCAGTAATGACTACTATACAAACATTTACTACACAGAAACATTTTATTTAAATTTATGGTCATTTTGTAACTGAAATATTTAGCCTGGATTTTGGCCATACAGAGAGAAATAGTTACATTGATCAAATGATAAACATCAGGAGAAACTGTTTTTTTCATACCAATTAGACTTGGGGTTGAACAAGAAGGAATAAGGAAAATAGTTATACAAAACATGCATTTCTTTTCATAAGGTAAGTGATTTAGTCTGAGCAGTTCAATAGTTACCTGCAACATGGATAAAGTACCAGCACTCTTAGTACTGACTATGAACTGAAATAAGCTTCATTTTTTTCCAAATAAAATACATTATTCTGTTTAAGATTCTGTAAAGCATTCACAAATTCTAAATGCCTGTCTTCTAAACTGGATGATCACTTCAGGTGAGAGAGTATGTTATCAACTTCTGGAACCCGATTAGACTGATCAAGTTTACATAAGAAATTCAAGGGTCTGTTCAAGTTTAGTGTTTTAAGGGCATCTTGCAGTTTTCAGTTAATATTTCCCTGTTGAGCTCTAGTTAATTTAATAAAATGGGGTTTTTTAACTGTAAAATATGTTTATATATCAATTTTTTTCTATAATATTAATCAAACATTTTAAAAAAATCTATCACAGATAAACACAGGACTTGATGTCCTAATTATCTGTTTGAATCTAAATAACATGGATACTTCAGTGGTAATGCCCTTCTATTGTTTGCAGTTGCTGTTTTCCACAGTTCTCACAACCAGCAGCACTGGTTATATTCTCTTATCCTTGCTTACATGTTTCTTGATTTAAATAAAGGATTAATAGTTGCCAAGAGGAAAAAGGATTAATAGTTGCCAAGAGGAAGGAGCAAACTAATTTTTCATTATTCCTAGAGTGAGTGGGAAAGAGAGAAATAAAGGAGAGAAAAGACATTAGAGAAGCAAAACAAGAAAATACCTACAAAACAAAAGAATTATAGAGTGATGGATTAGTATCTCATTCTCCTGTGAGCTTTGGGTCTCTTAAGAATAGGACAGAGGTGATCCTGTGACACCACTTGACTTTTCTGACATTGATAGTGGCAGCTTTTTAAACAAATAACTTTATACAGCACAGCTAAAGACTGGGCTTTTTTGGCTGTGATCTGCAGAAAACATGAGGATGAATGAGAAACTTTGGGAGGAGAATCACAACTGAATCTTTACGCCCATTTTCTAGCATCCATCAACCTGGAAATTGCTTTATATTAGAAAATATATCTCAAACAGTGTAATTGTATTTAAAATACTTAATTTTGTTGTCAGATTTAAGACAAAAAACGGTATGGGAAAGATGGGACAATATTCACTAAAGATGGATATTGTATTTGATGTACCTCAAGAAGAGCTAGTTTTATAGATGCATTTTAAAATGCACTTTACCTTCTCTTTCTAAAATGAATGCATGCAGTGTAAATCCCATGTTGTGGATGAGAGAAGTTTACAGAAAAGGATTTTCTCTGCTATTTTTCAGTATTTGTTTTTAACTTTAGTGAAGTAATCTAAATTACATTGTCAAGTTTAAAAGTGAAACTCGACATCTATACCTCATCACATGGGAATGAAAACTATTGCTGCAACATGAACTAAAGCAAGTTTAAAATGTGGCTTTAAATTCTATGACGTTATTTTACAAAGGTAGTCTTTGCCACAACACAGGCTTTTCTTACTGTTCTCTGTATGGCTGAGATGGCAACAAGGCCAGCAGCCTTTGGTTGAAGAGTCATGTGCAACAGAGCACTCTGTTTTCTACCCTTTCAATTATCTTCCGACAAAACCGAGTTTCATACTAGTATAACATTTTCTTCCTTATAATTACCCAGTTATTTGGAAAACAGGACAGCTAATTACCATCTTAATTTCTCTTATATATGATGGTTTATTAACATAATAAATTACATGGTAGGGAATTTGGTGTCAAAAATTACTTGGTTATGTTGCATCAAATAATAAGGGAAAAGACCTGCTGCAGAGTGTTCTGGCCCTAAGTGACAGAATCTTTTGAAGAGATGATGTTCATCTCTTGTCTACAGTTCAGAATGTCAACATCAGTCATGGGGTTATTGGGTTTTTTTTGTTTGGTGGTTAGTTCGTTGTGGGTTTGGTTGTTTGTTTGGGTTTTTTTTATTTTTTTCATAGATGCATCTGAGTATACACATAAAGGTGCAGAAGGAAGTTGATTTATAGATGCACAATGTGATGGCTAAATATCTGTGTGCATTGACAGCAATTTCATTCACATTAAAAACCCCTAAATCTATACCTTGAAGCAACAAAATTAGCCTAAGCGATGAAACCTACCATTATTATGTATGATTGTAATTTTATAAATGTAGATTAAAGATGGCAAAAAAACTAGATAATGCCTTTTAACATTTCTGAAAGGTGTCAGAGTTGAAGGTTAGGTCCTTCCACTTAGAAGCTGTTAGCATTAATCACAAATGTGGTACTTCAATATTATTTTCAATTTATTTTCCAAATTATCTCAACATATTTAACAGATGCAGTTTGCATAAATATCTAGAAAGCTAGAATCACAAATCAGCAATCAGTTGCAAAATGCTTTAGTCAATTTAGATATCAGTATGCTATGTTCTACCATATTTGAGCTCTATTTTACATTAATGAGTTCTCGGTGATCAATCAGTAAAGTTACACATAATATTGTTCAAGACAGCCCCAAAGCTTCACATGCAAATGCTGTCTAAGGTTATGGTACTTCTGCAGTCTTAATAAATCAGCCATTGAATAAGTTGGCATTGACCAAAGTCTATTCTAAAGACTAACTTCCAGCACATTATGCGGAAGATAGTTCTGCCACTATGTCTTATCACTGTCCAAGAAACACAATTTTGAAATTCTCTTTTGTGGAGAAAATAATTTGAAATTCTATCCATTCTTTTGAGGATTTATTGCTGTATGGCTGAAATTTTCTGAAGTGTCAACTAGATAATTCCTGAAGTATGAGGTGTATAATGTCAGTTTGTATTATTTTAGCTGTGAAAAAGTAGAAGAAATGGCTACCTTCTCTGTGGGTTTATATATTTTATAGTTAGCATATAAAATCTTTTAATTATGTTTTGCCTACTTGAAAGTAACACATATAAACCAATTAGAAAATTATTTTCTAGATAAACCCTTTTAAAATTCTAAACAACATTTTAAAATACCTGTTGAGAACCAGCCTAGGGTGTGGATTTTGCAATGTATTCTGTTTTTTTTATTTCCCCAAATGTAATGAGAGTACCTAAGTATTTGCTTATTTACTGATTGCTAGTTATGATAATGGCTATCTCTTTTGACTCACTGGTAGTTAAAGGAGTTAAAGGCTTATCTACCCCCAAAATGCTACTGACTGTGCATGGTCTGAGCAGTGTATGGTAAACACTCATTAGGTATAGTCATTAATGAGCTTAATAATTCCTATGTTACAAATATCTGTTTGTAGTCAAATGACAGACATACAGATTTCTTTGTCAGTTTTGCTCTACAGCAATTGCTGAGATTGACATATGCCATCTTTATCAGAAGTACTAAAGACATATGCATAATTTATTTCAAAACAAGAGACACTTCCTAAATCCCAGTAATTACAATTAGTCAATAATGCCATAAAGCTAATTGATTTTGTTTTTCTTCCAGACATGGTAACTTTGCAGCTGTGACATAAGATACACAGTGCTCTATTTTTTTTTCTTTTATTTTCTGAAAAAAAAACCCACAAAACTTATCTCACATATGTGAGAGTCTTATATCCCAGTCTTATCATAGTTCTTTTTGATTCAAAGTAAATACCAGTGGAAATTGTCAGGTTAAAAGTTAGCAGCAGAACTGCTAGAATTTTCAGTTCATCTTAGTATTTTATTTCTGTGAATGTTAGCAGGTCTTTAGTAAGGAGAGATGGATAAATTGTCAAATAAGCTGCAGCTAAGTTCAATGTGCAGCAGTGCCTCAGCCTGAGGAGAGTCCATAGCTAGAGACAATTATCTAAGCCAGAACCCAACAAACACATTGTTAAACAACTGAAAAAATATGTGCAAAGGGTGTTCATTTTACTACTTGCCTGAGTGTATTTGACATTGTGGAGATCTCTAAATGCATGAGGGTGTGAGGAATACAAACAATTGGCTGCAGCACCAAAACACTTTGTCATAGTGTTTAAACTATATATTTGCTTCCTGTGGCAAGAAAAGGAAAAGAAACCAAAGTCAGCACTATAGATACTCTGGAAGTAATGTCTTAAATTACTGGCTAGAGCTGTTGTCTATATCTTTCTTTCTTTCCCCCTACCCCCATCCCCCCATCTCAATGTGAAAATAACACACCCATCAGAGTGTAACAGGACTGTCTGAGGTTTGGGGGGATGTCCCATTATTTAATCCTTTGCATAAAGGGAACACACCTTTTCTTATGGAGAAAACTTCTGCATTTCAGTCAAGTTCTAAAGGTGATAAATAAAACAATATAAGTGGAAGTAATTTCAGGCTGCTTGATTCCTGTTAATTGATAGTTTTCAAAATCAAAGCCTGCAATTTTCTATTGCTATTCTTAGAATCTAAAGTGTACTGAAATGTTTTCTAATTTATGCTATTATTAGGAATAGCTTCATTTTAACTGGCATTGTTTAATTTTATATATAGATCCAATAGATTGATTTTGTCATAGGATAAAAAACTGTTAAAGCAGCATTTCTCAGCCAGTAAGACATGCCTTAGCAGTGAAGTATTAAGAAGACATAAAGCACTCTCTGTCCAAGAAGAGTGCTGAAAATAGTCATGTGTATTTTTAAAGTTTCTATTTTTTATGAGTCACTGATCAAACCAGATACAAGCACTAAACTATATGGTTTAAGTGTTGCAATGTGCAGGATTTTGTGGACTGCAACCATACAGGAGTAGAAAACTCATATGCATGTTTACATTCTTACTTGAAAATATTTTTTTTTCAATATTTGAAATAGATTTTATTGATGCCACGTGCCTTTTAAGGCCTTGGTTTTGTGGAATTAAATATGGAATTTATACATTTTTAATCCTGTATTGAGGATCTAGGTCTCTCTGTATTTGAAAGAGATGCCTCTTTTTGTACTAATAGATAACTTTTTTGTGGTTGACTAAGGCTGTCTAATCACATTTTGAAAATTCCATATTAGCAGTATAATTCTGATCTTCTTTCTACATATATATACACAATTAAGGTATGCTGGCAACATGTAAGACAGAATATACTTTTCTAAATGATAGCTGACATTACTCACAGTTGGCATAGGAACAGATGCATAAAATCTTCTTTATAAACATATACTTGAAAGTGGCTTTATTGATCTCTGACAGCATTTCACCATACTTTTGTGTCTTTAATTCTTTATTTGATGTAATCATGGTACACATGGGCTACCAAGTACCACGTGGCTCACAGTTTGCTCTAGACAGCAACTGTTCCAAGGTTTATTGGACTGTCAGGTGTCAGCCTTTGTCCAGAAGGTGTCTGCTGTCTGCTGCATTCTTCTCATGTGCAGCACACCTGTGTGTATTCCTCAGAGATCACTGACTTTTTACACTGTCCTATATCTTACAGCTCCTTGTAAAGAAAACTTTCTTAAGGGTTATTTCACTTTAGGAGAAGGCACATTTGTTTCTCACATTTGAACTTCTCCCCATGATGCTACTTGGAGAAGTGCTGACCTGGTGCAGAGTGCTTTGCTGCTTTGCTCCTCCTACGGATTCTGTGTGTGTGAAGTTATTGGGTCTAAAGCACAGACAGTGAGGTCTCCATGAGCTTGGAGTTCTCTAAAATGAAAAAAAAAAATGTCAAGATGTTGCACCAAAAACTTGGAGACTTTCTGGGTGTAAATTCTTGAACAGCAACAGTGATGTTGAGATTATTCCCTCTGCAGAAAGAGGAGAGGGAAGTGGATGTTCTGAGATTGGGGAAATGTGTTTCAACACTGAGTTTCCCACTGTTGAAAGAGAATTAACAGCATTGTCAAAGGCTAGTTAGCTCTGATGCCACCAGGTAATACTGAGCTAGATATAGGAAATAATGATCACAGGTGTTTCTTTGGAAAAGATGTATGAATTTGTGGGTGAAACCTGAATTATTTCTGTACTGATTTTTCATTGGGGTTTTGTTGTTCTTTTGGGGTTTTTTTTTTGTTTGTTTTGCCTTTGGTTATTTGCCTTCTCTGTAAGGGCAAGTTCATGAATTTCATGAGTTTTTGTTGTACTGGTAGGACATGATAGCATAAAATCAGTGTAGGCAGAGTCATGTTATGGAAAGATCTTGGCACTTAATTCAAAATATATGATGATGGGGAAGAAAATTTAATTTACTATTCTAGAGATGATAATGCTCGCAAAAAGCAATGCATGAAATGTTAAACCTTACCTTAAAGAAGTTATTTTATTTCAGAGACTATTAATGATTTGCACATTAGTATATCACTGAAAATCAAGGAAAAATAAATATCTCTAAAAGAGTATTTTACAGAAAGAGCTATTTGGCTATAAAGTGGCCATTTACCCCGACATTTGCCAATCACTCTCAAAAGTTTATTTCCATTATATATTTTTGAATATTAGTTTGTTTTAAACATTTTTGAGTAACTCTCTAATGCATTCTGCCTCTTCATCAGATTTGACTTTATCAAACCAGTTTTTAAATTGTTATATAAAACTTTAATTTCCATTTTCTTATTTATTTTTAATGCTTATAAAATCTTAACCTGCCA
>JAWWLZ010000001.1:109868283-109878710 GCA_035041345.1 Poliocrania exsul | reverse complement strand
AAAGAAAAGAAAAGAAAAGAAAAGAAAAGAAAAGAAAAGAAAAGAAAAGAAAAGAAAAGAAAAGAAAAGGAAAGGAAGCACCATCAATCCAGGGGATGAGCTGTCCAGGGTCCTCAGGGTCACCACCAAGGCTTTGTTGAGATATCTTTTAGTAGATAAGTTTTCCCTACTCTGGACATAAGTTTCTCCCTTTCTGTATATATTAGTTATCATGTGCAGTTCATTCTTCTAGACCTTTTTGAAAATGGGTCAGAGAGAGTTGGGGGACTTTTGGCATCTTGATCCTGTCCTGCTAGATTGGTCTTTGGTTGACAGTCCATGCCTCCTTCTCAACCTGTCTATGCTTGGGCTATGCTATGCTGTGCTTATCTCCAGGATCCAGAACAAGAACTTTTGTCAGAGAAAAGTGCTGCCCTACCTCTGTATGCCACGTTCCTCAGCCACATCCTGTTCTTTCCACAGTATGTTCTTACTAATAGTCGTTGGCTGGCTCCATGGCTGTCCAGTTATCCGTGTTTGAGACATGCACATTAGACCTTTATCTTCCAGGCTTCTACAGGACACTGCACCATTGATTAGTTGCAAGTATTTTCTGCTGTGATAGTCTTTGTCTCTTCCTGGTATATATAATTTTCTTTTAGATTAGACTTTCATTTTGAGATATTTAATCTGATTGGTAATAATTTTAAGTGTCCAGTTGCTTTTCCAGTAAAAGAGGGATTAATTCTTAGCATGAGGTTGAAAATGTTCTTTCAAAATTTACACTAAAATAAAATAAGAAGGACAATTATTTTGCTCCTATATCATTATGTCTGATATCACTCAGGAAAATTTGGTTCAGTAATAACTTCATTAAGACCTTGAGGCAATCCTCTATCTATTAGGGCAACATCCAGATAACATTTTATGATTGCATAGCCTCACTTCTAGTCAAATTATCTGATTTATTCTTTCTGTCCACAAGTATTTTATGACAGTAACACAATTAGAGTTGAGATGCCAAGGGAAACAAAAAAACCCTAATCACATGTAATTCCCACAGAATACAGAACATGCCTATATTTTGCATCTTTGCATGGGTTAGCTGGAAGACTGGACTAGAGATGCCAAACAAAATAGAGCACATTGACCCTCTACTTGTCTTTTCAGAGTGTTAAAATAAGTAAGATGTTCCTTCTTCTCTTCAGAAACCAATTTTTCAAAATCCTATAACAACACAATTACCTTTGAGGCTTATACTTCCTTGTCAGACTTGGCTGAAACTGGCTAAAAAGCTGGAAAATTTATTATTGGAAATGAGTGATGGACAGCATAATCACTGAAGTCTCATTTCCTCAGGTTTTATTTGCTTAGCCTCTTAGTCATAAAGAATTCACTGAAGTCCCATTTAGCAACTTATATCTGTGTGTTTACACCTTCCTCCTTTATTATCCCTCCATCCTAAACTACTGATCCAAGTGTTATATCAGATCTAGCTATGCTGATTTATAGATTTTTAAGTTCCCTAATTATTCAGAATAACAGAATAATTCAGTTTGAAGGGACTTCACTGACCCAGTCTAACATCCTGCACAAAGCAGAGTCAGCACTAGTTGACCAGGTTACTCAAGACTTGAGCCAGATAGGTCTTAAAGACTTCCACTGATAGATATCATTGCACAACCTCTTGGGAACCTGCTCCAGAGCTTGACTATCTCCATGGTGAAATTTTTCCTTACTTCTAGTGTAAACCCCTTATTTCCCTTTAAACTTGTTGTTTTTCATCCACACGCTATGTACCCCTGGGAAGAGCCTGACTGCATCTTCTCAATGGCTTCCTCATGGGTGTTGGAGGGTTGCTGTTGAGTTCACCAAAGCCATCTCTTTGCTCAGTTCCCTCAGCCACTCCTCACAGAACAAGATTCCCAGAGCCATAACTTGGTGGTACCTTGGTGAACTCGCTTCATTTCTTCCATTAAGGTCATGTATTTACAGGACCAGAATTGGACACAGTGTTCTAGATGTGGCCTAATGAGACCTGAGATTGTAGAGGTTAATATGTTCTCAGTCTGCTTACTGTGCTGCTGCAGCCGAGAATATACTTGGTCATCTTTGCTAACAGGGCACACTGCTGGCTCATGTCCCACTTGCTGCTCACAGGACCCCAGATCCTTTCTTCAGAACTGCTTCCCAGCCAACCATTTTCAAAACTGCATTGTTGCAAGGAGTTTTTCCTTCTCAGGTACTGCACTTGGCATTTGTTCTTGATGAATTTGATGCATCATCTGTTGGCTCAATGCTCCAGTCTATCTAGCTCCCTCTGAATGGCAGCTCTATAATTAAGCATGTTGCCTTTTTCACTCCTGATTCTACCCTGATTATTAATGAATTAGTTGAGAGCAACCCTGTGGAGGACTTGGGGATATTGGTAGATGAAAAATAAGATATGAGTGGCAATGTGAATTTGCAGGCTAGAAAGTGAATAGCATTCTGGGCTGTAAAGCCTCTGCTGTCTCAGAGTCCTGAGATTCAGCCTGATTGGTGGCAGAGGATTGTGTGCGTTGAGTTCTGTGACATAATCCTCGGATTGCCTATCATCTGCTTCCAGGACTTCTCCTTCTTCAGCCATTCCTATAAGCACAAAGGGCAGGGGGGACCCTGCCAGTACTTCTCCATTCTTTACACGATCATTGTCTTTTTCTGACTTATACAGTTCTATTTTTCTGGAACTCTGATGTAATACTCATGAAGAAAATACAATTGGTGTGATAGGAGGTACTGCATCTAGTGGAAAATTCTGCTCAGAAATCAGTATATAAGTATTCTTTAAAGGCATCTAAAGCCTCATGCATTCATCAATAAGGTTTCCTGCAGCTTCTTTCTAGAATCTGCTTGATTTAGACCTTTGGAATATGTTAATAATCAGAGGTTATTGTTCTGTGGTCCTGTAGTATCTGTCCATTTTATTTAGTGAAGGGCTTGGATTTCTTGAACTTTTAAAGATTTTAAAAGTTTCAGAAAAGCAAGCACCTGTTTTTCAACAACTCAAATCCTCTGAATGTCCTTCCCAACCCTGCAGTTTTTCAGAAATGTCTTCTAAGTATAATCCTTCAACATTTTACTCACAGTGTTTCTTTCAAACATGCAGACTTACTGTCAGTTCTAGTTAATAGAATTCTAAAAGTGATACTCTTTTTCCTTTATTACTGTTAAACAATGGACCTCCTTCTACCATTTTTGTTAGCTATTATTGTAAGGTGCTGTCTCCAGCTGCTTTGCCTTCCCAGGTAGAATATGTATTATTATAAACCGAATCCTCTGTAGATATATCTTAGTGCGGGTTGCTGTATGTGTGTGTGAAACTGGTTTTAGTTGCTCCATTTTAATTTTGATCTCAGATTGAGAGACATTGGCATTGTATTTGGAACCATTTTGAGAAAAGAACTTCATCTTTACAGAGATTGTGATCTGGATTTTATAGACAGATGCAGCACTTTATTCTGCAGAACTGGAAGTTTAATGGTTTCAAGTTAAAACATATGTATGCATAGCTCTTGGGTGCCATCTTAGCTCTGTTAGTGGTTTTGTGAGCTTAATCTTGAAGTATAAAGCTTTAGAGCACTTACTGCTAAGGAGGTCTTCCTGGGCAACAGGAGGCCTTTCACAGGTGCATCAGACGTATCACTCCTTTTGTTCAGATCAGAAGAGAATCTTCAGTACTGATTTTCTAATTGTGTCCAGTGTGATTTGATCCCTGTTGTGAAAGGCTGTTGGAGCACCTGAACCAGATTCCTTTTGGATAAAAAAAAAAAAAAATCAGGAGATATGCCCCAGGAATGCATCTAATATGCTTCAGCTGCAATGCAGCATTTCGTGTACTGGCTCACACTAGAGGGCTTGAAGTGAAATCTCCAAACATATCAAATGTGTAAATTGGCCTCATTGGCTCAAAGTTAAGCATATGTTTAAGGAGTTTCTTATCGCCAGTCTAAGAAAGGAGTGACTTTTTCTACTTCCTGGCCAAGAGGGGAAGAGCTTTTGTTTTTTCTGTTCCCTTTTGTCTTGTGTAGTGATCCTAACTACTGAACTAAATTTCTGCCTTGTGTTTCGATAATATTATTTTGAATGAGATCCAAATAAACACCCAGAAATACACATATGAAAAGTGTCAGCTCCTATGACTTCATCAGTACATATCTCATGATAATACATCTTTTGAGAAAGAATACATGAAGACTAAGAAGTGATTTGAAAATGAGAAACTGAGTTTTCTATGAACAATATCAGCAAAGACACTGAAGGACAAAATAGGCTTTCAATAGTTTTATGTTTGGTTTGGTATTATAGTTAATGAAAAGCAAAATATAAGGAAAAAGTAGCTGAAGAATATTCTAAATATGCTTTGAACAGCCATAAAATCAACATTTTTGGGCATACATGCCCCAAAGTAGAAATAAATGCCTATGTCAGATGAAAAAAGGAAAAAAGCCCAACAGTGTAACTTGTAGTTTCACTAGCTGTTTAGAAGTAAGCACATTTTCAAGAATTCATATTACTAAGATGCTTGTGTATTTAGTATTCAGTGGCTGACACAGACTTCTTCCATTATGTCAGAATTGTATGCCAAAATCTAGGTGCTTTTAAAGTTTTCAATATGACCAATTTGCCATATTAACTTTAAAGAAACATCTGAAAATAGGATGTGGACAAAAACAGTAAATCTCAACTTCCAGAATCATCATTGTAATCTAAAGCAGTAAAAAGTCTGAACCCATTAATTCAGAATATTAATAGTTTAAGGATGTATTAATTTTTGTTTAACTATCTAGTAACATGCTTCCTCCAGTGTTTAATATAGGTTTCATATATTATTATAGCATGTAAAACACAGTTATTATGATTACTTTCTGTGTAGAACTAAGAAATAATCAAAATCAAATTAATTTGCATGTTTTGCCACATAACAGAGTTTTCTAAAAGTTACTATTGTTGGGTATTTTCTTTTTTTCAAGGCCAAACTCTGCCAGTCTCCAAGGTTACAAATATTATGTCTTCTTAAGTAGTAGAAATTCTGCAATACGGGATTTAAATTAGGGGATTGTAGGGCCAGTCAAGACACATTGCTGTCTTGTAATCCCTGAGATTCTCTCCTGGCTACATTCTGACAAAACCTTCAAAAGTGTTTTCTGGCTGTGTAGCACAAGACATTAATACTTAGATGTCATATGTTTAATGATGACATGGAAAGAAATCCTAAGCAGTAGTAGAAGCTGTCTTACGTCTTAAAGAGTTCCTAATTCCATATGTAGTGCTATTAGCCTCTTAGTTTGCCTCACAAATCTGGCTAAATCAACTCACAATGCCCTAAAAAACAGCAACAAAACCAACCACAACAAAAACAACCACCTATTAGTTTACAAATAAGACAGGAAGAGCTGTGATATTCAGATGCTTTTTTCAAGGTCAGATGCAAATAATGTGATTTTCTGAGAAAAGAACCTTAAATTCCACCCTAACCTTGTCCCCAGGTGAGCCTCAAGTGCCATCTTCCTGAACCCGTACAGGGGCTGAGTGAGAAACTGTGACAGATGTTACGAATACCGAAGTGTTCTGAAATTCTTTTCATTTTAATGAGTAGGGAAAGTATTGACCAGCTATCCTGTGTGTTATGGTTTATGTCCTGCTTCAGAAAATACTGAAGTCTTCTCTTAAGGAGGTTTGGGGATTGTTTCTCCCCGCCTCTCTCTCCTGTCCTGCTCCCGGTGCCGGAGCCCCCGCGAGGGGGCGGCTTTGCCGTGCAAGTGCTCACGGTTCTATGCGGGACCGACTAAGGCGAAAATTCCTTTTCCCGTCTTTTCACCGTATCTTTTTTTTCTTTCCGTCAGGGTACAGAATGCCCTCTGACTAGCTGGAAACTGAGATGAAACGTAAATCTCCGAAATCACGGAGATGTTCCTTTCCTCTCGGGCTCACAGGTCTTCGTGTACCACAAAAATGTAGCACAGGCACCTACTGATCCAGGAATCGTTTTCTCTGGTGTTTTTAAGGCTCTTCCATACTTCCTGGTTTATTTCTATTTCCCCCCATGATTTCAATGTAGAACTGGTGGGATTAATAATTTATCATTAAGGATTTTATATCGTGGAACAAAGTATTCCTGATTTTCCTGACAGATGAAAGACTGACTTGTATATTACAATTCATAATATTTTTAAAAGCCATTATACTAATCCAATCCAATCAATAATATAATCAAGCAAGAAAATTAAGTTAAAATACTTAAAGCTCCAATACAGATACCCCAGGCTAAACTACATTTCAATTATGATTCCTTTAAGCAGTTTTCTCTTTTTTCCCCTTTGCACTACACACAGCTGTGGACCTTGTCTGTGTGTAGCATTTGACAATGTGGTAGATTAGTGAAAAATTGTAAGGCATGGAAATACTTATCAGAATAATGTTGCATTTTCATATTGTCAGGGTGATTAATGACAAGCACTGCAGTTTTACAGTGAAGGAAAAGAAGCAAATGTGGATGCATTTCTGAACTGATAGTCTTTAGTAGATATTGTGGGAGCCTGAAAGCCTTGAAATAAATTCCTCTAATAACCATGAGAGTGTCTTTGTCCCTGCAGTGCACTAAATAGACCAACAATTCTCTTCACTATCTTTAAATACTCTGGTACAGTGGCAATGCCGTTTCAAGTGCATTTCTTTTTTCCAATTTGGATGCACAATTCTTTGGTCAGTTCCCCAAGTCTCTAGGCATCCTATAAATCCATGTAATTTTCCACATCCTGTAGCAGGGAAGAGCTTATGCCCCAGATGTCTGCATAAAAGTACTCATGAAGCACAGTGATCCTAGCAAATACCGAGCTGTTCATGGTTGTTTTGGCATCATTTCTCCAATCAGTTATGAAGATGTAGTTAGATTTGTAAACAATACCTGTATACTTTCTCTGTTTCCTTTGTTAGAAGTGGGAGAGCTGTTGTCCATATCAGACAAAGAGATTTATAGTTGTATGGCAAGTAAATACAAGGGTTCTGTAACCACTTGTCTTCTGCCTTCTAATGCTAATTCTCTTTCTGCACTGTAAGTCACAAGCAGCTCCATCACTTTCAGTCGATTTGAATTACCACGGGAAAGGAAAAAGCAGGAAAAAACCACTAGAATTCATGACTCTTGAAAGAGATAGAAATAATTTTGCAACAAGCTTTTGTTTCAGCTTATCATCTGTAGAGCAACAGTGTACAGTCATATATTAAAACATTTATAGAAACATATTTATAAGTCAGCTTGAGTCTCCAGGTCAATTCCCAGCTGGATTTACCATGTTTATTAAATCTCTTTTTCAGAGTTATCATCTACAATCACAGTTGACATGTCTTTTTTCTTTAGCAACTCAGATTACTTCAGTAATGGGTTACTGTTAACTCAAGTCTAGTCATGCTCCTCCAAATTAGCTGAAGCAAGGAAGCTAGTGGAATCATAAGAGAATGGTGGAATATATAGCATTGAGAGTATCTGCTAGAAATGTTGAAACAATAATGCAGAACATTCTTTTCATCACTTAAGCATTGTAGAACATGTTAAGATAGAGCAGAAATTATCTATCAACATTTATAGTCATTTGGGGATGCCTCAGTAAACTGTCTTCGATCTCTCCGTGTGCTTAGATGGAGGAAGGTGAGACTGAAGCTGAGAACAGGATTCTTTATTCAGCTTGCCCTGTTTGCTAGCATCACTGGTAGCTCTGGGAGCATGCTATCTGTAGCCTCTCCACTCTTAAAGATTCTGATAGAGATGGAGAAGGTGCTCTTTTTTTTGTGAAGATTACTACACAGTTGAGTTCTGAGGTGTGTGTGCTTCTACAGCCTTGAATTTGTTATGTCCATGCATAGACCAGGAGAAAGTTATACTTAAAAGTTGTCTATGGGTAATTTGTAGCTTTCTAGGACTTGCCATTATCTAAGATTTTTATATCATATAAACTTGTGGCTTTGATTAAAGTACATACAATAATTATTCTCTACCTTAACTTTGATCATCTAATTTAAAGAATGGATTATATAGCAGAAGTTAAAATAAAACTCCACAGTTTTAACTCTAAAATTTTCTGTCTCTCTTCAGTTTGTAACTTCAAAGCAACAATACTGTCTTGCTCAAGACAGCCAGACAGCTAGGCTCATTCTGTTCCTGTTTTAATTTTCTTTTTTTTTTTGATAATTTTATATTACTATCACCTATGTAAATCCTGGGATGCAATCAGGGTTCCTTGCTAGTTAGGCTAAATGACAGCAGGTTTTTTTCTTTGTACTTTTGAAGGGTGCCAAGGTGATGGAGCCTGACTGCAGCCTCAAGCATTAAAGCCACGAAAACTGTGACTATACAAGTGGCTTTGGGAAAGCTTTGCTAAATTTGGGTTAATTTTTATAACTTGCTCAAATCTTTTTCTGCTGACCAGTTACATAACCTCTGATCCAGCTGACTGCCTGGAGACTGGTGGAGCTACTGTAGATGGCCTGTTTCTCTGTGAGTGGCCAAGGCGTAAGTCTGCGCAGTATGTGTGCACCCTGGAAATAACCCAGCACGCAGCCAGCTCACCCTTGACAGTGGGAAACAGATTTAATCTTGTCTTCCATCTGCACAAATCAGTTAGGCTTGACATTAGCACTGTTTGAGTTAAAAAAAAATTATGTTACTACCCCAGAGTAACACATATTCTGAGTATGAGGTCTGAATTTTAGTACTGGGCTTTTAGTGCATCACTATTTTTGCTATTTATTGGTACAAAGCACTAGAAATCTTGGCTACAGTGATGTGATAATCCTTGAAATTAAACATTTTCTCCAGTCAGCAATTTTGTGTTTGAAATATGTTTTGAAATGTAAATTATATACTGAAGTCATCAGTATGTATCAAAGGCTGAAAAATTGAAATAAAGACTTTATGTATATATACAGACAAGTGTACATATGTATATTGCACATACACAGCTAAACTGGGCTGTGGAGGTGGCTGTTGAATTAAATTGTTATTAGAAAAATAATTATTTGAAGATGTTAAGAAGATTTTACTTGTGACAATGAAGAATCTAAGAATTAGGATTAAATATGATTTTAAGGGATTCTCATTTTAATGCTCCTGATATTGTAATACAAATGGTGTGTTTTGTGTGATTTCTTCTAATATGCAGCTCCTTCTGTCATCCAGTTTTCTACTGAGACATATTTATAGTAAGTAGAATAAATTAATTACAGAACCTTGTAATACAAGGATGTAATTCCATCTAGTAAAAACCCCTGAAGTGGAACCTTGAGATATTTGCCATGTAAGGGAAGCAAAGCATAGGTAAGTAGACTTTGCTGCTATGTCAAAGCTTTTCCCTCAGGGTAATGTCCAAAAATAAGAAAGATTGTTTTATTCTTCAGCAGCTTGTTTCATTGAGGTTTTTTGGCTAGCACAGAAAGGAGTAGGATTCCTTCTAGCTTTCATCTCCTCTTTCTTTTGTATCCATGTGTCTATAAATGAGCATCATGTTTTCTTCCTGACTAATTTCAAGAAAGCTAAACACCTGCTTGACTTTTTAAAGTAGATAAACCAATAACTTTTGAATTTTTAACACAATTATTTAAAAATCTCAAACTACTTATTTGACCATCTGTTGTTAAAGGAACAATGAAAGATTTCTCTAAGAAATATAAAGACAGATCTTGGGTGACTGCACTACTTTTATCTGTGTTTACAGATTATTATGATATGCATAGTCAACAGTTTGTTTCTTTTACAGTTATTCACCACTTTCATAATAATTTCAGCCCATTCTGTACAAATGCTATACTGCAGAAGCCCTGTTAACATCAGTAAGGTTATTTCTGAGGCTGGAATGTTCTTATGACAGTCACTAGATTCACCTGGGACTTAACAAGACCTAATCATGGCCCAGAGAGCTAAACAAATAGCTTACCACACTTTGGTCAAAAACAACTGTTCTTCCCTAGTTAAACAACTTAACTCTGTCTTTTCTCACAGCAGTTTGGGAGGGATTAGTTGAATGGGGGAAAGCTGTACTGATTCCCAGGAACTGACAGAAGACTGGAAGCCTTTTTAAAACTACTTTATGGGTTTTCTATTTGGAAAAATCAAGGTGACTGTCACCTTGTAAATTGAACTGTACAGCCCTCCCCCTCTTGGAAAGTGAAGTTGCTTAAGCTTAAAGAGCTTTTTTGCTGTCATTGCTGTTATCCTCTGGGGGCTATCACTGTGTTTCCTAGATACAGAAGGAAGGGGGTAAAGTATCTGTGGAGTACCAGTTGCAGGAGCCTCCATAGCAGTTAGCTGGTTATTCTGGTGAGCAAGAATGGAGTTTCAATACTTTATTTAGCTCTGGAGACAAAATAGGGGGAATTTCACAATCTTTTTGAGAAAATCTGATTCGGTGCTTCTT
>JAWWLZ010000001.1:109847765-109868183 GCA_035041345.1 Poliocrania exsul | reverse complement strand
CACTGTGTTTCCTAGATACAGAAGGAAGGGGGTAAAGTATCTGTGGAGTACCAATTGCAGGAGCCTCCATAGCAGTTAGCTGGTTATTCTGGTGAGCAAGAATGGAGTTTCAAGACTTTATTTAGCTCTGGAGACAAAATAGGGGGAATTTCACAATCTTTTTGCGAAAATTTGATTCGGTGCTTCTTTTGACTGATAAATAAGTTTATACCATAGAACTGCAGTTCTGCAAACTAAGAAAAATGTTATAGTATTTGGAAATTATTGGTTATTTGTCCAATCAGTGTTAGGAACTATAATGATTTTCTTGCAGGCATGATAGGTCATATAGCATGAATAGGATTGGAATGTCAGGTTGTCTTAAAGGAAGAAACTGCCATTTCTTTTTGGCTCCTGCCAAAACTGCCATTTCTCTCTAACTCATGTATCTGGTAAGCAGATCTGAAGAGTTGGAGAAAAATTGTGTTCCTAGGCTGGAGACCCCTGAGATGCAGCCACAAGGTGTAAGGTGGGAAATAGGATTAATAAGGGCAGGGAAATTAAAGCCTCTTCAGTCCCTGTTGTAAACCCACACTTTTTAGTAGTCTCTTATTACTCTTAAGAGCATCTCATCTTTTTCCTGTGAAAACTCTGTTGTTCACTGTGCTAAATGTAATTACTCATAGAATACATGCTTCCTTTTAACAGAGGATCAATATTGAAAGAAAGAAATTTATAGTATTCCAGCACAAACTTCACCCATTCTTCTGTGTGTTGCTCACAGCCTTCCCAGGATTCTTTCCTGCTTCAATTTTCTTTTCTGTATATTTAATAAAAACAGTAAATGGTTCCACAAACTATCTATTTATTTTGTTTTGAGGAAAAGCACAGACTTTTTTGGAAGATTCATTTCCAAATTCCAAACTCCTTGATTTTATCAGAAAATTAAAAGAGCTACATTAATTTCAACCTAAGTCTGTGTTCCATAACATTTAAAATTCTTGTTGTGGATCCCAGAAAATTTTCCTTGAAAGAGTTCTCAGAGGGTTTTTTGTGACACAAAAAAGCTAATAGTCTCCAGATGCTGCAAATGCAGAAAGAAAGAGGCCAAATGTACATAATTCAAAAAAAGTTTCTGGATTTAACCTCTCATTGTGCCTGATTAATGTCTTTGTATGACACAACAGGGTGAAAAATACTCTTACTGCTGTAAACATATCTACAAAGTCTGTATGAACCAACTAACATGCCCATGTGCACATGTTTAAAAATCCGGCAGCACAATGGAGCTGTCCAACACTTTATGCTAATAAAATACCCAAAGCTTTCTCCTATGATATAGTATTGAAAAGATTTATAGTTGTGAATTTTCATACCAAAGTGAGTCTCTCTAAAACATCAAACTATGAGTTATGAAAACTCCACTTAGTGAAATATGCACCACAAATATTCTGTAGAGCTTTATGTATCACTTTTATTTTGTTAGTTTGTCTACAAAGAAGTAAAATATGCCTTACAAAATAGGTCACAGTACCAATAACAAAGTATGGACATTCTAATCAAGTCTGTTTTAATATAGCTGACATTTCAATTAAAAGATATTAACTAAAAAGATCTCTAGCTGGTACACTTATTAACTAGAAGTTAATTGTTTCTGCTTAGAAATATCATCTTTTTCTCTTACTATTTTTTTATGCCCAGAATCTTGCTTTAATTCTTTAGGATCATAGTTGCACATTGTTGTGCAAGAACATAAAAAATATTGTACTCATATCAGAGGAAAATGGAGCATATTAATTATGTCATTAAACAGAGCTCTAATATCTCAATGCAAACTTTAAATGAATGCGTAAACAAACTTCTAATATTATGTCTAATTGAAATGCTGACAATCTAAATACATGCATATTCTACTAATTTCTTTACTGTGAGTGAATAAAGAACTGAACAAATAATTTTTAACTTAAACTTATTTTTAAGTTGCATTCTTTTATGAATAATTCTTAATGTCCAGTGGGACTGACATATGGACTATAGGAAAGATCAGAGCTTCATAATATGTGAGCTTCTTTTCTCTGATAAACAGACTGTGTCTTTTCAGCTTCTATTGGTTCTTACTTTACTGCTGTGTTCCCCAAAGACTAGATTTCTGTTTACCTTCTGTGCTCTGAAATAACTAACTAACTAACTAACTAACTAACTAACTAACTAACTAAATAAATAAATAAATAAATAAATAAATAAATAAATTTCAGATAGGAGATAAATGTGGACAGAAACTGCATTAAACGTACCTGTTACAGTCTTAATAATCTCCATAACCTTAGAATCTGTTTCAATTATATTCTGCTTTTCTCCTCCCAGTTACTGAAGAATAGGATGTGTAATGCAGACACTTTTTGTTCAGAAAGATTTATGAAGGCCTTTGAAGCAGTAGCTGACCATATTACATTGTACAGAGCTGATCTTTAACATCACCTCAGAACCTATTTTTTAAAAATTATTAACTTGCATAATTTGAGCTAGCTTTACATGTATTTTATTTTTTAAGATCAATGATGAACAGATAGGATGATGTGTTCATGAATCTTTACTAGACTTAGAATCATAGAATATACTGAGTTGGAAGGGACCCAGGAGGATCATGGAGTTCAACCCCTAGTCCTGCACAGGACAGCCCATGTGCCTGAGAGCATTCCCTGAATGCTTCTTGAACTCAGACAGGCTTGATGCTGTGACCACTTCCCTGGGGAGCCTGTTCAAGTGCCCATCCAGCTTCTGGCCAAAGAACCTTTTCCTAGTATCTAACCTTAGCCTCCCCTGCACTGGACAGCCATGGTTTATACTTCTGAGTATAAACCTGCAGAACTCATAGTGGTTTTCTGGAAGCTATTCCATCCAGTCATTATAAACTTTCCTAATGGAGTTGAATGAAGTGGTAGCATATACTTGCATTGCTGACTCTGCCTTATTTGCATGCTGGTATGGCTTCAGACAGCCCAAACATTGTCTTAGTGTTTAAAAAACCAGTTCCACTATCTGTCATTATTTCTATACAGTAGTAAAGGGTTGAACCCTCTTGTTGCTCATTTGCCTTCAGCAACCAGCTAGATTCAGATACCTCTTTTCTTGCATGGAAATGTGCTCATCTAGTCTGTGGGCAAATGGTCTGTGGTGTCTGGATTTTGAATCAGCATACTGGATTTTCAGATCTTGTGACTAATTCGTATCTAACTTCCAAAGGCAGCATGTTACTATACTCCTAATTTGTGCCATACAAGCAAGTGTGCTGACAGGAGTCACACAGAAAGACAGAACGACAGCCGGTTCCTGAGATTAGTACATTCCATGTCAGAGTCACTTATTAGAACTCTATTAATCAAGAGTATTTATGATGCTAAATGATGTGAATGATGCTGTCATAAGGGGGAGATTGAAAACTCTATGCCCTGAAGCACTCTAGAGTTCTCAGTTTTGATAGTGATGGCTCTACACACATGGTAAGCATTTGAAGGAGAAACAAGTTACTAATCAATGTTTATCAAATTCTTCTTGTATCTGCTTTACATGTTAAAGTTCACAACTCGCTGCTTTCACGTGTCTTTGGACTCCTTTTGAACAAAATAATGTTGGGCTAAACAAAAATACTGGACACACAGAATTCATTTTGTCCTCTCTATACCACATTCATAGAACAGGAAGAAACATGAATGTTTGCTTTGGGTGTCCCTAATATTGAAATGCTTTTAGTATCAAGGGAATTAGTGAATATACAATCTGCTGTGGTGTCAGTACACCTGTATGTAGCACTATATCTATACTGTCTGTATTTAAATTTAGATATTTATATTATCTATTCTCTACATTGACTGTAAAGGAAATTAAAATGACCAGATGGTTTTCTGAGTTATGTTGTGGTCCATTTGATCAGATGGATCTCAGTCACAGTTATTATCGAGGTAATATCCTTTTTCTTCAGTTTCTGAGTTCAAAGGTTTTGCAACTTCATGATCTGAAAAAGTCTCAGCAATTTTTTTTTTCCCATAGAAGTTGTTTGTTTCTTATCCTTTCTTGCTGTAAAGCTGTCTAATCTGGTGGAAGTATGTTAGAAATGTAGTATGAATACCATAGTATATACCTATGTGTATAAGTATTCATATATATATTTATGTATCACAGAATCATTTAGTTTGGAAAAGGCCTCCAAGATCACCAAGTCCAACCTTTGACGTAATACCACTAGGTCCACTAAGTCATGTTGTGAAGTGCCAGGTTTACTCAGTTTTTAACACTTCCAGGGATAGTGACTTCACCAGTTCCCTAGGCAGCCCTCTCCAATTCTTAACCACTCTTTCAGAGAGTAAATTTTTTCCTAATATCCAACCTGAACCTCCCCTGGCATGACCTAGGGGCATTTCCCCTCATCCTATTACAAGTTGAATGGAAGAAGAGGCCACTCCCCACCTCACTACAACCTCCTTTCAAAAAGTTGTAGAGAGCAATAAGGTCTTCCCTGAGCCTCCTTTTCTCCAGGCTAAACATCCTCAAAATATATCGATACAATAGTGATATGGTAACGTTGGTATACATAAGCATATATGTGCATATTTAAAGAAGGAAGATAGTGTGCATATGTGCAATTCTGGATAACAAGTTCTATTTCTGAATCCTTTGATATCAAACATAGCATTTTGTGCCTCTTTTTAAGTAATCTTTTCTGATTACACCTACCATAAACCCTTAATTGTATGGGTTTCCAAGGAAAAGTGCAATTTGCACCTCTGTCCATGTCCATATGACTGTACTTCATGTCCCACTTTTCAACAGTATGACACTTCTGCTTTTTTTTTTTTTTTAGCAGACAAGTGCAAAGGAAATTAAGCTATAATGAATCTATTTCCCAAATAATAATTTAGCAGAGCTAATAAACTATAAACTCAGAGATTATAATCTTCCAAATCATATAGTTAGGTTGGCTGAGCTAATAAGGATAACTATTTCTTACATCTCAATTTGACCCTGTGTGTCACTCATTTTTTGGTTAGAAGATCTGACCTGGGGTCAAGGTTCCACTGCAGTATATGCAGTAAATTTGGTCCATGTAGGCACTGTAGCCACTCCTCAGAGATTTCTGGACATCCAGGCTACTCTGAGTGCCAAGTGTGAAAACCTTTAAATCACCACTAAAAAGAGTACAACAGTAGTTATACCTAAAAACCATAGTCTACTGCCATAACTGGTGGGGCTGGCAGCTGCTCTGAAAATACATTTGAGATTGGTTACTGTGTTGCATGTACCACACACATTGAGATGACTTTCCAAACTGATGGATTTTCCAGTCAATCCTGGAAAAACTGAAGAAAAGGGATTTTGCTTTTAAACGACTTAGAGTGCTTTAAAAGTATAGAACTTAAAGTCTTTTACTGATTTATTGATCAGTAATCCATAAAATGTGTCAGCTATAACATGCTCTAAATCATAAGGAGGAAATGAGTTTATGAGCAGATGTATTTCCTGGTCACCAAAGAATCATTTGGTCATTAGAAGGTCTTATTTTTCTAGGACTGTATTACATTAAATTGAAAATAAATCGCAGGGCAGATGTTTGTTACAATAACACATGGGCAATTTGCTCAGGTCTTTAGTCACTGAATTCATAATTTCACAGGGAGAGTGAAAGCAATTATCCTTTTTCTTGAGTTTTCAAGTTGCTGAGTAACCTGTTCTCTACTGCATGTTATATAGAATAGAGACAATAACTTCCTAATACCAGCCCTTTTAGTCATCTGTACACTGTTTAAATTCTCTGTATGACCAGTAGTACAATCATATGTGTTAGCCAAAATGTCTTTTGCTATTTATTCATGAAGTAAAATTCTAGCTTGCTAAGTTTTATTGACAGCATCTAAGGTTTTTGTTATTCACAAAGCTAATATATTAAATACTCTGAATATTTATTTTTAATCTAATGTGTACCACTATAATATATAAATGATGAATATATATATATGTATATATATATATATATATATATAAGTCCTCATGACCACCCCATTAATTTTGTGAGGTTTTAGATAGTAGTAGTTGCCATTGTTATGGTAACCTCTGCTATTCGGCTACTTTTCCACAAAATGCATTGTCTTTTCCCTGTTTTCCCTGGACGTTGCAAATACTTTAACTACAGCAAATCATTATTCATGGTAGTCAAAGACAAAAAGTGAATTTCCAAATGCCACCACTCTGAAAATGTTTATTATGTTTTAATGGTACTGGAAAATATACTTTCTGAATATAGATTTCTGTTTGTTTTCTGTTGTACTAATTGGTATCAGAATTACTTAAGATATTTTTGTTAGGGACAGAAAAAACACTGTAAAGTATTTTATCTAAACAGGCTCTTTGTGACTAAGAAATATTTTCACCTTTTAGCAGTATGGTGCATGCTGTCTTCCATTAATACAGTCTTCCCTGATTTTCAATTCCTATAATTTCTGTAAGTTTTATCAATGTTTTAGTTTCAGAGAAACAGAACTGTTTACTATATCCTACACTCAGACCTAGTAACTGTTTGGACCTACGTTTCTCATCTCAAATGAATTTTCAAAATTAAAGGGAAAAGGTGTTTCAAATTAAATTTCATTGCCAAATAAAACCAAACCAAACCAAACCAAAAACAAAACAACAACAAACAAACAAACAAAAAACCAAACCCCAAACTCAAACACTTATTGAAAAGGTTTTTCATTGACTGGAAAGCTGTAAAAGATAAAAAAAATACCTATTGAAATATAGGCATCAGTATTTTAAGAAGATAATGCTAAGTGCTCTGTTATTACTATGATTTTCAGTGAAACAAGGAAGTCTCATTTTCCACTATATACTCTAACATAACAGTAAAATATAGGTGTATTCTCTACACATCTGCCACACCTTAAATAGGATAAATAACATCTTTCAGGCTCAAGGAGTCAACAGCCAGCACTAACTGGTGTCATCAGTTTTCTGTTATTCTTCCTACTCTAAAGCCACCATTGTAGGGGGAGTTTGAGATAGGCAGTAAAAAAAAATAGGGAATTGAAAAGGGCAATTTTGGAGGATGAAACATATTATTACAGGTTGAACTAAGAACTCTGTCATTGGAAATCATAGGATTTAAGCACTTCATAGTAATTACAGGAGACTATTGGAGGGATATCCTGTAGTATATACTTCCAATATTGCATTACACATACTCTGTGCAACAAATTCACTGAAGTGAATTTTTCATTTATGAATTATGATGGTAATTTGGGTTTTTTCTGCGCACTGGTTTCTCCCAACTAGATATGACTTGCCAGATCTTTATAATTACGGGTCTTGCACCTGTTTCTATGCCCAGGTTGTGGAAACTATTGTTGAGTCTTGTCCCAGACTGGATCTGAACTGCAGCAGAATTTGTAAGCCAAAATGTGCTGCTGGTTTTCACTGGTACTGACTTAGAATATGTTCATGAGTGTTTTCATTTGGGTCAGGATCACCTGTTCACTGTGTTCTGCCTTGCAGCAGAAAGAGCACTGGATTCAATTCAGATGAAACCCATCTGCAAGAGGCTCTCTGCAGGAGCCTGTCTGGTGCTCTCCAGCAGTGAATTAGCACCTGGTTGGTGGCACATGGGTGCAGCTGGGCAGCCCAGGCAGTCTAGCACCTCTTGCTAGGACATGGCTGTGTCCTCCATGCTGGCTGTCCCACCTCCCAGCCACCATCCTGTGGTCAGGGGTACTAGGCATTGAAGGACAGTGGAAATATTGTTTAGTGTGTTGTTTAAACAGCAGGAGACAGGCCGTTTGAGGCTTCAGGTTCTGGGAAACTCCAGAGAGCACTGAAGCTGTGCAGAAGGGTTATTTGAGACTGTCAGAGTGCAGCAAGGCTGGGGTAAGGGGCTGCAGGCAGACAGACTTCTTCTAAATATCCCACCGTGCTTGGAGGTGGAGAGCAGAGCTGCTCTGGTGACAGTGAACAGAATGTACCATGAACAGACCTAGAGAGAAGCATCAAGGTCTGAATCTAAATATGGTCCTGAAGCCCTGAGCAGAAACCCCAGATGAGGTTTCTCACAGTCATTTCTCCCCATGTAGTTGAGGGTCACCAAACCCCAATGACAGGTCATGTTGCTGTGCCACATCAGAGTTGGCCTTAGGCAGGTCAGACCCCCTGGGGTGTGGGAAGGAGAAGAACATCACCCTGTCATTCAGAAGTGAAGGCAATTTGTCACTCATATTTCATTTTACCAGACAGATGTTACCATAAGGTGGGGTATAATAACATGCAGGGACATTCTGTCTAAAAGTGCAGTGTACAGTGTCTCCCATCATTAAGATGGAATGTGTGCATACCCTTTACATGCAGGCAGAAATACTAGTTTGGATTTCCATAAAATTGAGTCACTATTTGTTCCATGTAAAATGTTTGGGGGATTTCTTATGGTGGTTTTGATAGTTACTCTTTGGAAAGCTGTGGAATTTTTAGTTTTATTACCAATTGCATTAATAATTTCTATGTATAAGAGAGTTGCAAAATATGATACTCTTTCACTAGGTCACAATTGATCAAGTATTTATTTTCTCTAGTGAAAAGTTGTTACCTCCTTTTAATTCAGGTGCCTAAGCAAAGTTCTCTAAAATATATCATTGCATCTCTATTCTGATGAAGGAAAACTTTTTAGAAAAAAAGGATTTGGAATTTTGAAGTTCAAGTTCATGTGCATGGAAAAAAGTCAAATTTAGTGTAGAAGTAGAATATTTTTTATAAATTATATGAAGTCTTTCTGTTTACATTGTTGATGCACAGCATCCATTAGAATCTAATGGATTTTCTACATAATTATTAACTGTAAATGGTTATGAAATTTATTTGCTCTCTCATGCTTCATAAAACTGAAATTTGTATGCTTAAAAACCAACAATGATTGACATGATTCTGCTTTTTCATAGCCAATTTGTCATTGTGTTTGGCATAGGGACTGACATCAGTAACTAGGGCAAGAAGAATAATACAATCAATACAATTCAAGATATAAAAATAATTATAATGCAATTGTAATGTAGAATGTTTTTTCATTTATGTAATGCTACAGAACCTACTTTCTGGGATGAGGACAGAAATTACATTTTGTATTGATGGAAGGAAGGACATTGCTAGGTTTATTTTGGATGCAGTTTATTTTTTATTTCTGATCATTTGCTATTTTGTTGGTGAAAGGCAGGGTGCAGGGGTGTAAATAGAATATGAACAGCTAAGTGTTGTCCCAGAATGACCCCCAGCATTACCTGCAATCAAGATCTAGATGTGGCAGTGTCTAAAATCAGATAATCACTTTAAGTCCACACACAGAGAGAAAATGCAAATTAAATATAAATTAAGCACTCAAAGTACATGAATTCTATAAAATAAAATGGAAACATCAAAACCACTGAAAATGGGTTAGCTGTTTCTTTAAGCAATTTAATTATAGAAGTTGCTTGACAAAACCAAGTTTTATTGTTTTGTTATCTGTAAGAATGGCCTTAAGTATTAAAGTTAATGCTCTCACATGCTAATACATAATTATTTATACTACTTTGATGTTTTGTGTATTTTTACAAGGTGCTAATTGTGCTGAATCAAGTTGACAAAACTGCATAATTTGTAGGTTAATATTAGCATAATCCTACAGTACATTGTGTAGCAACAGTATAGAAATGAAGTTTATGGATTGTTTTTTCCAATATGATGAATCAAGCACATATTTTTTATAATAATTTTCATTGCAGAAATCGTGACTTTTAGGAAAGTGTATTAATAGCATTCTTTTTCATGTGGGCCAATTAATTGTGTTTTTTTGCTAAAGCAGGAGGTATCATAAAAGTGGATTTCATAGTTTATCAAGGAATGTTATCAAAATATCACAGAATTAATTGAAACAGATTCAAAATTCAGTTTTAGTATACAACAACAAACCAATAACCTTTTGTATGCCATCTTAGGATGTGACATTCCTGTTTTCGAAGCCCTTTCCTTCCACCTTTGCATGGCTTCTTAAAAACACCAATCTTAGGACATGGAATATCAAATTCAATCCCATTGTATGGAGAGTTTAGAGTTCCACTGGCAGTATATCCAAACTGGAATCTGTAAATCTCTGTGAAGGATCAAGTACAATACTACCAAACAATATTAAATTTTACTTACAGAAAGTCGAGTCCAAAGGTTTAGAAGAGTGATTATCTTTGAAGGAAGGAAGTTTTGCTACATATTGCCTCAGTTGTTGTGTTTGCTTACTTTTTTTCTTTCTTGCTCTCCAGAGACAAAATAAATCTCTTATGTCATAATATGATAAATCGAAATCACTCCCACAAGCCATTGCTTCACATAGTCCCTTCTGGGATGTCAGTACATCTATGGAAGAATTAGGCAATTGGACCAGTTGTTTTTCACTTGTCAACTCTAACATACTAAAGTTAGAGGAATAAGGCTGCCTTTCTAAGTGTCAGAGCTCATGTACAATGCTCTACGTGATTCACAATGTATACAAATCATACATTCTAGTCAAGTGCTTGTCTTCAGAGTGCCTGTTTGCATCTTGTTGCTGAGCATGTGCTAAGACAAACAGGAGGACTTATCGAAAAGGAAATACTGCCCAAATATCAGCCAGTCGCCTACTACCCACACCATTTTGGTTTATGCCTGTCCAAGGGGAAGAGGCTGAGTAGGTGAAGATTGAGATGAATGAAGACACTGTAGTATTTTAGCTGAGTGACTTACCCCTGATGGCAAACAAGGGTGGGTCTCCAGGTAAGAGTATAAAAAGCCTGTTATGACACATTCCTATCTTTCAAATTGTGTGTTTGGCGATCCCTGAGGCGGGCACACTGTTTCTGAGTTTTCATAATCCTCAGAGGATTACTCTCTTAGGAGTTTTTTCTGCATTCTGCTGTTCCAAGTCTTCTGCAATTTAGCTGCTCAGCGTTGGTAGTTAATTAGCCTTCTCCTTTTGTGGGTTTTGAACTCACCACCTGGTAACAGGATTGTAAATGCTAAAACAAGCAAGCAAACAAACAAAGCATCTTTTTTAAAAAAAGTTTAAAAAGCTATTTGAAGTAGTACTGTGTGTATGCAAATGCAAACACAGATTTAGCAAGGGAAGCTCTAAGTTAGGTATACTCGGGGGGAGTATTCCATAACTGTGATCAGGAAGCTGCACAGTGATGTCCCCTTTCACACTCCATTTTGAGTGAACCTGTACCTGCCACTGCAGCAAAAACTGCATTTTCTCTCATCATTGTGACAGTATTTAAGAATTTAATCACTGAAAGAACCTTGAATTTTAGTGGCTAGCCAGTCCACAAAATTCCTGTTTTTTACTGATGTTTAATATTGGTTTATACTTATTATACTGAGAGTAACATGTTTAAGACATGAGCAATAAGCACTGTTTTTAAAAATTTAAATAGATATATCTTCTTTTTGCAAATGTTCTCTTTTCTTCTTCTTGTAACACTTGTTACCCAAAGCAAAGGAACGAAGAATAGAGAGTGACGTGAGATTCAATTTGCAAGTGCTGGAATGCAAATTTCATGATGCTAATATCACCCCCTACTGAATTTTTGCATTCAAGCTGTTGATAAAATTCCTCATGCTGAGAAGAGTAATTTCATTTTCTAAGGAACAGAAAGAAAGATGTTTTAATGTAGTATCCAAAATGAGAGTCCATACTGGACCAAAAAAATTATATTTAAATTTTATTTTCAAGGTGATTGTTTTAAAATGTAAATTTTCATTTCCTTGTAATTAAGAGCGAGGTAGTTGAAAAAAAAATTATATTATGTCTTTCAATTATGGTTTGACTCATTTTGAGCAATAAAAACAAGCATGATAAATGATCACATAATAAATTGGATGAGTGACTACAGTTTTTAACCACATCAATAATCTCTTGGATTATTATACTTTCTTCTAAAAAATGAAAAATCATCAATATAATGGAAAAGATGATACGTATGCCCTGACAGTAATGTGATTTTATTTTGTGCATTAAACACCTTAACATTCAAGCTATCATATCGTTTTTCCATGCAGAACCAGACTACCTCCTAGAAAAAATAATTGAGCATCTTTGTTTTTATCCTTTAAGTACACCCTAAACCCTATTATAATGCTGTAAAGGAGGATTATTAAACTAAACAACAGTAGCACGTTTAATGATGATCTGCTAACAAAACAGTCTGGCTAATCTCTGATTAGTGATTACATTTCGACACCAACCCATAACACAGGATAACTGAATTTCTTAAGACATAGATCATCTGCAAAAATTAACCTGTATAATTCTGTCTTCATTTCATTTCTTTAGTACTTGGCAGTACTTCTCTTGAAGGAAAAGATCCATCAGTTGCTCTAGACAAAAACAGGTCAAATCCTCCCAAAATGCCAGAAGTACTTACTTGGTCTTTTATGTAGTAGACTGCAGGCTTGAATACATGATAGTAGTATTTTTCTATTTTTTTATTGTACAAACTCATATTTTTTAATATTTTAATTTTGTTTCAATCATCCTTGTATTTCAAGACTTTTGCCTCGGGATTTTTTGCATAACTATATCAAATATTTGAAGTGAAACATACATAGAAAAAAGGGCTTAGTAAAGGGTCCCTTTACTCAAAACAAGTATAAATCCATTTGAAGAGAGTTGCATTTTCTTGACAAGTATTTAAAAATTGATAAAACATTGACTTGTGATGCATTTTCTTAATGATAATTTCACTTTTCAGAAGTACTACCTTGTTCCTGTTTAATATAACTGTTATGAATGCTAGGACATGATGCTATCAATATCACATCAATTTTAATCTAAGACATCCAATACTACTTATTTTGGGTTTTTTTCTATATTAAAAAAATAAAGTATCAATAGATTGTTATTTCATCTCCTTTTATACTTGCAGACGGTTTGACAAATCTTGGGAAAAGTGGCAGCTCTTTCACAGTGACCTGAAGAGCTTTAATCAGTGGCTGACTGAGACTGAAGAGAAGCTGTCGAGAGCACAGATAGAGGCTGGAGATGTGGGGCACATGAAAACCAAGCAATTTATCCAGGTACGATTTGATTAACCCATTGCCTGGTTTTCTGCAGTTTTTAAGAATCTTGCAGGTCTGGGTAATTGTACAGTTTTGCAGTTCATTTAAGGACAATTTCTAGTGTTGAGTGGCTGATGACAATTTTTGTCAGGCATTTCTGTTTATCTGATTGACTAAGAATTTTCACTAATTTGTGGTAAGATAGATTTTTAAAAGAAATAAGATATGGGATGACATGGTATATTGTGATACTTCCATAGTTACATAGTTGTATGGTCTTTATTTAAAATGCTCATTAATTTCCATTTGATTCTTATGACCAGCAGAAGTATCATAGTTAATTTTAAAATCTTGTTGAAGAAATGTGATCCATCACTGAGCTCTATAAAAGATAATCCATGAAACTATGTCTTGCAAGTATTGCTTATTTTGCCTGTTTCATGTTTTAATCAAAGAATCTTGAAGATGAAGATGCTTTTTTTTTCTGTGTGTGTGAAATGCAGTGTGACAGAATAGCCACTTAGTTCCTATATGTCCAGTTCTAATTTGTATGCTTTTCATCCTGCAAGATCTTTGAGCATCATAAAGAAAATAACTCTGGTTTCTTGGTAGTTTATTTCATTTCCCTCCTGTGTGCTTGAAATGGTAATGGGGATGAAGAACTAATTCTAAACTGATGTTTTGGACGTAGGTTCAGCTGAATAACATGACCTGTCTGAACTTTGGATTCATATTACAAGTTGCTACTTGTGCATAAGAAACAAAATCTGTTAAACTAATTGACATTTGTACATTTGAATTTCTGAATTGAATTACTGGATTTCAAGTTGAAAGAAGTTTGATCTGTCTAATATTAAAGATAGAGTTTTGTTTCGAATGCAACATTAACCTAAGTTTTCTCTCAGTTGAGAAACTAAATCATGGCTTCTGAACTTTTAATATTTAAAGACAATTTTTTTAAGAATTAGGCTGCTATTTCTTACCTGTAAAACTGATGAAGTGTAAAGAAAACAAAATCCCGTGGTGCAAGTACAAAAAGGAAAAGAAAAAAAAAAAAAGATGGAACTTTTAAGTAATACACTACCCTGCAGTAGTTAAAAGAGAAGATAAATTCTTTTCTGCAAACTACTATCAATGCTTTGAATACTGGAAAAAGGCATCTAAGATCTGGCTGAGGAAATAGAATGTCATCAAGGAATTAAAGTTGCTCATCAATGTGTATGCAAAAGGTGTAAAAATTCACATGTAGCTGAAATTTCAACTCCCTTTCTCTGACCCACAGTTTTGAGTGTCTCTTTGGAAAGATATTTATTAGTAAAGTTAGACATGTGAATCTATGTGGCAAATAGTATTAGTCTGTTATAAAACCTTACCCTTTCTTCTGTGCTTTGCCTGTGCTCCATCACCCTTCATGACACTATGCTTACATCCTTGAGCACCTTCAAATAGGCATTTAGGGAAAAATGGATCCATGAAAGAAAGTGCTTGTTTCTCTTTTTTCCTAACCTTTTCTAAAACAATATTTTCTCTCAGAGAAGAGGTTAATTTTTGAGAGTGCCCAGACCAAGGTAAGATGTATCATAGATGTTAAAAATTCACATTTTGAAGTCTCAGCAGATTAAAAGCATTGTTTTCTTGTCTTCATTAAGAATGAAGTTCATACAGAACTGAACATCACACTGAAAGACCCTGAGAGAATGTCTAGTCATGCAGAAACTTATATTTTAGTGTAGAACAAGACTGGGTTTTTTTGACCTAGCCTCCTTCTCACCTGTTATCCATTTATTATTTTCTTATGCTATATATGAGAATAATTTGCATATATGTTTTCAGAATGGATATTTCTTTTTGCAGTCCATCAGACTTTTTCTTTCTTCTGTTTTCCCTTGTGTTAGAAATCCCATGAACTCATGAATTGGTCATTCAAACATTTCTATTAGTTCAGTGTTACTCACAAAAGTACCTTTCTAATGAAAATTCGCACGGTGTGAAAATATTCCAATTTAACTCCAGAATGCATACCCGATGTTACTTAACATTTATTTGTGACAGAATGCTTAGTCTGAAGTTGCACTGTTCCCATTCTCTTCATTGGCTCTTTATTTTGCTGAGTCTTCTTTCAAAAGTGTTGGGCTTCTGTGAGGCTGACTGAAGAGATAATTAGAATTTCCATTAGGTAAACAGTTAAACAGCTGAGCATTTTGATTTACTAGAATAGCAACTTGTTTTATTAATGAGATCATGCTGCTTAGTAAACCATATTCAGAATTAACAAGATTTGTTTGAAAATGCTTTCACAAGCAAGTGAATAGTCTGGTATTCAACAAGGAACTGTTTTCGGAAAAAATATACATAACATTCAGATGTGTAATACTGTTTCTAAGTTGGACTGCTTTGGAAAAGTAAAGATTAATGTGTTCATTAACTTTCATTAAATACATAGAGTCAAATGTTAATATAAAATGAAACAGTCAACAGTATGATTAGGTGATTATGTTAATATAGGTTAAAAGGTAATTACATTCTTTTTAGGTATTTGGGGAGGGGAGATGTGTTCCTTTTTGCTGCACAATGGCATGATATTAAACAACATTTATGTGTTATATATAATGTGAATAATAATAGAATTGCTTCATTTCAGGTCATGAATACGTTAATACTCTTATTGTTAATTTTTCACTAAGACTCTCAGAGCAGAACTTGTGGTGTTGAGAAGAAATATCACATTTCAGGGGTTTTTTTTAAAAAATGTAATTGGCTTGTTTCCTCATTAGGAGACACAGGAGTTAAAAGTATGTTTTACAGACAGAACACCATAGCATCCCTTTCAAACATGTTGATGTGTGTCTTGAAATTTATTTAAAGATTTTTTTTTTTCTCTCATTATTGGGATAGAAAGATTCTTCTGTCTCTTTTCTTCTTAATGTTTGGTGACTGTAACAACTTCAACTTCCTGCACTTGCACTTAGCTTATTTATTTTTGTGCCAGGACTGAGTTGTAGTTCAGTTCTATCTACCCCTGATGTTTATCTCCTTGGGTTTGTACAGGCTGCAGTCATTTCCCCTATCGCATCTCATTCGGTACACTAAAGCCACAGTTTTCTAATCTGCTTTCATATGGTAGCTAGACAACTTGATTCTTATTTCCTGTGCCTATTCCTCTTTCTGGAACATGAGTTCCCAAAATAGCACACTATTATCCAAACTGAAATGCCATCTATATCATCAACAAGGTAGCTCAGGTGCTGTATTTTATGGTTGGATTTACCATGGCTGAATGTTGGAACAGAATTTTCAATCATCTGTCTAAACTTTGTTATTTCATTGTTTTTTCTTGTGGCCTGCCTTGCAGCCCCAGTCTGTGTTCCATTTCGTATAAGAAAGCAACCAAACCAAAGAACCCCCCCCCAAAAAATACATTGTACTGGAAATTAATTTCAGGTTAATATGCGGCAAAGAAGCAAACAAGGGTTAATGTTGGGGGATGGAGGAAGTTGTTCATGTGTGGTAGGTAAATGGTGAAAAGGCAGCTGCAAAAAGAAGATTCTATAACAGTTTTAGAAATTGACTGTGAAGCTACAATCCTGAATCATTTCCTGAGAACTTAAAAATGGTATTGTTATCTTAAATATATAGAACATTTGGAATATTTGCTTGTTACATTGATATTAGTAGTTGCTCAACAGTTTAGATTTAATATCCACTTGTGGTTTGCAAATTTACTTTATTTTAGGTGGTGCAGTTACAATGGCAAAATAATTAAGTTTTGAGTCTGAATTTTGAAGAAATTTCTTTGTGTTCATGATATTCATCTATTCTAATTGGTCACTGAGGGGTAGTTCCCAGCAAACAGGCAAATCTGGATTTTTTTTTCTTAACTTCACTGGTTAAAAAATATTACTATTATATAATTATTAATTTTCCAAGTGTTTACTTTCATTTACAGACATAAATATCAATGATATTATGTCTATTTTTTAAGGTCTTAGAGGACCTTAAATGCTAGGTACTGGCCTTATTAATTATAGTCAGCCTTCTGAGAATACTGTAGATAAAGAAATTGCTTGTAAATTACAGATCTCAAATTGTTCCTACATTGAATTGTCCAGCATTTACATTTTAGAGTACTCATTCAAGCCTGGGAAAACCTTGTGAATGACTCCTGCCTTCTCTAGATCTTTCTGCTGCACCATAATATCAGGAACATCATATTTTTGTCTTGTAGATGTTTAAAGTAAGAAGATATTAAGAATCCAGGCTTCGGTGCTGAAAGTCATGCTAATAATTTCTCTCTTTTATAGCTAAATTGGATTATATGGGTATTGATGGTTTAATAACCACTGAATTTAAACAGGTTGGGTTTTTTGTTTGTTTTTTTTTTCTGGAAAGGAGCACATGCAATTAGATTATAGGAGAGAAAAAAAGTATTTCAGTGCTCAAGGCCATGTATTCTCATATCATGAAAGCAAACTGGCAAGTGGGTGGATAGTTTACTCTGTTTTCCCCCAAATATAAAACTTGTAAAAATACTATTTTATATATAATAATTTTGTCTTTCATAATTTGGATTTTGTATTTTTAGTTTTATTTCCTGCTTTACTAATTGATAAAGGTTATGTCAAAAATTTCTGATTCTTCTTGTTCCAGTTTGGATTCAAACAGTTCAATTTTTTCCCACTTCAATTTTGACTAGTGTTTCTTGGTGACATGAAAATTGTAGAAATGTAGCAAAATACTCTTTCTGGTCAAAGAGGTTTCTATGATTGCATAGTGATTCTACAAGCAAGGGAAAATAGAGAACTTGAAATCAATGAGGAACCAATTTAGCAGTGTTTTAGCAGAGTATTTAATTAGAACAATTATGGTACCTACTACAATGTCCTTCATATTGCAAGGGCATGTCTGGAAGGATACATATCTGGCAGGAATATATTATTGGTTAATATCTGATAAATACCAAAAGGACACTATCCCTTACTGTTATGTTGAAAACAGATTCTACAATCATTACTTTTATTTAAAAAAAAAATATTAATATTCACTTTAAAATTTTACACATCCTTATAGTACTTTGACTAAATGTTCTGAACCAGGCACTGGAATGTTGTAAACATGATTACCAGCATCCATGAATGCCATCAGATCTCACTTACGTGTTGACTGGATCAGTTATTCAGAGATTACTGGGTTTCTTTTTACTGGGTATCACCCTCTTCTCAAATACCTGAGTGCAGCTTCCTACTGCCCCTAAGAAAGAAGACCTAGACTGAAATATCCCATGAATTTCAGTCCTTTGTCCAGTTTCTAAGGTTTCAGTAGAAGTTACTCAAATAATATACATGAGCTCTGCATCAGACACCTGGACCCTCACTGAGCAAAACTCTTTTTCTGTTTCAAGCTCATCTTAAAAACAAATTCATGGGCCTTTCTTGACTGAAGTGCTATCAGCAATGGAAAGGCTTCAAGTTAATAAGAGAACATCACAGTTCCTAGTAAAATAGTTACTGCTTCTTTCTGATGCTAAACAAAATATTAAGTAGTACTGTAATCTTTATAAGTTCATTTCTGTATTTATGTAAACCCTAAACCTTTCTTTTACTGTTAAAAGTCTCCTCACCTTTGTTAATACTACTAATGGAAGTGATGAAATACTAAAAGAGTTTATCCTGAATTTGCAGTAAAAATATTTTCTTAAAATTTCAAGCTATAAGAAGTATAACTTCACAAAAATATCAGGTATTTAATTCTTCTTTAGTGCACACAATTAATTTCTAATTTACTATATCCTATTAAAAGTTTCTAATTAATTTTTTGCCGCTGGTAGTGGGACATTAAAATGTCTGAAGGCTATGGGAAATAATAAATTTAACATTGCTTATGTGGTTCTGCCTACTCTTGCACCATTAGATGAAAATTTGTTGCTTATATTTAGATTTTATTGGAAATCCTGGCATTGTTTATTCTGAAAATTGAATTCAATCTTGTAATTAATTAATTAGGATGCATTTTTTAAAAATTTCATTATGAAAATTTTTGAAGTAGCTATTAGCACACATAAATGCAGTGACATAATTTTCATGCATGAGCAGAATGAGTAAATGGGGGGAGGGAGAGTTGTTTTGGGTTTGGGTTGGGGTTTTTGTTTGTTTTTGTTTGTTTGTTTGTTTTTTGTGTTTTTTTGCCTTGGAGAACACAGTATTCTTGAACTGGATCAGTCAAATGTCCTGGTACCTGACTGTAACTGCCTCAGTGTTTGGGGCAGTTTATCCTCCCCAGTTCAAGTGGATATAGAGTACTAGGACTTGGAGATCTGGAAGTAGATTGAGGTTTATACCCATTTCACAAGCATTTTTATATCTGTGTATTAAAAAAAAAAAGGAAACAGAGGATGCACTATTTTCATACTAATTAGTTTGTCTTAGTGACAGGGCTAATCTGGACATTTATAAGCAGTGACATGTACAGGTAATACACTTCAGATGCAGAAAATTTATTAATGCTTTTGTCATGGTATAAATAGTGTAGTTAACCCAACCATGTCTTAGAAATGAAGGGCTAAATAAATGACTGCTTTGAAGGAGGATGATATTGGTTCTTTTGCCTAACAAAACATTTATCTGATTTGCTTCCATAAGTCTTTCAAAAGTACATCTCACATTGCATCAGGGATGGCTATGGCATATCATTAAATCTGTGGATGTCAATGCCTAGATGTGAAGATAAGTTAATTTGTGAGGTTTGAACTGTGTTGTTTAATGTCTGGTCAGCCTGGGAGTCTTTCTACATCTACCATTAAAAGTGCTTATAGAAAACAAGCAGAGGAAAGTAAAATTCTTAGGGAATAACTTTCCATGCATATTAATTATATAAATTAGTACAACTAGGTCTTGCTGGGGGTCTTTTCATGTATAGCTTTATTAATCTTAGAACCTTTCATCCCAACGGCTTTTACAAACTCTGAGCAGCTTTTCATTACCACCTTATTTGAGACTAAAGCCATAAAGTAAAGCCATGCAGTAAGCATGCTGGACAAGTCAGCAGGTTAATATTATGTGCTTCAAAAGTGAACTGTTTAAGAAAATAACAAACCTTCTGCATTATAAAAATGTTAATGTTTATGCAGAGCAGACAGAGAAGGATCAGCACCTGCCTTTAAACTGTCTGAATAATACCTTAGCTATCTTAGCTAAGGATGTGAGTTCTTGTCAGGTTGTTGTCCTTTGTGCTTAGGTATTTTACAGTGGGTTCCTCTTTACTAGTAACCTTATAGGCACCTTTGGGGAGGTGTTGGTTTGTTTCTTAATTAAAAAAAAAAAAAAAAAAAAAAAAAAAAAAAAAAAAAAAAAA
>JAWWLZ010000001.1:109788438-109838120 GCA_035041345.1 Poliocrania exsul | reverse complement strand
CCAGCCCAAAAACTCAGCAGCCTCTGCAAAGCAGGATGTTAAGTGCTGCAGAGCTGCTTCTGTGTGAGCAACGAGGGAGGCATCATCAGCAAAAAGCACCTCATGGACAAGGTGATTCAGGGTCTTAGCGTGGGCCCTCAGTCACCTTATGTTGAAGAGGCTTCCATCGGTGCGATATCGGATGTAGATGCCGTTTTCTCCATCGAGGTCTGCCGTGGCTCTTTGGAGCATCAAGCTGAAGAAGATTGTGAATACAGTTGGTGCAAGAATGCAACCTTGTTTCACACCACTGGTTATTGGAAAGGGCTCAGAGAGTGCATTGCCATGTCTGACTTGTCCACGCTGATCCTCATGTAGCAGGATGATCTTTTTAACAAACTTGGGGGGATATCCTAAACATTCCAAGATCTGCCACAGGCCTTTTCTGCTCACAGTGTCAAAAGCTTTGGTGAGGTCAACGAAGATTACATAGAGACCTTTGTTCTGTTCCCTACACTTCTCTTGCAGTTGTCTGAGAACAAATACCACGTCAGTGGTGCTCCTAATAAATTACTAATCTAATAAGTTTTAAAATATAACTATAACAAATAAGTAGTAAATAGAAGTAATGTGATCCAAATGACTACTTGGTACTTTTTGGCCTGGTAGTTTTGGTGTTGTAGAGCTAGTTCTGATCTAACTGGGGCAGAGTTAATAAGTTGTGTTTACTTGCCATGAAACGGATGTCTACATAAGCTTTTCTGTGCTATTGGGGAAGGTGTGAAAGGTTTTGAGTTTTCCCAAATGAATCCAGTCTTGTCTTTTCCACCATTTTTTTTCCTTTGTTAAAAACTGCCTGTATTGCATAGTATGAAACATTTAGTACATGACTACTGACTTCTGACTTTAGTGTCTAGGACAATGGAGAATTTAGAGTAAAGTAGGTCTGGAACCAGCAATGTTTCAGTCTAAAAAAACAGAGACCTTCAGCTGAATCATAAGTCAGTTTTAAATTTAATTTTATGTTATTCATTGGTGTCTTTACGTCTTCATGTAAAAGACTGTGAAGTTGTTTTCAGTAACAGCAAATCCCAAGGTATTTGGAATTTATCTAGCCATCCAGTTTCTTCTTTTGCTGTTTTGCTATAATGGAATGTGTCCTTATGGACTGCATATATGTAAGCAATGTGTAAAATATTTAATCTAATTTGGATTTTATGTAGGCCTTTTCTGTAACTGTGAATTTAATTTTCTCCCTTTATATTAATTCCATGATCTGTTCTACTGTATGGTACCCCACAATCTTTCTAGGGTATTTTGAGGACTTAGGAGCTACTGCTTCCATATTGCTTTCAAAATGCAAATAGCATATAAGGTTTTATTCACACTAATAAATTTATAATTATGATGTATAATTTTCTGACATTGCAGTATAAGCTCTAAGATGTCAAGTTTATGTTTGACCTTGAAGATGCTCAATGACTCTTCTGCAGCTTTTCTAAGATGGATAAAACTGTGTATTATCAGTAACTGTATTATCTAGCCAAACTCTGGCAGTATTCTCTCCCCATTATGACTTCTGTTCAAGCCTGAAACAATTAATTTATTCATTTGAGATGCTATCTATTTTTATTCACCTTCATAATACTAACACAATACACAATGATTTTATTTGTTTTTTTATAAATATATCTTCACAAGCCAAATTTCAAGCTTTGACAAGTAATAGAGACATACAATAATGTAACAGGGTGGGTTCTACAGTTGCTGGAAAAGGGAGGCTGAGCACCATAGAGAGTTCAGAATAAACAGTTTCTTTATCAACAGGGGTGACCGAACATCAGGAACCCAAAGAGAAGGGAGAGAGAAGGAGGGAGACTAAAGCACTAAGCCCAAATGTGTAAACACCCCAGTCACCAGAGTTACTCATGTAAGGTAGTCTTACCAACTCAGAACATTCCCCCCTAAGGCAGAGGCTACATCTTCTAAGCACTAGTAGACAGCAGGCATCCCTGCTGTCTTTTCGGGGAAAAAAACCCCACCAACGCCAAGAGCACAAACTCTCTCACTTTTTATTGAGCCTGCTAGAGATGTCTGCCTGGGGATGTGAGGCCACCACTCTCCAGGAAGAGGCCTCAGACCCTGCTGCCCACTCTCTCTTCCTCCTCCTCAAGCTGTCAAACCAATAGGAGAGACTCAAGTAACTTTAGTTTATGCAAAGTCTGTCTTCAAGGACGAAGCCTTCACTGTATCAGCTTTTGTTCCCTAGAACTTGGCAGGAAAAGGATAAATCTTTTTACAGGTGGCATTAGCAAAACCACAGACCAAAATGTCAACAGTTTTAATTCCCGACATGAATAACAAAGCAATTGGATTACTTTTTTAATAAATTGTTAGCATATCCTATTTATTATATTTTATTTTTGGCGGAAAAAGAAAAAAAATGTAGGTGATGTTTATTTCATTAGAGAGAGGCAACAAAGAATCCAAATACAGGAAGTGATAAATGTAGTCATCACTCTATAAGAAATCTATGTAGAATAAATGTAAACACTTTAGCAGAAGTCTTAGGGGTTTTTAATTGATAGATTTAACTCTTGTCAATCATAGATACTTTCAAGTATTTAAAAAGTAGTTTGCATTAGCCATGCCTGGAATTCTCTGTCATCAATATGTAACTTAATTAGACTGAGAACAGAAATGAGAGTTACTGAGTATGGGCTGCATTTTGTTTAACATTTTTTTTCTTTGTGATATGAAATACCACTTTTCTGTGATGACTATCCTTCCAGCTTGTCACACTGTCCACAGCTGTGACACAAATAGAACAAGATAGTAGCTTCTGTGCTTGAAAATGTGAAGTTCCTCTAGTTGCTTTTACTGTCTTGTTGCTATTGTTGGTGGCTGAGTCAGAAAAGAACCAAAAAGAAGACAGGGGGAAAAAATCCAACCACCAAAAAAACCCCCAACCAACCAACCAACCAAACCAAAAAAACCCCAAACCCCCAAAACTAAGTGACTTAATTGTGTTTAATTAATTTGAATGGCATTGTATTTACTTTAAGCCTTTTACTCTCCTCTCTTTTTGCTAATAAAAAAGCAGACCTTTTTAAACAATCTTACCTTCTGGTAGGAGGCAGTTAAATGATCATAGCTTTATTCCTGAATCTAGCCCCATGTTTCCCTGTGATCATATTCATATTACTATCCTCTGTCAGCAATGTGTGCACATTTTTCATATTGGATACTCCAGATAAGTAAATTTTATTTTCTCTTCAATAGATAGAAATAGATGGATAATCAGGGAAAGGACACAGGATTTTCAAAGTCATCTGTGAAACAAGGGGCCAAAGGATCATCAATTTCACTGAGATAAGAGAACTTGACTCCCTTAGATTCTTTGAAATTCAGGAGTAGACTAACTGATTCTGCCTTAAGTCTCAGGAAAAAACAATCTTGTTGAGAAGAGAAAAAATGAAGGTCCCAAGCCCTTTTGTACTACACTGCCTTTGTAACTGAGGCATCAAAATGAATACCAACAATAAACAGACTTCACAAAACATCAAGTAGAAAAAAGATATATCTCATTTTATCTTCTTATCAACACTCGTTAGGATATTATATATCTGTCAGATGATATGACCAGTGAGCTCTCTAGGCACACTCTGGCTTCACTTTTGATGTATTAAATCAAACATGAATACTGTGTCGACTTTTCATTTGCTATGCTCATTTCTAATATAACCCACATGTCTTCATATAATTTATGGATTCATTTTCATAATTAAGTTGTATTTTTTTCAAGAAAAAAAATTATGCATTAGTGTGATATTAAGAAAAATTTGACATTCTTCCTTAATTAACTATTTTGATGGAGGATTTTGGTTTGCACAAAAAAAAGAAAAGATGTATGTAACACTTTAAATATATCCATTGAAGTTGATCACATTACTATAGGAGTGAATTAATGAGAGAATAAATCAGTGAAATAATACATAATCAAAATGAATATTTAAGATCCAAACCCAGAGTGATAAAATACAAGTCTAAATAGAACATGCATTTCTTTGAAGTAGAATAATTTCATCTTTCTAACTGGTGTGTTCACTTTGAGTGATTCTCTTTTTCATCACAGGACAATTTCTCATGTTAAATTTCATGTTGAATGGAACCACGAGATGTGCAGAAAAAGCAAAATCAAATATTAGCTATAAAATGTGTTTTTTGGCATTAAGATGTCACATGTAAATCTATATATTAGAGCTACTAGAACTATTCAGGGTGTTTAACGTAGCTGACAACCTTCCTAGAATGCACTTCATAATTTTCTTCAAAATATATGGCAATTGGTCTAAAACATTCTAAGCAGAAAAACAATTACGTTTTTTCTCTCAACTCTAATAATGCAAATTTTAACTTCAAGACAAGAGTGAAGCTTTTTGATGTTTGTTGGGTGATAAGAATAGAGCAATTATTGTCATGCCACATTACCATCTTTTAATAATATTTTGCTAAAATTTTATTAATCTATAAAATCACATATCTGATGTCCTTGTATGGACAAGCCCAGTCCAATTGAATGAGATGTGATGATGTGAACTACAGGATGAGAATTCTGTGGTAACTCCTCCTCCCTAATAATTGTGAGGTTAATAGTCATTTCATCAGGCAGCAAGGCAGGTGATCAGTATTGGTGATACCAGCAGAGAGAACATGACTAGGGCTTTCCTGTGCCCTTTGCAATCTGTAGGACTCCATACACAGGCTTCTGGCAAATTTATTAATTTGCCTGGAAAGGAAAAACATTGTACAATATTGCTCTATTATTTTTCAGATGTCAAAGCAAAATTTTGAGATAAATAAAGTCACAGAAGTAATCTGTGTATGTGCCAGGAGCTGAAGATGGGATGACAGTGACATCAGAAGAAACAGGCAGTATATTGGCAGTAAGATCTACAGTGCTGATAGCACAGCAGGAGACATAGCAGTTACAGGCCGTATTTTTTGTTACAGGTGAAAGAGACGTTTCCACTCCTTTCCCTGTTCAGCTTTGATGTCCTCAGTGTTACATATCTGTCCCTTCAGAAGTTTGCTAATAACTTACTATGGGCATGTTATACTAATATAACTTCATAGACTCTTTTTAATATTACTTTTAAGAAAAATAAGCATCTGTAATATAAGCCATTTTCCTTGACAGCAGCAAAACTCAACTTACTTCAAAACTTTTGCTATTTAGAAAGAAAAACAAAAGGTGAAATCACAAAAGAAATTGTATCTTTTAGTGAGTGACTTCATATGGTAGTTCACCCATGATAGTTTTTGAGTCTTTTGCTTTGTTTCAGCTTCATGAACACCTGCAGAGTATCTCACCTATTATACAATTATTTCAAACCTAGAAACATACAGCACAGTGAAATCATTGAATGGTTCTTTACAAATGTCAGAAAGAAAAATTCCACGTAATGTAAGCACAGGATTATCTGATACAGCTGGTAGATATGGGTGTAGCTTTAAAGGGTGGTGTACAAAGCCTATGGCTGGGTCTTTTCTCTTTCCTCCCCACAAAAGTGATTTAGAATGACCAAGATGGAAACAAGAGTGGAGGTGAGTAATTCAGGGCTTCATTGTAAATCCCGTTCCTCTACAGCACCTCCTGCTCAAGGTTCAGAAAAACCTGCACTGTCAGGAAAGCCTATAATGGATTATAACTAGACCTTTGCTTGCCTAATAGCTGGAAACTGGAAATATCTACTTCACAGTAGGTAACCAGTCTGTAAAAAAAGCAAATAAAAAGGAGCTTGCCTCCTTAGTTTGCTTGGCACACATGGGAGGCAGGGAGAATCACTGCCTCCTGTGGATGTGTGTGTTACACAACGCTGAATGTGGACCAGTGCTGTGTGAAGGAGTTCACTTTTTCAGGACTAGCTGAAGGTTATCCAAATATTTTTTCTTCTATTCTTATAATACTTGCAGAACTCGAATGTGTAGTGCAGCAGCAGGGCCTTTCCCCCTAACAATACTAATTCCTGAATTCTGTCACAGTCCTGAAAAGCAGGAAACATGGATTTAAGTTCTAAAAGGATAAAGAATTCCACGAGCCATGAGAGTTGTGGAATTCTCAATGGTAATATTAAAATACCTTCCACCCTGGGTGCCAAAGTAGCCTGTAAACTATGTCAACTTCAGGTGTGACTTTATCTATTGGACAGTTTCTGTTTTCAAGAATCTTTGGCCAAGTAAAGCAAAGACAAGAGTGCCTTAAAACCAAAATAGTAGTATTTTTAGCAGTAAGAATTGAGAATTGGTTATAGAAAGGAGCCTTCTGTAGCTCATCTATGTCTCCTTTACCTGTGAATTCTCAATACCTCCTGCAAATAACTTAGACAAATCTAATGCCTATAAAGTGCTGCTACAGACTGCCTTATACTTTTGTGCTGTTTTTGAAAAAAAAAAAAAAAAAGAAAAAAGAAAAAAAATTGCTGTTTTTAAAGTACAGTCCTTTTAATGCTGCTGAGATTATTTTTTCTTCTGCATTCCTACTATGATACCAGTCTAACCAAAAGCTTTCGGGCTCAGCAGGACAATGAATCAAAAATTTCAAAGCTGATAGATCTGGCAATCTCATTTAGTAACATGTACTGCTTCTAACTTAAGCCACTCTTTTTCCCTGGAGTTCTCCTGATTTCTGCCTTTGGCTGACCATCACACTACAGACATGTGTTGAATGTGTGAAACATAATCTCCAGTATGGTCACAAAGATAAGTGTCAATAATCAGGGCAAGATGACCTGTACATTCTCTACAGAGCTGTTATAAATGATGACCTGAGAGCAAAGAGGAAACTCTTACGGCATTCACAAAATTCTCCACAATGGACCCCCTACATCGATACGCTTTTGTTCACATTCAGATGAGATTTTTTCCTACATTATCTGGAAATCTGCTGTGGATAATCTGTATCTGTTTAAATATGCACCTGCCTGTTTTACGAGACTTAATGGCAAACACAGCCACATCTCTCTGTTGAATTCCTATTCATTTACTAAGTCAAAGTGTTTGTTCTCCACACACTCAAGTTTAGATAACTTAGAAACCATTTTATCCCTGTGTAACTCCTTGATATCTGCAATCAACAGGGCCATTTTACTGCCTTTTTTTTTTTTTTTTTTTTTTTTTTAACCAGGGTCTATCTCTCTGACTCTGAAAGAACTGTTACTGGGGAGATGGGGATGTGTTAGCTCTGCTGAAAGGCTGCCAGATGTCAGGGATGAAAATAAAATTACGATATGGAATTAGTGACTGAATCTTTTTGCAATGAAGTTTCTTTACATTCTGTCCTTGTATACTATAGTCAAAAGGAACTATGAATACATATTTATTATGCAAATGCAATATTTCTGCGTAGGACACAAAATGGACTGCTAAGTGCACATGAAATGTGTGTGCAATATGATTCCTGAAATAGGAATGTTCTACTGTAGCAGCTACATAATGGATTCTTTGCAAAGAGGTTATCTGGATTCCTGCTTGCTTAAGCAGGCATCGAACATCAACATACCATTTTAAGCATTGGGCTTTGTTGATTTCAGTGAGTTTTGTGCACAGGAAAAATGATGGACTGGCTGCACTTAAATTCTAAGTACTTTAATCACTGCAGCTGAGAATTATCTTCCGTTCACAAATCTTTCAATGAGCCTGTATTTTAACCTTCAGTTAATGAAGTTAAGTATCTAAGTTATTTATTTATTTAATTATTTTAGTAATCGTAACTAACCTTAACAAGTACTGACAAAAACCTGCTTTGTTAAGGAAAAATAACAATATTTTAAGTTTTAAAGATATTTACTAGTGGTGGGTATATAGCGTTCCCCCCCCTGCAATTAATAATTATGTTGTGCATTTTAGCTGCTTCTCTAAGATGTTCCTTTCTTAGATGCACAGATTTTACCTGGTTTTAAAATTTACAATATAGTTTTCAGGACATTACAGATGTTTACATTATAAGACAAAAAAAAATCAGACAATATTGAAAGAGAGCTAAGGTATTTGAGCATTCTAGCTAGTTTACCAGATCTGCTCACAGGATTGTGTTTGGGTGCTGATAAGGCACTAACTCTATTAAAAAGACAGAGGCACAGCGTAAGTATTGTTTTTCCTTTTCAGTCACTAGAGGATGATTCTTCCATGCATTAGCAAAAAATGCAAAACCAATGAACATTTTAAACATATTAGAGTTTTCAAGATGTACATCTTAGGAGAGTTTATTTTTTCTTTAAAGATAAATTAAATACATCTGGCATTTTAACTTCTGTTTATTGTTTCTAAACTCATTAGTGACTGTTTGCTTGGAAATTACAGCTGTTTGATGAGGTCAATAGGAGCCAAAAATCCTATACAGGCCAATTTAATGCCTCATAATTGGTAATGCAATTTGGAATGTGAACTCCTAACATTTAGACAGATACAATGTTTGTGAAGAAAAATACACTGAATATAGTTGTGAAAATGGCCATGCCTTTTACCTTGGTGGTCCTTTTTCCTGCTTGACCTTCATTGATTCTTACTTTTAATGGAGCCACTTTGGAGGTGACAGAGGCATTCCTTCTCATCCAAGTTCACTAAAAATAAGTACTGCTTGAAATAAACTGAACTATTTAAACTATGAACCCAAAGTATATTTTTTTTGTCAAATGAGGTCATCACCTCTATGGTACATCTGGCCTCTTATCTTCCTGGCACTCTTACTTCTGCTCCTAACCTCAAATTGCTGTGCCAGTGCCAAAACAGTAGAGCCACTAGAAAATGGTATTTTCATTGTCAGGAGGCAGAAATAAATTTGTGCACTGCTATGGTCTATATGATGAAGTATACATTCTTCAACTTTTTTCTTAAAGTGGCAAAGGCCAAATTTGCAATGAATAAGCTGATCTTAATAGATACATAAAGTTTAGGGGGTTTGTTGTATATCATGTGTACATCATTAGCTATAACAGATTAAAATTTTTGATTTTAGACGGATTCATCAGAATAATTTAAGCAGTGTTTTTATGAAGAGTGTTTAAAGCAGGTGTAATGTGCCCTGTAGTGTCTCCACAAATTCTCATATTCATTGCAGACTGACTGTAGCACATAGTGTGTAAAGCCAGGAGTTGGCGTTATAGATAGATTTTCTACAAGGACTCGATAAGTAATGCATGTGAAACAGCTATAAGGGAACTTCATAATCTGTATGTAACAGTGAAGAAAGAAATCATTTTTTTGCAGTTAGTTGAATCTAAATTAGTACCAAAATAATCTGCAGAAAATTAGTAACATTGTAGTCTAACTAGACCTAAAATTAGTTTATTCACATATTGCACTTTCTTTATGTAACCATAACATGAAGGCTGAAATGCTCATGTTATTCTCTAATATGTTAGTTAGGCATATAGTTAACACATTTTATATTGGAACATCAGCTGTTAGGCTGATGGCCTCCTCAGGAACACAGTGCAATCAAAACATTACAGAGGAATAGTTTTGCAAGTATTTGTTTGAGTCAGAAGAGGAGCTTGTATTTCACAGCCAAGGCTTATCCAACATAGACAGGATTTTTCCTTTCTCTTCCCCTCCCGCCCCCTCCCAGTCCTTTTCCCTCTAAATCCTTGGGTGCTCTCTCTCACAGTTAGTGTGCTGTTGAGTCCAATCCGCAGGCAAGGAGAATTTCAGTCCAGCTTTTTCAGGAAGCCGCAGATACACACAAAGTTGGCTGATGTGCCATTCAGCATCCCAGCAGCTCTTTCTCTTCACACTCGCAATGGCAAAGCTTTGTGCGGATGCACTGCTGGATGCTCTGAACTGAAACGGTCTAGGGGAACTTAGCAGCTTCTGGACAGCCTTTTAAAGGTAAGGAAGCGAAAATAGGTGTGCTGGAGAAGGAATCTGCCGGGGAAGAGCGTGGCGTGGTAGTGCTGTGCAGGCTGCATCTTAAGTCTCCTGTTCTGATGCAGGAGTCTGTGAGCAGTAGGTGGGAGGGGATGCTTTTGTACTTGAAATAAGAAGCCCCAGATTAAGTGTTATCGCAATGACTACTTTAGAGCTTGTGACAAACGGTGCGGTGATCAAAGCTTTCTGAAAATACCCCTGTCAATTATTTATCCGCTCCCAAGTTAAACCTAACTGTATTAAAAACAGCAGTAGAGGCCAGCAGCCCAAAGCTGCAAGGTGCTTTGAACAGCTCTTGTCTTGCTTTTTGAAGTCCCCTTATTGCAGACAGTTTGCTTGAATACTCTTGAGAGAGCATTTCATGCACATTTATCGCAATTGGAGCCTTTTCTTTTTCTATAATCCACCAAGAAATGTATGTTTTAACAATAAAAGGCCATTTTTAATGCTCAAATCTCTTAGTGTGCTTAAATGTCTGTTAAAAGACTACTTTTAGAGTCATATAGATGTCTGTGCATTTAGGTTATAATTGACTTTCATTCAAATGTTGTAATACTTAAGGACTTCACTAAAATGTATTTTAAAATTTAATTTCTATTATAAAGCAGTTGAGGCTTTTTGCTTAAAATAACCTGTATTAGTGATGCTGGTTTTACTTGTGAATGGTCTGCTTCATCCCTTTATGTATCTGTCTGCTTCAGGTTAATGGTATATCATATGTCAGAATACCATGAGAAATTTAAAATATTGATGCTCATAGACTAGTTGGATTTTTACTACTTTAGTGATGGAGTGGGTTTTATGTTTTGCAATATTTCCCAAGCCTCTTTCAATATTTTTTAATCTCAAAATAGGATATGAAGTACGCAATGTTCTTCAAGTTAATTCAGGTAGTGTTTTAACAAACAGCACTCCCACTCGCGTAGATTTCTAGTGGTTTACATATTAGACAAATGTTTGTGGCAGCATGCATGCTTCTTAAAAAGTTTCCACCTGGTAATAACTCTGAAAACCATTTTAAGAAAAAAAGTAATTTTTTTTCCCCCCAAATCTTTAATTGGCTTGTAAACTTCTTTTGAAATTTATATAAGAATTTTTGTTTTCTTAGAAATGCATGTGTTACTCCAGGCTGGTATTTTTTTCTGCTGGTTCTTACAGAAGTATTTGACAGTCACTACCATGCATTTTCTAATCTGAGTCTAGAGTAAGTTAAAGCTTGAGTTCATATCAAATGAATTTACATTTTAAATTACGTGTTCCAGGTAATAACATGAAGGAGAAAGTATATGTGTATGATTTTTGGCATACTGCTGTTGACATAGTTTGTAGAAATTATGAAAAGAAGTTATACATTTTAATAATTAAATGGCTTGTGGAATTGCAGATTGATATTTTCAATGGTTTTTCATTACAGTTTCTGCCATTGAGGAAATGTGAGGGCTTTGAGAAAGATGGAGTGCTGTAATTACCAGGTGCACATGTTCATTAATCCTTCCTGGCTAGAAAAAGCTTCAAGTTCTTCTCCAGTGGCATATTCGTAAAGCTATAAATATCTAAATTGTGTCAGCCAAGAAGTCACACAGAATGGAGGCTCTTTTTGAGTTCAATTTCATGCACTGTTGCTTTGGTCTTGTGAGGGAGTGCTTTGCATTCTTCATGATGGATATTTGTCCTCTTCCTTATAAAAGTTTAGAAAACAAACTGTTAGTTCATAAATTATTTTGTTTGAAGTATGTATAAATAGATTTTGACAAGTATTCCTGAGAATAAAAATATGTAAGAATAACTTTCTTAAGTGAAGACACAAACCAGAAGAGTTGCTAAGATAATTTTAAATCTTACACATGACATTTTAGTAAACAAATTAGGAAAACTAGAGCCTAGACCTAAGGAAAAGGATGTTGGAAGAATGTCTATAGTACTCTGCTTGCATGGTTTTTTCCTTTATCTGTATACTGGCAGGTTAAATAGCATGGTGATGGAATACTGCAGTTTTATCCTCTGATAAAAGAGGATATCCTTCCTTTTAAATGTTCTGATATAATTGTCAGTCTTTAACTTTATATGAACAGAAATATTAGTAAATCCATTTGTATATCTATGTATTTTCATGTGGGTATCTGTACATAATCATATAGTTATCATATAGTTATTGTATTTAGTTACAGAGCATGTAAATGTAATTTTCATCAGATGCTATTTTTGATAGATACTTGAAATATGTAATGGCATCTTTAAAATGCCTATATATAACTTATCTGTGAATGTACATATATGTTTGTGCACCTTTCTGAAAATATTATTGTTAGCATTTACTGGAACTGCACTGAGTTGTTGATTTGACAGTCAGTTCCCTGTGTCCAACCTGTCATCTGACATATAAGATTGTTTCAGGACTACACATCAATTTAAGTTTGAAAAGTACTAAAATGTATATTTCCTTCTGTTACAACTGTCAGTAATTTTAGACTCTCTTACAAGCTCAGAATTTCAGGTTTAAGGTCTTTGCTGTTTGAGAAATTATGTAGTTTTTTGGGGGTTGGGTTTTTTGGGGTTTTTTTTGCTTGAAATGAGCTCAGAAAAAACCCTCAAGTAACAGACATAGAGATCATACCTTACTTGCACATGAAAATAGTATTTTTATCAAAAAAAGGCTTGAAAGAAGGTGCAGATGATGCTGCCTGTAGATAGTGCATTTCATTCACATTGTCAATCTTTATGAATCGCTGAGGAGCTTCAGTGCTTCCTTGTTGTCCTACAAAAGGGAGTAAAGGTTTATTTTATTTTTTTTTTTAATAAGTGAAATAATAGAACTGTGTCTCTGCATTATCTCGAGTAGAGTGCATGTAAAGGGTGAGACGGCAAAAAGGCAGGGTACCGTGACTGGCCTCGCAAGTTGTGTGAGATGCGCCCCCCTGCCCGGCCGGCGCGGGCGGAGCTGGGGAGCTGTCCAGCACTCAGCCAAGCGCTTGCCAGCAGCATCCCAGGACCCACTGCTTTCTCAGCGTCTCAGAGGTTCGGACAAACATGCAATAATTACGTCTCAGGGTGCTCCCTTTTCAGGGGAGAGGAGAGTTAGATGGGAAATACATTACCTGGTGTGGATCACAGACAAGTTTTAAAGTTATGTGGGATTTGGGGAATGGACTCAGATCATCCTGTCAGGAAGGGTCACAGGGCAGCTCCTAGGCATTTAGGCACGGTAGCAGTGACATAGATCTAGTCTAATATTCTTATGCTAAATAGCAGAATATTTAATAAAGATACTGTTTTGGCTTTGTGTGGCAAGGGAGGCTACAGGAGTGGCTTCTGTGAGAAGCAGCCAGAAGCTCCCCATGTCTGACAGAGCCTGTGCCATCCAGCTCCAAGACAGACCAGACACTGACCAAGGCTGAGCCCATCAGGGACAGTGGAAACACCTTTAGGATAACATAGTTCAGAAGTGGGGAAAAAAATGCTCTGCAACAGCAGCTGACAGAAAGAGGGGAGAATCTGTTAGAAAAAACAACTCTACAGACACCAAAGTCAGTGAATAAGGAGGGGGAGGAGGTGTTCCAGACATCTGAGCAGAGATTCCCCTGCATGCCATTGTGAAGAGCATTATAAGGCAGGCTGTCTCCCTACTGCCCATGAAGGTCCATGCTGGAGCAGTAGGTATCCACCTACTGCCTGTGGAGGACCCCTCACAGGAAGCTGTTGACCCTGTGGGAAGCCTATGCTGGAGCAGGCACCTGGCAGGAGCTGAGGCTCCAGGGAGAAAGGACCTCATTCTGGAGCTGATTTTCTGGCAGGACTTGTAACCCTGCAGGGGACCCATGCTGGAGCAATCTGTTCCTGGTAGACTGCATCTCCTGGGAGGGCCCCAAGCTGGATCAGGGAAAGAATGTGTGGAGTCCTGTCTCTGAGGAGGAAGGAGCTACAGAGATGTGTGATGAACTGACTGCAGCCCCCATTGCTAGTTCCCCTGCTCTGCTGGGGGGAGGAGGTAGACCAACTGAGAGTAAAATTTATCACAGGAAGAAGGAAAGTGTGGGAGGAAGGTGTTTTTAAGTTTTGGCTTTATTTATCATTATCCTACTCTATTTTGATTGGTAATAAATTAAAGTAATTTCCCCAGATTGAGTTAATTTTGCCAATGACAGTAACTGCTGAGTGATCTCTCCCTGTCCTTATCTCAACCCATGAAACTTTCATTATATTTTCTCTACACTATCCAGCTGAGGACATAAGCAATAGAGTGACTTTGGTGGCACCTGGCATCCAGTCAGGGTCAACCCACCATAGATACATAGTTATCAGCATAGTCTTATATCTTGCATAATAGCATTCTATATGTTGTTGTATTGATTATTCAAAGAATATGTCTTTTTCATACCAACAGTCACTTTATCTACCTTCATATGGTAGGCTTTTAAAAATTATTTTTAGCTTAGTAACTACTTGATTATTTCTCCTGGTACTAACAGGTTGTGGCAAGACTAGGACCACTTTTAGGCACAACTGTTTTCAGGTTAATCAGTTCTGATGATATAAAGAGTAGTAGGTCTCGAATAAGAAGTAGCAGAAATTAGCCCAACATGAAATGGTACTTCCCAGGTATAGCTTCAGCTTCTTATCATCCAGCAATCAATGTTTTAGTGACTTAGTGAGACATTGCTTTATGTCACATTTTTTAGTAGAGTTTAAAATCATATTGTCTGATGTTTCTTAGTTTTCTTAGCAAAAGGCCAAAAATCAGTCTTTAGGTCACTTCCTAGAACCACAGAATAGCTTGAGTTGGAATGAACCTTATAAATCATCTAGTTCCAACCTCCCTGCCATAAACAGGGACACCTTCCACTACACCAGGTTTCTCAGAGCTGCATCCAGCCTGGTCTTTAACACTTCCAGGGCTGGGGCATGTCTGTTACAGTGCCTCACCACCCTCACAGTAAAGATTTTTTTTCCTAATATCTAATTTAAACCTACTCTCTTTCAATTTGAAACCATTTTCTCTAGTCTTGTTACTACACAACTATGTAAAAAGTTTATGTCCATCTTTCTTGTTCAATTTAGGCTCAATTCAGTTACTGAAATACAGCAAGTAGGTCACTTATAAGCCTTCTCTTCTATAAGCTGAAAAATCCCAGTTGTCTTAGCCTTTCCTCATAGGAGAGCTGTTCCATCCCCCTAATCATCTTTGGGTCCTTCTCTGGACTTGCCTCCAGAAGTCAATGTCCTTTCTGTGCTGGAGGCCCCAGAGCTTGATGCAGCACTCCAGGTGAGGTCTCACCAGAGCAGAGCAGAGGGACAGAATCACCTTCCTTAACCTGCTAGACACATTTCTTTTGATGCAGCCCAGGACATGTTTGACTTTCTGGGCTGTGAGGTCACATTGCCATCTCATGTCCAGCTTCTCACCCACTAGCAGCCCCAAGTCTTGTGACAGGGTTGCTCTTATCTGTTCAGCCCCCAGCCTGGATTGATACTGGAGGTTGCTGGTATTTTCATCTCCTTGTTTTCCCGCTTCATGTTATATCTTTATTTTCTTCTAGGCTTTTAGTTCTGGTCAAAAGTTTGATCAAACAGATGAGTACACATTTTTACATTTCTATACTTACGGACAGCATAATGGCTGTAATATTAGCTGAAATTATTTATGGGCAAATAGAGTCTTCCTGGTGTGTTTTTCCATAGACTCTTATTTTCCAGCCTAGTCTTCCAAAATGCTGACTATTTACTCAAAGCTCCATGTAAGGACAGAATGAGAAATTATATTGTGCAGAAAGCAGTAAAACACATTCACATTATGTTAAGTACACTGGTAAGCATGCTGTTGCAATTTCATTGATGGACATTGAGTATGTGATGAATTTGATCAAGTTAGAGTGGTTTAATAAATGATCATGCCTTTTGCAAAGTAATGCTTTTTCAGTCTAACTTCTATGTAGCCAGTAATGTAGATTTGCATTGCCTCTGGCAAAAGAAGGAGCTCAAACTCAGTCTCTCACTTCTTGGATGAATGTAACTTAATCGCTATGCTATAATACAATAAAGGAAGCCCCTGTTTTTAAGAGAAAGTGGAAGCCATAAATGCTTTTTGCAAGAAACCCAATTCTATCAGTTTGTGTTAGGCATACTCTGAGAAAACTTAAGGGTTAAGCCCCCATTTTTGGCACTGTTTAGTGCAGCTTGAGTCTTATATGTCAGTAGTGAGATACACGTGCAGGGTGTGCCTGTCTGTACGTCCAAATGGCAGCCTGGTATAGCTCTAGGTCAAATCCAAGATCCAGACTCTAGTTGTGCAGAGGCATTTAGTAGTCATCAGACTTTGTAGTATACATTATTCTCAATCTCTAATTCTTTTCAAACTTTTTTTTTTCCACATAAGAGGAGAAAAGAACATAGGTGGCACGATTTTTGATGCTAGAAGAAGGCTGCAACTCGTAACATTACATATGTCCACTTACCTGCCTCACAGATTTTGCTCCTGTTTTGAATAATTTACTAAAATTCTTATCTATCTATTTTTTTTTTCTGTTTCAACTTTTGGTTTGATTTTGTTATTTTTTTTGTGTTTCTCCTTTCTCATTTGACCAACCTTCAAAGTTTTTCATACAACATTGACCACAAGAATTTGTCTTTCTTGAAAAATCATTAAGCCAACAGGCACAGGCCCTTTGCTACCTGTGTTGTGACAAAAGTTGTGGTTATAGTATAGCTTATGCTGTAATCTTGATCTGGCTAATAATAGCAAAGTAACCATCATAATATGCATCCAGTGTGGACTGTAAAGCAATCAATGAAGTTTTTACAAGTGGTTCACACCAACTGCATTGTAGACAGCCTTGAAGTTAGCTGGTAGTATCTGGGCTCTGACTGTCTTTATGGATGTCCATGACCAGCCTGGTGCAGCTTTAGATCATCTGAATTCGACACCTGCCTTGATTTCACAAAAGCTGTTTCTGTTGCCTGCTCTCTGACAGTCAGTGTTGTTGCAAGAAGGCGCAGAGGAAACCTTTGCTAAGTTTCTATGCCTAAGTCAGAATAGAACCTCAGAATGCAACCACAAGGGCAAAAGCTCTTTTTGTGCTCTCCTTTATTCATTTTAGAAAGCGACGTTTAGAAAACATTGAGCTTTTTTCCTCATCTTGCCCTGTCCTTTCTCATCACCTGCCTCAGATATAATGTGGATACAAGTGGAAGGAACTGCCATCTTGAAGCCTCATGCCTTTCTGTCTATCATAGATTAGCTTTTTGTTGCTTCTGGACATGAAGATGAACACATACATCAAAAGAAATCCTATAGAGGCTTAACCACTCACAAATCTCATTAGAAATCCCTAAACAACTAAATCTGAGCTTTTGGTGTCCTTGACACTGCCTCCAGAAGTACAGATACTCGGTTTGGAGACCAAATACTCTTGTCTTTCTCTCCAGTGGAATACAAGAAGATAAAATCTGTTCCAGAAATTACATATGCAAACTAATTTACCTTATTTCATCCTTTTTAGACTTTGTATCATATGATTACACCTTTTTTTTTTTTTTTAACAGAATGAAGCTACTCTCCAAACCTTAGCAGTAAGAGGAACAGATTATACTTTTTAAAATTTTCTGTGGAAATTGGTGAAGTGGCCAAGAGGAGTGAGGTGTTAATACCTGTGAAGCCTTATTACCCTTATGATCACAATCAGTCAGCCTGTAACATGTTGATTATTTAAATTAGGTGGAAATTTTAGTTCATAAACACAAATTGCTGTGGATTAAAAATACAATGAAAGCAGCAAGGTGAGAAAAGACGGGAAGCAGATCTGAGATCCAGTGAGAGATTTCTCTTGACCTGGAGCATTATCTTGACAGAGTTACAGGACAGATGCAAAGCTAAAGTAACAGATACATGCTTTTCCTTGTGTTGTCTCCTCCTACAGTATGTTATCCAGTAAATTGTAGTCTGCCCTTTGTTGTGTTTATTTTATGGAGATTAAAATGTCTTGGAGATTTTGTGAGGGAGCTAAAGGAATGCATAAAACTATACATTTAATGTGAGTTAAGGAAATATAAAGTCAATGAGATTTATCAGACATCCTTATGTCAAATTATATCTATAGATAGAATTTTGTATAAATTTTACTTGCAGATTTAACATTAGTGAAACCTTAAAAATTTCTCCCTGTTCCACTTTTTAAGATATGTGTTTATAACAAATGTAATCCTTATCTATAACTAATCACTATTTTTTCTTAATATGTGAATACATTTTTTTTTCATTTAAATAATTTTAAGTTAAAATACTTGATTCAACTGGTTTATGGGGGTTTTTTTGGTTTTTTGTTTGTTTGTTTGTTTTTTGTTGTTTTGTTGTTGTTGTTGTTGTTTGGGGTTTTTTAGTGCGTATATTAACTAACTGAGAACCATGGGAATAAATTGGTTGTACAGACTCCTGGCCATATTTTGAGATTATTTCTTCACACTAAAACCTTACAGGGAATCAGCAGAGCCACTGAATCTCAGCAGTAGCATGCTCTGCTGAACTTAAAACACCTCTGCTTTCTAGTTTCATGAGAACCAGCGGGTTTGATGCCAAGGAAGTTTAACTGATACTAAATATAGCATCAGTTAGAGGGCATATCTAGTAACATTACAGTGAGCATCAAATGTTACCATCATTCATAAGATTTTCTGTGTGCCTAGTCTATTGTGACTTGCACATTCTGGCAGAGTTGCTCATATTATTCATGACAAGAAATCCTAACATCAGCAATTTCTTGACAACGACCCAGTTTTAGTTAAAAGAGCATACTAGAATTTGTCTTAATGCATATACTGCCTAACCCCTGTATTATTGCAACATTTTATCCAGTGCTGCCTTAGGTTTTCCCTTGCCTCCTGCTCCCTGGGTTTATTGTATTCTTTATATGACATTATGCTTTAATAGCGAGCCAATGTCAGAAGTGAAAGTTAGTTCATCCAAACATCTATTTTGTTTTTGTAGTTTGACCAGTTTCGAAATGCAGTTAAATATGCTTCCCCAGTATGCAATGGGTAACCTACCGGCCTTTTCAATTCTTCCTTTTGGAAAGATGATATTCAGTTTGCTTTCCTGGTTCCTTGCTATAATATAGAAATAAGCTGTCACAGATGGTATATATGTCACTGTAAGTAATCTTTTTAGAAACACAAAATTATATATTTCTTTAATAGCAATTCATTTCTGATCTCTAAGCAGGAGATTCTTTAAGATTTTAATGAGGCCTTCCATTCCAGACTTCAGTGAGACATATCTACCAGTCTTGTTCATACACTTTATGAATGCATAGTTTCTAAAAAAGGAAAAAAAAGTATATTTTAAAGTTTTCCAAGCATCTAATTGATTTTATTTTGTCAAGCAAAAGGTCTAAAATGCTAATCTCATAACTTGATTGATTATACAGTTACTTTGATTTTTATTTCTTAAGCATCTTCAAAGTTAGGAAATCATACTTAAGTGGTATGTGCTTTGTTTTATTCCATTTGTTGTTATAAAAGGGGAGAAAATGCCTCAATCATCAAAATGAACTCTAGAATTTCTTCACATCTTTAGACCACAGGAATCAAATCCTTTGTTTCTTGATCTCATGTTCAGTGTAACCTGTTTTCCAATGAATATCACACAGTTCCTTAAAGCTATTGATCTCATCAGAGTGCACTCTACCACTGTTTGCAGAGACTTTTCTCTTCAACAGCAATAAAAAATTTAGCTCCCTGATTTATTTTCGTACATGTAGTATGAAATTAAATAATTAAAACCCCTTAGATGCATTAATTTCTGTTTGATTGGGTTTTATAATGCTACTTTAGTAAATCATGACTCCATTATTCATGTGAAATGTGAATTTTCCTATGCAAGCATGATAAAAGCTCTCCTGACTGTTTTAAATCATTTCAGTTGAACTTAAATACATACACAATCAGGAGTGAGTGAGTGGTGTGACTCAAGAAGCAGCAAAGGGTACTACTTCTTAAAAATATACAGAATTAGGTAAACAGACCACAGCAAAGCCAGCTGTAAGGAAGCCCGAGCATGGTAGAATGGGACTAGAAGGAAATGCAAGATCTACTATAGACTATAGGGAAAATCTGTGACAAGAAAGAACCATAAAAGAACTGCCTGAAACTCCAGGAAGCTGAGATCTGTGGCATCACATTGGAGGAAAAGATGTTCTGCCTTCCATGTTGTTGGTGATGAATCAGGGATTGATCTTCTGAGAGTGCTGTCCCTGAGGATGACTTAGATGGCAGGCATCCCATATTTCATCTTGGCAAAACACAATCATAAAATTGTGGAGCTAAGCAGATATTCAACAGATTACCAGGGCAAAATTTACCTTTTCTGAGCAATCCTGTGCCATCTTGGTCATTCCAAGAGAGGTAGTGTTCTTCTCAAAGGAGCTTCATGGGTGCTGATCATGAACTGTGGAAAACACCAGGGTGGACAGGGACAGTTTCTTTAGCCCCTTACCTTTGGGAGACTATTTTATTGTTTGAACCTTATGTGTAAATAGCTGCTAAATAAAGCATGCTTCATTTCATATTGACTCGGAGCACACTGATCTGCCAAAAGGAACATTTGTATTTCATTTCAAATTGTTTACTATTTCTACACAAGAGAGCTATGTAGGATGTGAAGGGATTGTTGATGAGGACATAGTGAGGCCTGTGTTACATTTTGAGAATATTGCTGAACTTTTTGACTGTAAACTCTACCCGTCAAGAATACAAACAGGATTGTGCTGCAGCTGCAGATTGCATCTGGCCTGCATAAGCATATTTAGACAAATAGTGCATGATTTGCATGTTTTTATTTGAAACCTCTATCACCCATTATACAGCATTTTCCTGTAATACTGGGCTGTAGCCAGGCAAAGAGAATGAGGAAGCTGTGGAGAGGCAATCAGATATTTAAAGGGCTGAGGCACAGGGATCCCCGTCTAGATGTTTTCAATAAGCTGGATAAAATTTTGTACAACTGGAAAATTTAGAAAGGGATTGGTAAGAGATACATGTCTTTATGCAAAGTGTAGCATGAAGACTGTGAGGGAATGTAAGTGTGCCTTATTTATCCCTTGGAGATGCTTGCATGCCTGCTTTTTGCTTCCACTCTAAAGGAAGATGCATCTGCAAGAGAGAACTGAGGTGGGAAAACAAGAGGAAAGAAGAACAGCTGAAAGAATGTGTGTGGTGCAATAAGTAGGTTAGATTCCTGAATCATTAGTGTAATGTAAGACAAGGAAGGATAGAAAATGGATGTCAGTGAAATAAAGATTTTTAGATTGTGTTTAGTGGTGTAGAAAGAAGGGAAAGAAATACATATTCCAAAAATAGAAGATGAAATTACTGGTTTTTGATGTCCACTGTCTCAGAGGGGATAAAGAAAGGAAGCAGTACAGTAAATCAAAGGGATGTAGATATCTACCTCTGAAGGCTGGGCAAAGTTACATTTATGTATTGCTGGAAAGAGGTAATCTGAAAGTGTATTGTGAGTTAAGGACAGAAAGGAGAGATACATAAGTGTTATGGTAAAATGCTAGAGCCAGGCAGTTATTATTTCCCAACTGTTCATTCACAGGACTGTTAGGGAATTGAGAAGATGGGATTTCTAAGGTCCTACTTTATCTATCAAACTAAAGAAAGTCAGCTGATGTGCAGCTTAAGTCTGTCTTGGATAAGCATATCAAGATAAACCCTGCAGTCTTTTGCTTATGCAATTCTCACCTAGAAGTTATGTTTCACTATTGTTCAGGTGACTCTGCCTAAGTTGCTGCTTATGGCACCCATCTAAAAGTTACAAGTAAATGACTGAAGAGAAAAGAAATCCTCCCTTTAATAGCTTGAATAAAGCTGTTGTACCATTGCTGTTACTTGGTCTTTCAAGTCGTTTCCATTTAAGCTACTGCAGTATTTATGCTCCAGTTTACAAGGGATGGGATTAACTTTTCTTTTTACTGATTCTTTCTGCCTTTCTCCAGCTGGAGGACTGAACCTATTAGCTCTGATGCATCAAAAATGCATCCCATATTAACATCTGCCTAGCCTCTTCTTTTCACCCTTGTGATAGAACCTTGAGTTGCCCAGAGCCTTGTAATGAAACTACCCCCACCTTTCCCTTTGAAGTGAGCGTAACAAAAGACATCAAACAACTCCCAGTCTTTAAAGCTAAGTGTATTAGAGCACAAACTAATAAGCTAGAATAAGGTTGCTGTTAAGAGATAGGAAAGTCAGATCTACTGAGACAGATGAAACAAGAGTATCTGAAAGAAAATCTGCTCTTTGGTTACTGTGATTGTGTGTTTGTCCTTTTCTGCATCCTTTCCTATGGGTCCCATAACTTTTAGTGCTTTCTCAGTTGAACAAACTCTAAAACATCCCTCAGGATTCTTACAAAGCTTTTCTTTCCCCTGTCGTGTTTTGGCTGAAATGAAACCTGCTCAGTGCTGAAAGCACAGCTCTACTCCCCTCAAAGGCTTGCAGTTTGCTCTCTTTGAATTGGTTTTGATGTTGGTTGTCTCTGTTTGCCCTGCTCTGTGTCGTGAAGTTTCAATTCCCAGTGTAGACTGAGATCCTCTGGGGAATCAAACACTCTGGTTTTTAGCTCTGCAGTGGATGTGCATTGTTGTACTCAGCCCCATGCAAGAGGATTTCTTCAATACTGCCCAGCTTGTCTTGCATTTTAAAGCAGTGTAGAACATAGTACATGCACAGTAAATTTTACAGTAGCAAACAAACACTCCTGCCATCTGTTGCATACACCCTCATAGAAGATAAGGCTGCTTTTTATTAGTTTTATATCATGTTAGTATGGAATATAGATGCTGATGAAGTTAAGGTTTTGGATTGTGTTTAATGTTTAATGGGCATTTTATAGTAGTTTGGAACAGATCAGCAGGTTGCTTAAAGGCATAGAGAAGGATAAAGTGTCTAAAATGCTGGCATATATCAGAATATGTGCCCGTAACATACACAGAGTACAACACATGGGAGATGCTGATCTATGGGAAAAGAAAGAAAAGCAGGAGCTAAATCAAAGTTGACAAATGTGTGAATTGAAATTTTAGGGGGAAAAAAATAGAAGGAATAAGTGGAATAAAGGCCCCTGAGACCAAGGAAATATTTCACAACAAGATTTGAGAGGAAGATTATTTTAGCTAGTGAGTTATCCTAGGGTTATGTAAAAAATGTCCTAAAGGACAGAGAGAGATTCCTTTCTGCATAGTGAGATTAGGTTAAGTAATTTAGGTAATGATTTGGTATTTTCTGGTTTGAGGAAAAGATGATATCCTGACAAAATGAAAGAAAAAAAAATCAAAAGAAACATGCAGTTGTGTCTCTTCAAAGTTCAAATAAGGTTGGAACGAAGACATAGCCTGAGAAGATAATTGTAGAAAAGAGTAAAGGGATTTAAGATGCCACTTATAACTGTTTTAACAGATCGTATGCACTTTAAAGGTTGCGAGTATCTCAGCAGAGCCACATGTAAGATTATGTGAGATTTTAACTGCAATTTAAACAACCAGCAGATAAATTACTCTACAGTTATTTATACTTATTTAGAGCACATACAGCTTTTGAGATACAAGTTACACTGGCAACTTTCCAGCTGAGCTCACCCTCAAGAGGAGATTTTAACTGTGCTGATACTATTTTTCCAGACCTGAAACAAACAAAAACTATGATGTCTTTCCTGAAGGCAGCCTCTACACTGCCTGCAGAAGAAAAAGCATGAGAGAATACCTTTTCCTAGCTGTCCCCCAGGAGGGACTCTATTCCACTTATCTTACCATTAATACCTTATGACATGTACAAATGTGTATCACTTTAATTCCCTATTGATGCTGCAGCTCTCAGTTAACTCCAGTATAAAAATACCTGCCCAAATCCCTTTGCAGGCACTGCTGGTTCCTTATTTTCCTCTTGGAAAAACTTCACACCTTTCTCCTTACGGTAGAACTGTGCTCCATAGGATGCAGCAACCACAGAATATACCTTAATGCTATTGTTTGAAGTGGGTACATCTCTACCCCTTCTATGTAACTGCTAACTTTAATGAATGTTATGAGTTTCTCAAATTCATCGCAGCTGCAGGAAGGAACACCACCTTTTGCAGTGGGAATTTTACCTCCACAAAATCCATATGTGGAATAGCAATAGCCTTCCCCCTTTTCAGAAATCTGTTCCTTACGGTATTTTGGAGAGGAGAGGAGAGGAGAGGAGAGGAGAGGAGAGGAGAAGAGGGAAGTGGTTCTCATTGTCTCCTGTTTTATTAGCAACATTCATCACTATATATTCTCTGCATAGATAAGTAATTTAATAGAGTCCATTGTAAAGGGGAATAGAAGAGAATATTACTTTAATAAACAGTAAAACCCCTCTCATGATTTTTAAAATAAGAAAGTTCTATAATACTCAACAATAGAATAGGTAATAATAATACATTCTTAATAATATAATCCTTCATCCTTTTGGTAATTATAAGGTAGACCAGCAGAAACAAAAATGAACTTAAACATATGAAAAAAAAAACCAAACCCAAACAACAAGCACCTTGCCTAATCCTGAGGTCCAGCTGATAAAGTTCCCTCTGCAAAACGATGAAGCAGAAATTAGCCTCAGTTTTTGGAGCTATGTTATCAGACCTTAATTTCCAATTGAACTTTAGTAGCCTGTGAAACAGAATGGCTTGTATAGTTCATAAATATGCAGATTAGGTGTTTGAGACCAGTCTCATCCTACTGTTTGTGTGTCACATTGGGAGTGGTTGCTAGAAGGATCTTCAATGTTTTTGTTTTACCAAATCAATTATCCTATGTTACCTTTAAAACCTGCTTTATTAATGTCATTTATTTCTAGCTTCATGGTGTTTGTCAGATGTCATTCTATAAGAAATAAATGAAAACTGTGCAGAAAAGGCAAGGTAAAGGAAGGACTTTTCCATCAAGATCTGTAGATTGATAGAAATTTAAATAACAATGTATACCATTTTCCTTTTGGCAATCATATTCCATGTTGAACAATACCCTATGTTGGTCACATTCTTGTGCTTGTCAGTAAATCTTGAATCAAACTAGGAGTAGCAACATTAAGCAGTATTGACTTGGGAGTTCACATGAGGATGTAACAAGAGAATGAAGATTGGCTTCAAGCTTGTAACTGCTGTATTGTAGTAGCAGTCATGTAAATAAATAAGAATCATTGTGAAACATTTTAAATAGTAAGATTTGCTATTACCAAACTTAAAAAATAATCCTGAAACCTGAATTTAGTAAAATGGTAAAAACACATTTTTTGTTGTGAAAGATTTTTGTTTTAAAGTAGACAGTAAATATGGTATCGTTAAAACTTTTTACAAAGATCAAAGATTTAGCCCATGGCATTACAAGAATATGTCAAAGGCTTTCAATAAAAATTAGAAAAGATCAGCAAGATTTTTATGGCACTCCCAACAGTGGCAGCATTACCCTGTGTGGCACTGTGAAATGCATTTCACGTTTCGTAATTCTTTTCAGTATGATATGCATCTCTTTTGAATCTTTTTTGCTTCAGGATTTTTTTGTGTCTTTTAATTTTAAACAAAATAGTTTGTGACACATTAAAACTTAAAACTGTGAGAAGACTGCCTTTATCATATTAGGTTATTTGGTTCTGAGTATCTCAAAATTTATCCTTTCAAGTTAGTGTAGCCTTCTTTTCTCAGTTAGCGTGTCTACTCTGAATAGGGTCAGAAATGCTCAACTGTTTTGGATAAAATCTTAATTTTTTTTTTTCCCACTCACCTACATAATAGAGCAGAAGCTAGTGTTATGTGAAACACATGGATTTCATATTTTTAAGTTCTATTGTTTCCTGTAACTAGAGGCTCATGTTTTCTTAAACTTGTGAATCTGAGAAACTGCAGCCATCTGAATACAGACACCTACATACCTTACTTGGAGATTCTGGCAAAATTCAGTGTGCCATTGTGCAGCTTAGAATGGCTTGGGTGGGAAGGGACTTCAAAGATCATAGAATCATAGAATTGTTGAGTTTAGAAGAGATCTTTAAGGTCATCAGGTCCAACTGTCAATGTAGCCCCACCACCACATTCGCCATTTAACCATATTCTCAAGTGCCATTTCCACCCATCTTTTGAGTGCTTCCAGGGATGGTGACTCTACCACTTTCCCTGGGTAGTCCATTGCAATGCTTTACAACATTTACAGTGCCTCATCACCCCTGTAGTAAAAATTTTCTTCTTTATAGTTAATCTAAACCTACCCTCTTTCAAACTGAAGCCATTACACCTGGTCCTGTCACTATATGTCCTTGTAAAAAGTGTCTCCGTCTTTCTTGTAGCTCCCTTAAGTACCAGAATGTACTGTAAGATCTTCTCAGAACCTTCTCTTCTTCATGCTTAACAGCCCTAAATCTCTCAGCCTATCTTCATAAGAGAGGTCCTTCAGCGTTGATCATTTCTGTGGCCCTCGTCTGGACTTGTTCCAGCAGGTCCTTCTTATGTTGGGGACCCAAGAGCTGGGCTCAACACTGCAGGTGGGGTCTCACAAAGAGTGGAGTAGCAGGGTGGAATCCCTCCCTCAACCTGTTGTCCATGCTGCTTCTGATGCAGCCCAGGACTTGTTTGGCTCCTGGGCTGTGACCACACACTGAAGGGTCATGTTGAGCTTCTAGTTCAGCAACACCTTCTCCTCAGGGCTGTTCCCAATCCACTTAAGTCTTCCCTCTGTGTGCTTTCTTCCCTTCTGTGCATTGTGCTGGGGAAAGGATAATTTGTTTGGTTTTCTGATGTGCTTTCAAGAAATCTGTGTTTAAGAGAGAATGGTTTATAATCTTTTGGGTTGTTTTGAAGGGCCACTTTCTCTTTTTCCTCAAGGCACAAGGCTTTGCAGGGTTAAGAGTCCAGTACTCTCTGACTGGGTGCTTTTATGTGTTCCACATTCTTTATCTACAGCAAAGGCCACCCTCTGGTCCCCTTGTCAGTGAGATGAGTTCAGCTTCTATTACAAGGGCATTCCCTGTATTCTGTTCAGAGTTTATTGAGCACATCACCCGTGTCCATCTATTCTGAGCTTTCTTCCTTTGCAGGGGGTTGCTGATCAATTTGTTGTTTCAGGTAGAGAACTATTATATGAGGTTCTGAGGTTTCTTTCCTATCAGTTGTGTTTTCAGTTTAAGGAATAACTGAACAGTGAACATTAAAATACCCATTCAGCTATAAAACTGTTGTACTAATTTATCTCATGTAATTAGTAAAGGAAATACAGACCCATAGTTGCAATTTCTGATAACTTCTGTATTAAGGAAGGGTACGTTATGAATGAAGAAAGCTCTTTTAAACAGATTAAACTCTACATTCTTTCTGCCACATCTATTCAGATACTTCACTCTTGAATGCATGTTGCTAAACATATATTTTTTAATTATATGTTTGAGTGGAACTTAGCAATTTATATGTTTGTTATTTTATATGACTTCTACATACAAAATTCTTTAAATATACATTGTCCTCATGATAGCTTGAAACCCAGATTGAGACATATGAAATCATTTTGACTTAGATACTGGTAAAAAATAATAAAATATTAAGCATATAAAACATTTAATATTTACTGTATTTTGGTATTTGAGTTAATATTTTACCATATGCCAAAAGTAAGTGTATAACTGTGTTTTCTTATCAAACTGGATATTCCTACTTAATGAAATGAAATTACAGTATCCGCTTTATTTTTTTAAAAAAAAGTTCCTGAAATCTGACATTTTTCAGTCATACTTCTGAGAAATATTTATTTTTTATTTTCCAATAGATCATTATTCTATCATCCTCTCATCACAGTATATGAAAAAAATAAGGTCTTTATCTGTTATAGATGCACAGCAAAGTTTATGCTGACCACAGAGTAAAAAACAAAACAAAACAAAAAACAACAAAAACCCAAAAGTGTAATTAAATTGAAGTTACACCTCGACAAGATACAGTGTAGACTAAGCAAGAACTTTTTTTGCTCATGGCTTTAATCAGTTATTACTCTGAATTGATCATTTAAGATCCTGATAAAATTAATTGTATAGTTTCATCTAAATGCGATTTCTTTCATTGATTTGGCTATTATATTGATAATCAGATTTTATTTTTTTAAATAACTTTGTGTATAATTTTACAATATATTTGATTTTCCTGGTTTGGTGTTTGGTTATTCACTGTATCTCTTTCTAAGAAGAAAGAATTTTTAGACTAAAAATTTGCAACATGGAGAAAGGAAAGAACATTCCTTTTCAGGAATACAAGTCTCTATTCACAACAAAAATTAGAAACTAAATGCTGATAACATTGAAGCCAATGTGAATTCATGTATTTATAAAATATTTATAAATTTCTTTCAGCAATCAGTCTGTCATAAAAATGAGATCAACTCCTTCAAAATGTTATGATTATTGCTGTAAAAAATTTCTTACTGAAAGTTTTGTTTTCAAAAGAACTTTGTGACCAGTGAATCTAGAGATTTTTATCCTGTTTTTACTTTCATTAAAAGGGAAAGCGCAAGAACCCAAAAGTGTGGATTATTAATTTTCTCAAATTCTCATAGTTTGTTCAACCATCAGCAGAATAGAGACGAACAAAAGAGTAGCTGTAACCAGTTAGCTGAAAAGTCATTACAGTAGGTAGCTTTGAGAATTTTTTTCCTTTTTACATTTTTTCTATCTTTGTAATGGAAGTTTGTTATTTTTAAACATGATTACAAGGCATAGCATGCTGACTGCATAAAATCCAAAGTTTTAGCAATGCCTTTACTTTGTACAATGCATTTTTAGAATTGACTCTTTTAAAAGAGATGCAAAGAAGCCCCAGCCAACTGAACAAGTCCAACCAACAAGCTGATTCTCATCAGCCCATGGTCCAGAGGAAGCAGTGGGTAGTCTTTTAGGCACCTTACTACAAACACTTAAGAGTTCTACAAAAATGCAAACTTTTTATGACTGAAGGCACATTTCTCTCTTAACACCTCTGCTTCATATCCTTTAATGATGAGTGATGTCTACTCAGATATCCATGAGAAAATAAATGGGAAATATATTCATTTTCACAATATGGAATAATACATTAAAACTGATGATTCTGTCTTATCCAGCATCATATCAGCTGAATCCTGTAATAGAATCATTGCTAATTATATAATAAATTAGTAACTTTATTCCCCTCTTCCTTAAACACCTTGATAAATTAGGCCCCAGTTCTGAGGGGATGTGAAAGCAAGATTTTGGAAAAAAAAAAAAATAAGAAGAGTGGCAGAAAGAGATGTTTTGCAACAAAATTACATATGTGAAAAAAGGGTTATTTTTCATTTGACTTCTAACCTTAATAATTTAGGGGGTTTGAATTTCAAAGTAGTTCTGTTCACTTTAGCTGGATTTACAAACAGCAAAAATAAAAATAGAATAAAAAATAGAAATCTGAGTTGTGCTTTTTTATTTTAATGTTGTTAACTGGTAAACGCATGGCAGCAATGTGACTGGGCAACAAGGAAGGCTGCCAGCATCCTGGGCTCTACCAACAGAAGCAAGGCAGTAGGCCATTTGAATTGATTTTTCCCTTTTTCTTACTCATTGGACAGTATCACTCATAAGGTATCCAGTTTTGGGATGCACAGTGCAAGGATGATGTTGATGGACAAGTGCACTGAGGGGCCAACAAAGAAGTTCTAGAGACCTTACTGTGTGAGGAGAGGCTGAGGGATTGGGGTTTGCCCAGTCTGGAGAAGGGACAGTTGTGGGAAACCCTAACAACCACCTATCCTTACTTACAGGAAATCCCTAAGAAGATAGAGGCAGTCAGGAGAATAAAGGGCCATGAACAGTAAGGATTTCTCCCACTTGATATAAGGAATAAAATATCCCCATAAGAATAATTAAAGACTGGATCAGAGTGTCCAGAGAAATTTTGATGTCTTCATTATTGAATGTTTTCAAAACCGATGTGCATGAGATCCTGAGCAACCTGGTCAGCATCCCTACTCTGCTTTGACTGGGAGGTTGTACTGGATGACCTCCTGAGCATGTGGGTTTTTTGTTTGTTTGTTTGTTTATTATTTTAAGGCTATACTTTGTATGAATGTATTTACTGATAATACTAAATTTAGGCCAAGTTACAATTGGCCTTAAACTGTCTTTAGTTTGTGTATTACTTTGTGTATTACTTTGTGTATATAGCAGGCAACTATTTCATGTATAGGTGGACCAGCATACACTGACATGGTAACTGAAAAAAAAAATCACCTTCTCTAAAAACATAAAGCATTACATTGAACTGGGATAGATAAGTCCCCACTTCCTGGAAAGGAGGAAAAGCAAAGTTAAGGTTTTTTCAGCCATTCCCCACATTGAGTTCAAATGACCTGGGAGTTCAGGCTCATGCAGAAGTTTTTTTGGCCAACTCAGGGGGAAAAAAAGTGAGGTGCGTGACCCTTCCTTGGACCACTCAGCACTGTGTGTTAAACAGTTCTTTTCTTGACACAGGCTGATTGATTCTGATATCTAATGTTCAATCCAACAACCTGTTTGGATCCAGAAGAAATTATATTCTCTATCAAAGACTCACAAATTGCCTAGTGTGACTTTTTAGGAAAGTTAGTTCAGGTTTTTGGAAGGATATGTGGTATTTTTTCTGCAGCATTACAGAGAGATAGTTTAGGTTAACAAATATAGCAATTTAAAAGTTTGATGTTGGAAGTGGAGTTTGCAATTCTGCTAATATGCAGTCAAGTTAGACAAGTAACTAACATGCACATCTCTTTAAGGTGACATATGAATATAAAGGAAGATCCCTTGTGAGTTGCATTTGCCTGAAGTCAGAAATGGAAGACCAATCCTTTGCAGACCAGGTTGCTCTTCATGTAGACTTTCATTTTCTTTAATAAACAGAAAGAGAGAGGATGTGCTGAAAGGATAGCCTTTGAGTTCTGACAAGTGACTAAGTAAATTATAGTGAAGTTGAAATCATGGTATCTCTGTATTAAAATAAGAACTCCATAATCCTCTTCAGTAATGACTCCATATTTTTCAAGGAGATATTCTGATTATTATTATTAATCTCAGCCTCTGAAGTAATTTGGAATTACTCATTTATGTTCTATATTTCTAAATTCCAAGTGACATTTCAAGGTGAGTAGGTAAGACAGAGTTATTTTTTCCCCCACAACATTTTCAATGAAAAATGACTGACTGGCATGATAGACAGTATATGAAATTTTCTTTTTCCTTCTAAAGTGGAAAAAGCAGCAAACCCCACCTAAGACCACTGTTAATGCTGTACATTCAATTCAATTTTCAGCTAACTCCTGGGAAGCTTATCTTGAGGTCCAGTGGACAGAGCAAGAACTAGTTGTCTGTTATGCTGTGTCTCTTCCCACTGGTAAAGTATGACATGATGTCATTTGTCACAGAACAAAAGGAAACTAGGCATTTTTACCTAATTTCTGATATTCTTGGAGTTTCAATGAAGTAAACTAGATTTCACAGAAGAAAAGCAAATCAAGTTTGATATTGTCATACTATTGTCTTGTGCAGTCTTTATTACAATACCTTATATTTCACAAAAGAATCACAGTAACCTTCAATTCAAACAAAAAACTCCCCAAACTTTGTCACTATAGTGTCATATTTTATACAACCCTAAATGTATTCCTTTTCAGTATTATTTTCTTGTAAGATTCATCTTTGTTTTCTGTTTTCTTTTAGTGTTGAGTCAGTTTTCATTAAACTTTGGCATCTGGGCCAACTATAAGAAATATGATATCACATTTGTAATTACAGAATTCTTAAACTCTCAAATTGAAAAAAAAGTCAACAAAACCCCAAAACCCAAGTCCCTAGACAACTCTGCTGTAGTTCCACATTCATTTTTCCTTTCTGATACATTAATTTCTTCTTAGTTTTGAAACATGTAGCAGTTTACTTTTTATTTCATTTATGAAGTAGCATTCCTACAAGACACTTCACAGCTAGCAATGCATTAATTATTATATAGAGGACAAATTCATTGCATAACCTCCATTTAATCAAAGCAGAGCTGCAGGTCAGAGGTCAAAGCTGTGGTAAAAGATATTTGAGGTGCACACCTAGATTACACTTTGGCAGATGATAGTATAAAATTTATAACATTCTTTAGACCTAAGATGCCTCTGGTGTAAACTTAGGAAAGAAAATTGAGAGTAACTAAATCTGTAGCATTTGCCAGGTAATTTATTATGAAGGTAACTTTGTGTAACTTAACTTTGATGGTTATTTAGGAAAGCTTTTATATCTTACCTGGGTTTTTTTCCTGTTTTTATCTGTCATGAAGAATAGTTGCATTTTAGTAAATTCAGACAAGCCTACATGTTTACTTTTGTAAAGCTGTTTACTTTGCTCTGCATTAGTAGCTGGTGAGAAACTAGTCCACCATGTCTAACGACTGACTTAGTAGTGAGAGACAATCAGCAGCGTATCTGTTTTGGTATTAGCAACAACATTACGAATATCATTATGCCTTCTTGGCAGTGATTTGATCAGAGGTATTAAACAAAGAACCAAATTCAATTGCATTAATTTAAATGTAGATCTTTGGAGTCTACACAATCTTCATTTGTAGCAGGAGAGGACATTCTTTGAAATTATTTATTAAGAACTGTTCAGGAAAAATTTGAAACAATTTATACTTTTTTGTTCTTTAGATACAGTTGCAAAGAATGATATCAAAGGGCATTAGCCCATATTGATTAGAATGTAAATGTGCCAACACCATATATAATTCAAGTTCCAAATTATCAGAACACTGATATACATCTAAAATTATTCCACCTGTAGCACTCAAATACTTCTATCTTCCTTCTATTGTGAGTGTATATGTAGGAATAATATATCTCTCTTGAAAGACATGTATCTATATATCCCATATGTTCGGCATTTGCATTAACTTTCAGCTGACCTTGTAGATTAGTTTTGTCCTTGTACAAGGGGTTGACTTTGAAAACCAGATCATAACTGCAATATCAGACCTCCACTAGAGGGACCTTTGAAAAAGTCTTGACTTGCAGTTTAATTAAACACTTTGTGTAGTGTGGTCCATGAAATGTGCTCATTCTCTCCTAATTACTGCCAAAAAATGAGAGTACCTACTCAGATGGCTTTAAATTTTTGTTTTGCAAATTGATCATATGCACAACAGGAGCTATGGAGACCTAATTAAAAATGCAAAATACTTACATCTTCTTCCATGTGATAAAACATGAGTTTCCCTGAACCTCAAGAGTAGACCTAGATAAATTCTAGTTTCTAAATACTAGGACATTTCCACATACTATAAATTAATTCACTATTATAAACAAAACCTTTAAAAATCCTAGACTTATCTTGTGGGAAGTTAAATGTCTTTTTAGAATGTATTTATGCATAAAATATGTTCTGGAAAATATTGACCACATTCTGAAAATAGTAAGTAGTCCAAGACGTAATACAATGGAATGTGCAAGCTGCTAACTGAAGAAGGTAAACTAGAAACTTATGTGCTTCAGGAGAGGCTTGAAACACTAGAAATGACAGAGGGAATGCTCTGTTGGAGTTTGCCCTTGTTTCTGTGCTGTTGATGCACTCACAGTATTAGTCTCGCTTTACATGCAAGAAGATGTGTTATATGCATGAACACCTCATCCCACAGTCATGTCTTTAAACATCTACATCTATCTTTCTGTTTTCATTTGTTTTTTCATTTTGATTTGTTTGGCGTTTTTTTGTCCCAAATAGCTGTCTCTCTACTGATAAAGAGTAGATTATTAAAAATAGTCTTTGTGGTTTGTTTTAATGGCACTTTGTATTGTAGTGACTACATTAAAGGGCTTCTATATTTTTATATCCAATCAGGCATCTTTGGATAAAGTTCTGAGAAATTCTTAGCTTGTTTTTGATATGCAAACCATAGTCATTTTTTGAGGATTCCATGTTTCACATTCTGATACAGAAAACACAGCAACATTAGGAAATCCTCTTTATCAGTATTGTTTATATCACTTTGCAGTGCTTGTTCTGAGCTGATCCAGGAGACTTGTGGCACTTCTCTTTTAGGATTTAAACATTCTGTCTCTGAGCAACTTCACTCACCAGATGTGACTTACAACTTTAAATCCATATAAGAATGACTGCCAGTGACTTACACTACTAGTTTGGACTGAAGAAATGTGGCTACCAAATTAATAATTATACTGCAACCGTTACCTCTTAAAACTCATTTTCAAAATTCTTTCTTAGCCATAATGGAGTTAAAATTAAGCTATACTTGTCATTATCTTAGGACAGCAAAAGTTCAATTTTGCTATACAATTGAAGCACTAAGACATGGGAGGTGCTGATCAGGAAAGGCTGAGAGAACTGGGATTCTTCATCCTGGGAAGTACAGGGCTTTGGGATGATCTACTGCAGCCTTCCAGTAGATCATAAGGGGCCTACAAGAATGATGGAGATTGCTCTAGCCAGTTGGTTTGAGTTTTAACCCTGGCTCTGCAACTTGCTGTATAGTCTAAAACAAGTCAGTTCACTTCCTTTTGCTCACTTTACCCCATGATTTAAACAGAAATAATATTTAATCCCCTTTCTGGAATTCTGCAAATTCTTGAGAGTACTCGACATGTACAAGCACTTGACAGAAAGAATGGATGATAACACAGAGAGGTGGTAGTATTTTCTTTTTCACCTCAAAAAGAGAATTTTTTCTTTAATGTCTTCATGTCTTTCATTGTAAATGTGCCTTGTACTTCAAAGTCAAGGATAATCACAATTCAGACTTTGAACAGTAAAGGGAAAATTTCTGGAGACCATGTTTTATAACGCTTCTTTAAAAGGTAGAAGCAGCAACATAACAGGCCTACAAAAGACAAGAGAGTGTTCAGCTTCTTTTGCATAAGTGCCTAATAAAAAAAAAAAAAAAAAGGATTTCAATGTGATTTAGGTCAGTTATTTTTGTAATTGAAAGAGCCTTATCCTGCCACACATGAGTGTATAAGGAATTTCTACACATATCTCTGTGGAGAAAATGGACTAAAATGAGGATTTAGTAGTTTGCAAGATGAAGGTGGCCTCTTTACATGAAAATCCACAATTTTTTAATGAGAAAAGGACATTGCAACTGATAGCTGGATATAATAAGCAAATATTTATTATTTTCTTATATTGTTACCCATGCTTTTTTATTATGTCAGTCAGTTGTTACTGTATGTCTGTTTTGGAGTTGTTTTCAGAACGTCACAAATCCTAATCCACAATTGCCCAGATTAGGGGATTCATTGAGAAGTGGAACCCATTCTGGTGAGTGTTACATGGTTTATTTGTATAGAAAACACAATATGGAAGGAAAATGGGAACTGAGCTTTGATATCAACATTATGTTTCATCACAGCAGAGACAATTAGCCGTGTGGACAAGGAAGTGTTTCATATCCCAGGGTGAAGATGTAAACTGAGAGCAGTGCCTGTTGCTTTTTGTTGTGGGATAGTTGAACAGCAAAATTATTATCTTGGAAAATGCACATCTAAAAATGTCATCTTTCGTGAGTCCAGAGAAGTAAATCAATGCTTTCTAGAAGATGCAAGTTTGGATTTATGATGCTTTTGATAAAATCTGGTCCTCAACCATGTGGTTGAAGATACAACTTGGAATTGTTGACAAATGTCTATTAAAGCTTTTCTATAGCTAACTAAAAAGTGAGGATCAAATATATAATAATGACTATAGGTTTAGTGATAAAATATATTCTTAGAAAAATATATAAATTGATATATTCTCTCTGACTCTGACGTTGGAATTTTTAGTAAGTGGGTATAGTAAAGAAGGAATAGAATATAATAAAGGAGGGATAGCTCAGCTGGCAAGATAAAGTTCATGACTTTTCCAAGAATTTATAATTAATGCCAATTATTCCTACAGCAATTAATGGCATAAACCCCTCCTTGTAATCTGTAATTTCAAAGATAAAAAATCTGACAAATATCCAACTAGCTTGTAACAAATATGATGATTGTATTGGGGCAATTCCAGCCTTTTTTATTAAAAAATGCAAAAAAATAAATACTAACTTAGTGTAGTCAATTGTATATACAATAAAACAAAATTGGAATTGATTCCCTATTTCTTTTTCATTAATGTAAAGGCACTGGGTTTGCATTAACAGACCTATAAAAGTGCTTTAAAATGCATAATTGTATTTGAATATTTTGTATGCACTCAAGGTTTTTAGTTGAAGTGAAGCTTTCTCATGTGTTAAATTTGATTAATTGTTTTTGGTGTCTCTTAACATGCCAAAACCAAATAAAATCCTTGGAGCTGGATGGGATCTTGAAAGTTAATCCAATTCCTTTACTCCTTGCAACAGCTTCAATAAATTTGTGTCTTTAGTCACAGATTTTTATCTTTTCCTTTGAGGAGATCACAGCCTCTCCAATCAGTTTTACAGCTTTGTTACTTCAGAGGTTAAAAGTCTTTCCTAATACCTGACAAGAATTTTTCTTGCCACATCTAAAAGCCTGTTATTGTTTTATGCAGATTATTCCTATCCTTTTTGCAATGACCCTTTATGTACATGAGCCTAGTTCTTCCTCTCTTGTTTTCTAGGACATGGCTCATGTTTTCTAGATCTCTGATCTCTCTCTTCCTTTCTGCATTCTCTTCACTTGGGTTACAGCACTTCATCATTCTTGAGGCAGAGTGTTTGAAACTGGGTACAGTAATTCAGCTGAGTAAAGTGCAAAGATTCATCCATCTTTCAAACCTCTATAAATTCTAGCAGAGCATTTGAGCTCCAGCCTAAAGGTTAATCAAAATGAAAAGACAAACTGAATCTTCATTGCATCTTTCTCATCCTTATCATTTTCTCCTCTCTGTTTTTTCTTATCTTTCTGTCTTTTGGTCAGAATGCAGAAGAGTATAGAATTGTGAGTTTTTCGATTACATGATGCAGAGCTATTTTAATATTTTTAAAAAAAATAATTAAATTGGTATATAGTATTCAGCTTGAACAGCACTTTTACTGAATATTTATCAAGAAATAATGAAGAGAAAAAGTTTTAGTTGAGAAGTTATTATTTTCTTTCATTAGCTGGTTTTAAACAATATAATGGACTAAGAATCCTCTAAAATCATTGCTGGTCTGGTCTTATTCCGCTTCCCATTCCCCCCAGCCCCCCATCCACCCCCCATCTGTTTCCTTCTGCAATTTGAATTAAAATATCTACTTCATGCAAAATTCCTGTAGGGAGACAACCTCTCTCACCTCATCCAAGCATGCACTTTTGTCCTCCTGCCCGTTCTGACAACTAAGATTTTCATCCTTTTTTCAGTGTGTGCTTTATCTAATTAATTCTATTGGCAGCCCACAGAAATGTCGACATTGGTCAGAAATCAATAATGTGGACATTGTAAAGTAGTAACAGTGTGGCTATATTTTTATTTTGCTGCCATATGGTTACTACTCTGAAAGATTTGTTGAATAACCCCACTAATTCATTATCCCAGTGGGTTGTTCTATTCCAAACCCTTATTAACCATCACCAAGGAGTTTCCCATCAGTGTTACACATTTGTATGAGTTACATACTAAAAAGACACCAGGCTATTTTGTGTCATGATTTCAGAAGATTCCATACACATATTGAAGGCAAGGGATGTATGAACACCACAGGTCTTGCAGGGTTTGGTTGTGACATCTTTATAGGTGACTTGCTGCTGGCGTCTCCAAGAAAATATGTGCATGCAGCTCCTGTCCTTAATGTGCCCTTCTTCATATTTCTGCCCACACACATTTTCTATGTCACTGCTTTCAGCAGGCTCTAAGGAGATATTTGTATTAGTGTCTTTTAAAATATTTTCACCAGGATAACTTTCTTGGGCATAAATACAGTGGGGTTTTGTGCAGTGTTGGAGGGAAGGGACAGGGGTCTCTGCTTTCCCCTTGTCCGAGGGGATGCAGAGGAGACAGAGACCAAGAGCCTAGGCAGTCTAGGCAAGAGAGAGTTCATAGGGACAATCCACCAGCTTTTATAAGATCCCAGGGGGAAGATACCAGATCTGGGGCTGGATTGGGTGAAAACTTAGGAAGGGGAAGGGTCTAAGGTTCATTAACCAATGGAACTGGGACAAGGGCAGGACTGGCTGGACCCCTGGCCCTGCCCCCCCAGCCACGAGGCATAGGGGTCTTATACACGGGGCTTCTCACCTTGGAATAGCAGGGCAGAGAGGGGAGGAGGCTGCTTAAGATCAGGTTCAATGAGTTATTAGGGGAACAAAAAGCCTCTGGGAGACCCAAAGGAGACAGGGAGGGGTAGATACAATATAAGGTGGAGTGTGATGTAACAGCCCCGCGGGGGAGCTGTAACAAGCTGAGAGAGGTGCAGCAAGTCTCTCAGTATGTATCTTCTCAGGTTCAAGGTGCTTCTCCAGCGCAGCTCTCCTTGGGATTCATTTCAGCATTTTCCTACAGGGTTTGTTTTGTTTTGGTTTTGGGTGGGTTTTTTTGTTGTTGTTTTTTTTAGTTCTGTTTATATCCTTTTTCTTCAAAATAAAATTATAATAATAAAAAATAAAATCTGTCATTTCCAAAGGATACAGATATCTTTTTAGATGTATCCAATCCTAAGTATGGATGGATGATTCTCTGTATTGAAAAAATAAATAAAAATAAAAATAAAAACAGCCACCAAACACCCAAAACTCTATAAAATTTACTACTCTGCTTGCCCTTCTTGTAAAAAGCACCAGATAGAGGAATGTCTTGATGGTCACAAGAAAAAAAAGAAAACACACACACACACACTCCAGTTGGTGATAAACCATATATTATTAAATACGTGAGTACAACCCAGTTTAGCATGACATATGTGTAAGCTATATTTAAGTCTTTGAGCAAGGCAGGAAAGCAGTGGCTTTTCATAAAACTGATTGCATCTGCTTATTCATTTAGAATAAGCTATTGCTTTAGTTCAAAATATACAAGCAGTGGCAATATAAGTTGCATTCAATTTTGTCTCAATGAATATATTATCAGCACTATTATTAACTTTCCCCCCCTCAGAGCAAGGAAGTGTTTTGTGGAATTCCTTTCCAGTATACTCAAGGCTGAAAGTGGTTCATTTTCTATATGCAGATATGCTTTGTTCTGCTTATTTTTTCTTCAGTTTCATAATTATGACAGAAATTGCAGTGCAGTCACATTTTACTATAAGTCCTATTTTTGGTACTTTGATGATCTAAATTGGGCAGTTTTTTCAAGTTAGGCATCCTAACTCCTCCTTTGTTTCTAGCAACTTAGTCACATATATTTCATCAATGTGCTGTTTTTACTTGGGCAGTCATTAAGGAAAGTATTTAATAATTAAAATTTCAAATTTGATTCTGAAGCAAGTCAAGGATAATCCTGCTATATTTTCCAAATTTTATCAGTCATAGTACACTAATCCAAATTTCCCCTATGCACATACTGTTAGTTTCTGGTGGCATAGCATAATAAACTCTCTTGAACTCCAGGTAACTGAAATCTAATTCCTTATTTTTTTTTCCTCTAGAAGTGTATTATCTTATTACACAAAAAAATTATGTCAGTATAATTACTATAAACTGCATTTATTAGCCCCATGGTGATTCTTGAATAATTTTCTACTTACCCATATCCTTTTCTGAAGTCTTACATGTTATTAGTATGAGAAGCTAATTTCTTTTATGAAAATGTGTACTACATGAAATGGAAATAGATGGTCTTCTGGATACCTAGAAATACACACAATGCCATATCCTATACAACACTGGCATTTTGTATGGCTGTTACTAAAGAAAGGTCTATAATAAATTCTTGCAGAGAATAGCCAGTGTTACCTTTGATAGATTTATACCCCAAGATTTAAAAGAAAAAAAAAACAACAAAGAGGGTGACAGCATTGGTATAAACTTGATATTTATCCATTGTTTGCAAACTGCAAATTATATTTTTGCCTACAGTACAAAAATGCAGAAAGAATTATTATGAGAATCAGGAATTATTTACTTTGTAAATCCCCAAGCTACAAACATGAATAAAGAAATGGTATTGAAAATAAGTTCACTGTTACATCATTATTGCTTTGTGTTCCTTCTACATCCTATTCTGAATGGTATTTCACAGAACTTTTTTTTTTAATTTATTTTGTTTTATTTTACAAGAGTGCAATTTTATTACAAAGGTAAATTGCTGGGTAGATGTGGATGTAAAATGTATGCACATGCAAAAATATACACACCTAAGAAAAGCCAGAAAATAGAAGCCAATCCATACAATGAAAGACACCATTTAAACACATTTGATTCTGTTGTTGGGTTTTTCCAACTGAATAAATAGGATTTAATTATAGGAATTTCCTCTCAATAGGCCTGCTACATTTTGAGGAAAGCATTTGTAGCAAGGCATTATTCACTTTTGAAGGGGAGGATGGAAATAAAGCCTTACATTCTGGACAGTATGGGTGACTCGGAATAAGTGCTATTTCTCTTTTATATTCAATCACCTCTGGAGAGGAAGAAAATTTGTAGTCGGAGAAGACTTGGAGGAACAAACAAAATTTAAAAGAAATGCAAAGAGTTACAAGCAGTCAACCTTTGACATGAAAATTTTGCCTGCAATGGTATCAAGTAAAATCACTGTTGATTGCTGACTGACTTGTTAAAGTTTGTCCTTATAGATCTATCAGTAAACCTCTTGAGATCTAGGCATAAGTCATCAGTCAAAAGTTATATCATTAGCTATTCTGTTAAAATATTTTTTTCCTTGCAGTAGCTTGTGACCTTGTAGTCAACTCAAACTAGAAATTCAGAATGACTCCTCAAACTGTCAGGTTTTTGAGTACTTGTGTAGCTTCCATGCTGACGTTTGTCTCAAGGGCTCACAAATTGAAGATTATTCAGAGCATAACTCCTTGATTTCAGAAAAAAAATGAGTAAGTCATAGACTTCAAATTTAGCATTTTGGTATATTCTCTATCATTACAAATCTGACATGTGGCAGCACATAGTTAATTGGTGCCACAGAAATTTCAAAGTAAACGATGTAGAAAAATATTTCACACAACTAAAAGTTAGATGGAAACTTTTCAAATGCTTTTAGTTAACAAAATAGCAAGTCCTCCACTGTATTGTTTTAAAAAGCACTTGGCTATAAGCAATAGGAAATATTGAAACAGTGATTAACTTTTGCTTTTTTCAGTAGCGATAATGACAGATGCACATGCATGATATAATACATGTATGTTGAAGGTGATTTTAACACACGTAATAAGGCTCTGGGTAGTGGTATATCTTTTTATCCACAGTCATAGTAAAATAATGTATCTGGGGATGTAGATTAGATAAATGAGGGTACTCTCCTTGGGATTTTTAGTATACATTAAAGATACAGCACACTACACTGGTATAAATATATTTTTCTCTGTACACTTTTTATATTACTATAGGAAATGCCTATTTTTCTGTATATTTGTAATTATTTTTATTCTTTTAATTAATCTTTCTTTACGATCTTAGTGTAAGTCTCTTATACATAAGATGGACATAGTTTTGGTATAATACCTCCTTGACTATGAATTTCATTTATTAAACCACAATAGTATATATGAGGAATTTTTTTTTACCATTCTTCTCTCTTAAGACAGCTAAAACCTTCCTAAGCTTAAAGCAGTGTGAGGCACAGACCTTGAATATTTTTCTTCACTGTTGCTTAGTTTGTATTTTAATCCAGTTTCCAATGACCAGTGATTTTACATCAAGAAAACCAGCTGATTCTCAGATTTTTGAAACAGTCTTTTATTCTTCTTAAAATCTGATATAAGTTTGTGAGGGTTTTTTGTTGTTTTTTTTTTGTTGTTGTTGTGTTGTTTTTACTGTTTTGTTGGGGTTTTTTTAAGCATGGCTCAACTATAAAGAAATAGTATTTATTGAATTTTTATTTTTTTTAAGTGCTTAATTTGTAACAATATCTATCTTCGATGCAGTCCTGTGATCCTTATTCAGGATTCCTGGAGTTAACTTGCAAGATTTTAAAAAGCAACATTTGGCATAGGTGCCAGGGCATTTAGCAAAATAACTGTCCAAACTCACAAAGAAAATGAGTCTTTGCCATGAGGACTGATTTTCTCTGTCATATTGTGGAGAACAAACAGTGCCCAGTGAGCATGAGATATCATTCCAGTTCAACTCATAGAGAAACACAAATGTGGTACTTGTAACAATATCTATGATATCTGCAAGAATTTCATTACATTCCCTCAATAGATACCCTGTTATGTCATTTGTGCTAATTCAAGGCCCCTTGTCTCTTGCTTACTCTGTCTAACAGTGTCACTGGGTCTTCTGGCATGAAGAAATGCAATGGGATAGATCATTTTAGCCTCAGTAGAGAAAGTCTGACGCAACATTGATAGGAAGCTCTAGTTGTTCCTTTCCATACAGGCAGTTGTTGAGTCACTATGCCTGGAGGTATTTAAGACATGTAGACATGATACTTAGGGACATGGTTTATTGGTGGTCTTGGCAGTGCTTGGTTAAAAGTTGGACTTAATGGTCTTAGAGGTCCAATCTAAATTATTCTATGATTTTATGATTAACAACAAAGCATATTTTCAAGCTGAAGATGCCAACATTTCTCTCTCCTTATGCTTTTTTTTTTTTCATCCACTGTAATACTTACAGGAGGAGGATATTGGTCTTCCAGTCAAAACCATAACTATTTGGAACATCATTTGGGTTACATCAAAATAATGAATATTTAAGTGGCATATGACTTAATTTCTCAAATTTTAGTGCTATAAGAGTTATACTTGAGTAATACTTAGGGGAAAAATCATACTTATATTAATCTCAAGGGATTACAGGGAAAGGTGAAATGTTCATACCTTCTTCTTAGATTTCAAAGTGACAACTTGTCATTTTCATTTATGTGTTATTTTGCTGTCACTAGATCCCCTGTGTTTTTCTCAGATATATTTAGGTCAGTGTGTCAATCTAGACCGTAAGTCTTCCCAGACTTTTTGAGTTTCAGAGGCATAATAGAAGAAATTTGATTTGTTATGCATTCAAAGAAATTTGCATTGAGTTTAGTGAAAGAGTTAATAATATTCTATAGCAGCATTGACTATTTGTAGTTTAACTATGGAGTTATTTATTTGGAAAGATGACTTTAGAAAGGAAGATTCCTCTATAAATATTTAGATGAGGATTTAATTTTTTGCAAGTACATAGTTACTTACTTTACAGATGATGGAATTATCTATTGTGTTTAAGGATTTTTTTTACCTAGTTTTTATTTGTGGCTAGTAAAGATATCCTATAGTAATAAGAAAAAATGAAACAGAGTAATTGTGTTCTACTGATGTTTTTGCATTTTCTTCCACTAGTACAGGCTCAACTTCTTTCAAATTCAAGAATGTTTTCATGTTACAGATATCCTGAAAATAAGAGTTCTAAAGTCCATCTTCCCAAAGGACCTGTAATTTATTTGAAACCTCATTTAAAATACCAAATTACATGACCAGTCATATACTGGAATTAATTATATTCAAATTAACTGATTTAAACCCCCAAAATATTCAGAGCATGATTTTTATAACAGAAAATGCAGAGCTTAGGTCAACTATGTAAGATTCTAAAGCAATAGCTGAAAGAATAGGATAAAAGCTAAGTATCAGTAGTTCAAAGACAATGTTTCACTTGAAAAAGGATGTAGCATTATGTGATGGCATAATAGCATCATAGTCATAAATTATATTAGGGATATTTTTAGTATTTTTTTTTTCTTCTTAGATGATGCTATGGAGTTTCTGTAACAAAAGTATTTTTTGGGAACAAAAGAAATTAAAGCTGTAACTGTAAAAATTTAAACTTCTTTTATTTCAGTTATTTCCCTAAACAATAACATAATATTAGAATTAGAAACCACAATAAATCACAATAAAGAAAAGCAGCATATTTGGATAGTGAGGGGTATGCTTTAAAAGACAATTTCAGAAACCTGCCTCAATCTCTGAAATGTTTAGCCTTCTCCTCAGCTTGTATGTAAAACCTCACACCCCCTATGCAGTGGTCCTTTACTGCACTAAAAGAGGATCTAGTCAATTATACTTTGAGATTATTAGATTTTCATAATGTTGTGCTTTTTCTAATAAAACTTTATCCTGAAATATTTCAGTAAATTTCTAATGGTACGTTTCAATTGAGAGGCTTCCTGCCTTGGAAGCTTCAGTGTTGACACTGTTGCTGCCCAAACCCTTCAAGGACAAATAATTATTCATTGGTCTGGACAACACACCCCATTCATATAAATCACTTAGTGTCTTAGCTGTAGTTGAGATGCCAAGCATCTTCCCCAAAGCCTGTGGCACAGGCAAGTAAGGGAGAATATCTTATTACTGAAAAAGCTCCAAATAAGAATATATTCTCTGAATACACTGCAGTGTGTATTAACCTTGTGTGTTATGTAGGGTAACTTCCACAATCCCTTTCCCTGCTCACTGCTAATTCAATAAAGATTAACTTGTACCTCTCTGAAGAAAAGAAGAAAATTGAAGCAGTATTTCTATAGCTAGAATTACCAAGAAGGAGGCCACTTTTCTTACCAGGAAAAGTTTCAAGAAGGATTTTCCATTATGGTGCTTTAATTTTATTTGTTTTATCTTCTTTCAGTGTGTTAATTTTTATTGATTCTTTGACAAAAGACCATAACAATGCCCGTTGAAGGATTTGTCAGTCAGAGAAATTCCTTGGCAGAATTACTTGTGTGGTAATCCCTACTCTTTCATTGCCATGACTTGGATATTTCACCAAGGATCAGCAGGAATTGATGATTATGGTGGATTTATAGAATCTGCATAAATGGTCTGGCAAGGAAAGGTGGCCATGTCAAGAAATCAAGGAAAACGAAGAAATCTGGGATCTGTGCCTTGCATTATTCCAGTGTATCTGTAACCAACATACACACATCTATAGTGCAACACTTCCTCTTTGTTAAGAGGTTTGTGTGTCTGTGTCTCACCTGAGCTTATGGAAACACCTACATAGCACTACATGTCTAGGTGAAATGGAGGTCAAGTCTTTTGATGTAATAGTAGTGAAATCTCCTTAAAATTTCCATATTTAGGGCTCTTTAGAATACTTGATCATTTTAACATGAGTTATAAACAAGTTAACTCTCCATGAATCTTTTTCAATTGACTCTTGAAAGACTCTTTGGCTCTCAAGGCTTCACTTATTTAACCTTTGGGAAGGTTCTCAAATGGTAAATTAATTTCTCCAAAAGCTGGGACTTGTTGCCATACCTCTGAGTGTCTGAGACAGCCACACAGGGTTGGTAGATGTATAGAGATTACAAGTGAGAAACTTTTTAGAGCAGCTGCTGGAGAGCTGAGATTCCTTGGAGACAGTGTCTGAAAACTGGAACTCAGTACCTGTGGTCAGGCGCATGATTCTCCTGCTTTGTAGCTGAAATTAAAAGCAGGGGGGAAACTGCTCACCAAAAACCCAATCAAACAAACAAAAAAAACCCCTGAATGATTTATACTGCTAGTCCAAATTGTTAAACTGCTGTTAATTAAGACATATATTTAAACTTTCTTTAAGATCTGTAAGTAATGTATAGAGGCCTGCTTTCCTTATTATATTCCTGCAAAATGAAGAATTAGATAAACATGTTAGCAGGAATGTATGCCAGGCACAGCTAGTATTTAACAAAACAGTAGCTTGGACAACCTGGGAAAACATAGGTACTTCATATATTAAAAATGGGTATTGTGAGATGTTTCATAGACATTTTATACTTTTATACCATGGGTTTTGTAGTTCTTATTGTAAATGTCAAACTGATTAGAGCGATTTGTAGAGAAGGGGAAATAAATAGAACTGAAGGACTGTAGGTTTGGGAAAAGAAGTTAGGGAGTAACAGATAAGGTTTCAGCTGGCAGTAAGGGACAATAAATGACCTTTAGTCTCTGTTATATGGGGCTAAGGAATGCCCTTTATGAGCCACTAGTACTCAACTACTGAGACCCCAAAAATGCCACAGTAAGTGCTATATTTTTTTCAGCCCTGCAATGATTCTCAGTTGATTCCAGAAGTCAGTGTTGCTGGCATTTTCTAAATTAATTGCTGGACTAATGTCCCTAGACACTTCTATTAAAAGAATTTCATCAACAAAGGGTCCACTATGCCTTGGCTAGTTGGCTAATGCAGGTTTCATATATTCATATATGCATGCCTGCATTGTGCATACAATGTGTAGTGAAATGTACTGGAAACTGTAAATAATGTGTGCTGAATAATATATAAGAGATTCTATTAGAAAATAATCATAAGTTACTTGAAAAATCACAAGAAAAGACTCATTCCTAATGCGTTTAGTAGATATTTTTTTATTTGAGAAACTGGGGAGATTTTATGTTGTCATTTCTTTAGCTGCAGGTAGAATCCACAATGAGATAAATGTTATCCAAGTATTCAGGAACCTCAAAATGCTTTCTGCCTGCTGCCAGGCTAGGGGAAGTGTCAAATACAAATACTATTTTAAGAAAATATTGATAGGGAAGGCTTTTGGAAGCTTTTAAATGATAAGACAAAAGGATCTTTGTGGATGAATTGGTGAATCATAGAATCATTTACGTTGGAAAAGACCTTTATGATCGAGTCCAGCTGTTAACCCAGCACTGTCATAAACTGTATCCCTAAAGGCCACATCTACATGTCTTTTGAGTAGCTCCAAGGGTGTGGTTCAATCCCTAGGCAGCCTGTTCCAGAGCCTGACAACCTCCTTGGTGAAGAATTTTTTCCTAATAACTAATCTGAAACTCCTCTGGCACAACATGAGGCAGTTGATGCTATCCTATCAGTTGTTACTTGAGAAAAGACAACAACTCCCACAGCACTACAAACTCCCTTTAGGTATTTGTAGAGAGCAAAACAAGTTAAACAATGTGAGGCAGAAGAGTTTTTTTCAAATAGTAACTTTTCAAGAAGCAGCCAATATCCAACCAGATATAGAAATATTGGCAGAGGTTAAAGAGCAAAAGTTTTAAAGATGTAGTTAAGTGGGGATGCATAGAGATTTTCCTAAACTGGGGCTTTGATAGTGACAACCTGAACTTGATGGTTGGTAGGCTGCTAATAAAAATGGCAATGGGGCTGTCATACTGAGGTTTAGCCTTATGTACTGGAGAACAAAAGAAATGGGGGAAGAGAAGACAAACATTGATTCATTTTAGATTTACACTTTACAGTGTAACAGCATCCAAATACAATACAGCTGGGAATGTTTGCAAAAGACAAATAACTGTAAAGAAAAAACATCATGTTTGTTCTGCTAACACTAAAGGTGAGATTTTGCAGTACATTCAGTCTACTGTAACACAGACTGCTATCCTTCTCTCCAGTAGTATCCAAGCTCTTGCTCCTATCACTTCTGGTTCTTGTACTTGCCTGTGTTAAGTAATTATAATCCTTTTTTAACCTGTGTCGTTTCAGTTGGTTGGCTCAGCAGCTGCAGCATTGCTGGATTCAGGTTGAGACAGAGAGAGAATAATGCCAGGATGGCAGGGAAGAGTGGGACCATCCATTTCAGTAGAAGTCTGAAGTGTGGTTCACTTAATCTGTACTGTGCAATCACACTCCAAAGTAATCAGAAAGCTCTTTCTCCTCTTCTCTCAAATGTACTTGCTTTTTAGACAAGGGTCACATGTTTCTGCATATCTTACCCTTGAGTTTGTATCCATTGCAGAGAACCTGGGTTCTCCAGCCTGCCAAATGATTTTATAACTGGCTGTTTGGAATTTATTTTTAGGTCATCCAAGTTTAAGTCCCTCTCTAGCCACATAAAATGTTTCCTCCAAACTATTTTTGTGCAGCAGGAGTTGCAGGATTAAAAAACCCACACCAATATACAGTAAAATTTATATGCATTCATGATTCTTGATTGGGACCATATATAACAGTAATCAAAGATTTGGGGCTGACAGTGGATTGGGGACAGTTGTTTATAAAATGTATTTTTTCTGGGTGTAGCATATCATGTCAAAATCACCTCCATTATTTTGAAATGTAAAATCATCGTATCCTGAAGTATCCTCTGCAGGGGATAGATGTGGTGATTGTAAGCTCTCTGTAGAACAAAACATTTCACTTGGAAGTACTGCTGACTACATACTAGGATTAGTTTTGTGGAGAAGAATTAAAGCAAGGGTGCAAACCAATGATTATTAATTGAAAAAGGAAATATATTAAAGGTTTGTTAGTTCTCATAGTTTTTCATATTGAAATGGCCAACCTCCCCTCCTAAGCTATTCTTAAGTACAGTCTGATCTTGCTGGAATATTTACTGTATCCATGGACTTAATGCGACAGCACTGCATAAATTCCTACATAGAGATTACTGCAGTGACTAAATTAGTGTATTCCAAATCTAATTACTGAATAGAATGGTTGAATAGTATCCATTACCTCTTATGAACAAAGAGAAGAAAGTTAGAATGCTTCTACACCAGGTAATGTAACATTTACTTGCGAAGTGAAAAAAAAAACAACTAACCAACCAACAAACCCTCAGAATCCTAAGAAATAAAGTTTTGTTGTTTTTTTTTTTTTACTTCCAAAGAAGGGAAACCATTCTCTCTCTCCATTTCAGGTAGACTGTAACTTCAGTTTACAAGGCTGTTATCTACATGGAGTTTGATAAATAAGGAAACTGAAAAACCACCACTACCAAACAAAACCCCAAACAACAACAATAATAAAACATTTCTTTCCTGCTCTCCAGAAATGTTGGAAATAAACAATTTTATATGACTTTAAAAAGTATAGTGATAGAGGAATTATTTGCACTCCACTCTTTTCACTACTTTTAAGGATAAGACAGAAATGCTTTCAATAAAAATATAGAATGCATAAATGAGAATGACCCATAAAAAGTAGCGAAAGAGGAAAATATCAGGGCAAATAGCTCAGTATCCACACTCCTCCATCCCTGCCTTTCCCTTGAAGAACTGAAAAAAGTGGCAATATACAAGAATTTTTTTTAAAATAGTAACTCACCACCATGTATGCATAATCAAACACAGTAATGTCTTCTCATACAATTAAAAATTAGATAAATAGAACAATTTTATTTTAGATGAAACTTGAATTGATTTCATTTTTCATTAGAGGAAATTCTAACTCCACAACAACGAAGGTATGCATCAAATTAATATCATAAACAAACAGACATTCTCGTATTAAAAAAAAATGTATTTAAAAACCTAAATATCTGAGGAGATTAATTTGGACCAGCTTCCAGGCTTCCTAAATTTTAGTTTCCATGTGTTTTTATATTATGTTTAATCTCAGAGGTATCTGTTGGACACGCTCAGGTCTGAGTTTAAAACTTTAAAACCACAGGTTCAAATGCAGTGGTAACATCTGTTTCATATCTTCCGTGAAATACTTGTACCTTTGCCAAAGTTCTGTCGCCCTTCTTCCTCTGTCTCGGATGTCATCTTACATCGCCTGACACGCGAAAGGTCCCCAGTTCGTAACCAGGCGGAAACACCATTATCTGTCTTGGGTTGAGCTGGCAAAACGCCAACTGCCCAAGTACAGAGTTAGGCCCAGCTGAGAAAAGGGAGAAAGGGAAAAAAAATAAAACCAGGTTTATGCTTAAAACTAACTACATGTATTTATACAGAAAAGAGAGAATTAAGAGGAGACTACAATATA
>JAWWLZ010000001.1:109761403-109786800 GCA_035041345.1 Poliocrania exsul | reverse complement strand
CCAAGTCCTGGGCCAGGCTAGGGAAAACCAACAGGAACAGAACAGACTGTCCAGGCTTCTCCCTGCTCTCCCGAAAAAAACTCCCTGCCAGAAAGCCAGCCAAGGAGGAAGGAAGAAGGAGAGTAAACCTCCTCCCCTGTTATGTGGAAAAGCACGTGTGGAATACTTTGTAGTGTGCACTTCCTAGATACCCTGGTTACTAAGGAAGCCATGGCTAAACCCATGACAACTGTTTATAATTTAAAAGGTATATATTTTATCCTTGTCACCTCAAAGTCTCATAATATTTCAATAATAATAATAATAATAATAATAATAATAATAATAATAATAATAATAATAATAATAATAATAATATGTTTCAGTGGAAAATTCCCATTGCTATGCTTACAAATACTTTTCCATATCAGCCAGCTTCTTCAGAATCTGAATTCTTGCTCATATCTTCTCATTGCACATGACTTTGCAAGAGTAAATAGTAAAATTGAAATAGTAAGGAAATATGTTTTACTGTCTTGAGAACACCTGCACCAGCTGCTTATATTTATCATTATATAAATTGTGCTGAAGTCACCAAATTCATTTCTTAGAACAGCAGTAGTTATTTTCACTCGTGTAGTGCAATTCATCTGCAAAAATGAGTCCTTCCTTTGATTGGTCTATTTACATTACAAAGAGTAGCAGATTCAGAAAATTGAGAACTCTCAATTCATAACATGGTATAAAGCATCCTCAGTGGACAATAAAATGATATTTCCCTGTTCTTGCCAAATAACTTGTCTATCTGCATGAGAACAAGTACAGTATGTTTAGCAAAGTACATTATATGTTGCCTAGATTGGCTTGTCTTTGTTTTAGAATGATAGAGGTGAATGCATGGGACAATTATTAACAATTCCATGGTTTGGGTTTACTGGATTTTTAGTACTTATCCCCATTAATGAAATAAAAGTGAATAATTTAAAATATGCAAAGCTAAACCTAAATATAGGATGCTGAAAGGGTTGGCCTGATTTTTTATAGTGCTGAGTACAGAGTTCCTGCTAAAATTGTGCATTTCAGACTGTTTATTTAAATATAAGACAGTATTTTTAGAGGAGGAAAATATAGTACACATATTAATTTTCCTTTCTATATATATTACTAGTAAAATCTCTAGCACAGAAGGAGAAAGTTAATTGTATCAGTAAATTAGACATCTGCTCATATGATGCAGATGAGAGAAGAGTGGGAAAGGAAAACATTTTAGCAGCTCTGTTTAAATAATTCTGAACAATTCAGTCTCACTGTGTCATCTCTCTTATGATAATCACTATTATAAAAAAATTGTTCCAAGATTTTATTTTAATTAATGCAAAAAAAAATTATTCCTTAAGTCTGAATTGCTTTTAAAATCACAAATTGAGAAATATGAAGAAAGATTGAGTGAGACAGAGAAGATTTTTGTCAAAAGTGTAGATCACCCTCAGTTGGTTCACAGGAGTATTTACTTTTACAGACAAAAAAGCATTTCTACCTCTGTTTTGCTCTTAGTCTAATGGACATTTACATTATTGTAAATAGGATCAAAATTTGATCCTTAGTTTTTATAGACACAATTTTCTCCAGCATTATTGTTTGCCACTGAGTAATATCATCTGTGGAGTGACACAAACCAAGCCATTGTACCAGAATTGCTGCAGCACCAGGTGTTTCTGGGCCTTTATTGTTGGGGTTTGAGGTTTAGGTTGTTTTGGGGAGGTCACCTGCAGTAATCAAGTACAGGCAGATTGAGTGCTCAATCAACTACCTAATTCCAAACCTGTGTGTTGTGAGCTTGCCTTTTGGTAAAGAAATATGAAGGGAAATATGAGAACAGGCTTTTCTGATTTAGGGTGATTTAGGACTACTTTTCTTAGATATGAGGATTCTGATAAGTCATTGTCAAACCTTCAGAAATGGTTTTGAGCTGTTCTCTGAAGTCAGGTAAAGTCTTCTTGTCACTTTACACTTTCTACTGGTAAACTATAGCTTGGTTTTATTTGCTTTTTGTTTTTTCTAGTAATAGGAGTTGTACTATGGTTAGAGAAAACACAATAATGCTATCATATGAAGAAGTAGACTAGGACAGGTATATTTAGCATAAATTAGTAGTTCATGTTCATAAAGACAAAAAAGCATTGTAGGAGCTTTGGGGTTATATCTACATTACTGCAATAACGCCAGCAGGGAGTATGAAATGCTAATTTTGTCATTCTTGGTGGTTTGGATCCTATAGTCTAAATTACAGGGTATGGTTTGCAAAGTTTGTTGAGCCCTTAGACTAGTCCCTAAGCAGGAATAAACACTTTCTGCAGTTTTCAGAGCTGCTCTTGAAATACTGGAAAAGAGGACTTGGTGTGGGAAATAATTTGGGGTAGTTGTACAACAGGAAGAATCTCTTGTGATATTTAGCTACCGACTGGAATTTAAAAGGCTGATGAATTTATGCTTAAGGGATTGTTTCCCAAGGTCTTGGCTTTTACTGTGATGGTGGTAATCAAACTGTGGGATTTATTCAAGGCCATGTGCCTTCATTTTCTATTAGGGTTGTGGTATAGAGTTGTCTGAGGTATGTCACAGACTAATGGTAGTTTCTACTTGAATATACTTGTAAAAAAATTCAGCTTGGCAAGCCTTGTCTTTGATGTAGGACTTTCTCTAATAGTTGATTTTGCTGTTGTAACTCCCATTTTGTACTTAGCTGTGGAAATATTTACTTTGAAAGTATGCTTATCTTTGTTTTATTACTTCTTTGCTGGCCAGCAAAGAATGCATAACTCCTGATTGCCTCAATATGCTTACAAATGAGGCTATTTGTACCTCTAGATATATATCCCATAAAGCTTGTAAAGCCTGTTACAAATATTGATGATGCTTTTATAGCGAGGCTTTCTCTTGATTCTTTGACAAGCACAAGCATTTTAAACAAGACACTGTTTTTTTCTAATGAAGACATTAGTCCTCTATGTTTGCAGAGATCTGTGTGATCTCTTTAGCACATGATACTCCATTTTACAGTCACGTGGTTTTCTTGTGCTCGAATATAATGAAGATAGAAATTGTCAGTTCTTGCCTGTTATGTTTAACATATTTCGTAATAACATCTAATACCTAGAAAAATAAGTGAAAATGCACACATTTAAAGAGAGATTAGAGGTAAAGAATAAGAGACTAGGATCAGTCCTGCAGGGAAAAGGAACATGCATCTTATAATGGACTGGAAATGTGGGGAAAACAACAGAGGTGGTTTTGAGGAAAGGAAGGTAGGACAGAGAAAGAGAATTACTTTAGGGACTGACAAAGACAGATTTGGGAATTCAGAAGTGACAAGGTGCGAAAGGAACAGGCTGGAGGATTGGAAACAGAGCAAGAGTAGCTCATGAGGGAAGGCAGTGATAGTTGGGCAAAGAAGTCTTACTAATTATGACTAGTGAGAATAGGATGAGGTAAGTAAGAGGATGGGGGAAGAAGTAATCTTTGTGGCTTTAGCTCAGTCCTTGAGCTCTTTAACTAAATTTACTAAGGAGAACTGTGATTTGGGAGTATGAACTTGTATACAACAGTAAATAATCACATCCAATGCATCTCAAATTAAGGTATCCTTATATACCATTTGTCTTAACTCCCTTTCTGTATAATGGGGATCCTTGTCTCAATGAAGGCCTGTGGAAAATAGAGTTGGTGAGCACTCTGGTACTGGTGTGTTGCATGCTCCAAACAGCTCTTGAGGGGAGCTGATAATTCTTTCCCAATTCACAGTTCAGTAGTACAGAGCAAATAAGGCATGAGGTCACTCATAAGATGATTTGGGTAAAAATTAAATACTGAATAGTTTCATGTTTAATGATGAGACTATGTATTTAAAATCCATATCAAAATTTTATCTGCTCATGTCTGCAAAAGCAATTTTAATGCTTTTAATTCTTATGTTTTGAGTGTGTTAATTGACAACTGTAACACTGTTTTCACCTACATCTGGGAGAGATGTGGAGTGTGTATTGGAGAATGTCTCAGGTAGGGTGAGAGGCTACTTGCTAAATCTAGTGGGTCTTTCCCATATTTGGTATAATTTTGGAATTATGCAGCCTTTTTCTTAAGTAGAATGTGTCTTTCTCCACGTGCAGTAGTTGTATGTAGATGCTGTTGTACAGATTCTTCATTATGTCCACAATGCCCTCTGAATTCTTAAGTATATACAGATAAACATATAGCTGGATTTCAAAAGTAAAACAAGCTGTCTTATGGTTTGTGTCTCACCTTATTTTTTAAGTCCATGTAGTGGCAATTGTAGTACCACTTCCTGGTAGTACCACAGTCTAGTGATACTGGGAGACACAAGGATAGAAGTCTTGTCAGTCTCAGTAGTCTTTGCAATGTCTCGGTGCTAACATGAAACTTGTGACTCTGCTGAAAACAAAAGAGAGTATCTGGTACATAAGATGTAGCAAGGAATAGAGATTTCTGTAAGGTTATTTAATTGCCTGTATGATTTCAACAGCCAGTAAGCATTCAAAACATGTTTGCCTTGAAAAGAATTTTTTGCACTTTGATTGTCTGTGTTTGTGGATTTTTTTATTTGCCTTTGGGAAATATGACGTTTCTCAGTTGGAGGATCATGGATATTCTGAACAGTTTCAAAACAGAGAGTAGCTTGTACTGCAGAGGGAAATAATGTGTACTTTATCTGAGTGTCTGTATTGAAACAATTAAGATTAGAAGTCTCTTGAGAATAGCAATTCTGGGTGGTGGGTTTTTTAATGACAAGACCTCTGAAACATGCCATGTTATGCTGGGAATTTTTGCTCTGGAAACTTGGTTTCAGGAAAATCATTAATTTCTTACAGAAAACTTCAATTTCCATTAAATTTTAGTTTAGGCTGCCATCTGCTTTTCTTTTCTTTTTTCCTTTTTTTCCCCCCTTTTTTTCTCTTTTTCCTTCTCCAAGTTGAATGTACAGATGAGTCCCTTATTTTTTGCTGGGAAGGATTTCTTTGCTTCGGGGGTTGAGGGACCTTTAGTTCTTGCTTTATCTATGTTGTATTAGCTTTTTCCCTGTTACCTAGAGGGTACATTATATGAAATATAATTTGTTCACAGAACAAACGTAAGAATGTGATATAAACCTCTCATGAGGAACCATGGCAATCTAAGGATATACTATTTAATCCTCACATGTGTTGAATTTTGTTTTTCTTTTCCAAAGCAAACAAACAGAATAAACCCAAACCCTGCAGTAGTTTGAATTATCAAGCAAGGGAAATATTTCTAATTGCTAATGTAAAAAAAATTCACTTTGCTTAATTAAACTATGAAAATTACTTCACAGTTTCTGAATTTCAACATTTCGTCTTGGTCAAGGTAAAAGCAAAATTTGAAATACCCAAGTTTTCTACAAATACCCATTTCTACTTCTGCACAGTATCATGGAATCATAGACTGGTTTGGATTGGAAGGGAGCTTAAAGATGATCTTGTTCCAATCCCTGTGCCATGGGCAAGGTCACCTTCCACTAGATGGTTTCTCAGAGCCCCATCCAACCTGGCCTGGAACACTTCCAAGGTTAGGACATGTACAATCAGTTCCAGTGCCTCACCACCCTCACAGGCAAGAATTTATTCATAATATCTAATCTAACCTCCTTCAGCTTGAAGCCTTGTTCTACGAAAAATTCCTCTCCAGCATTCTTTTAGGTCCCATGAGGTACTGGAAGACTGCTACAAGGTCTCCCCAGAGTCTTCTCTTCAGCTGTTTCACCAAATTATTAAGTGGAAAAAAATTGGACAAGTCCTTGTTCTATTTCTTCCTGCCATGCTCCTTTCAAGACCTTACTACCCTTGGAAAGCAGGACTTTGAGGGCATGGGCTCTGTTTATCTGGCTGTTCTCTCAGGAAATGCAGATCTTTGCTTGGCCCAGTCAGTGGCTCAGTGAAGGTGTGGATGTGGGAGATCCTTTGCTGGCAGCCTGGGGGTCTGGTTCCCATGAGCCTGGACTTGGTGCTTGGGGGAGATCTGCTAGAAAGAATGGTTATTAACAATACAATCTTGCTTGCACCTGTGAAAAAAGCCAATATTAATTTAATCCAAGCTCTAATTGTCATGACTGGATAATTGAATATCGTATGCAATTTCCCTCAGGATCCATATTATACTTTCTGCTGACTGCTCTGTTGACATGTGTTCGCCTACCATACAAGTTCAATGTCTGCATTCAGAAAGTAATTGTACTAATACTGACTTTTTAAAAATAAACTTTTGTAGTTAAAGATTTGCTTTACTTTCTTTAAACTATACTTTTTGTCTCATTGATCAAAGACAGAAAACCTCTGTGTACATGAACAGTGTACAACAGTGATACCCTAAATTTCCTTTAAGACGTAACATAACTGACAACAGATTGTGCTGCAAAAGATTAAGGTTCTTTGTAGTATCTTTGGCTGGTAGGAATCAGTGCAAGTGAAATACTGACTAAGCAGTGCATGGAGTAATGTAGAGGGGCAATAGAAAAGGGTTGCACAAAATGGAAACCCAAAACTTCATTTATATTCCAGCCATATGTTCAATGCTTATCTGTTTCATAACCTTTTCTTTTCCTTGTATTCCCAGTAACAGGCATATATGTAATTTCTTCTCTGTTAACCTCTGTTCTTTCTACCACAGTCTACCTGCTTAATTTTAAATGGCTTTCTTGGTCAAATCTATACTTATATGTAAGTATATGGTTTTGAAATAATATTGAATACTTTTGAAAACTTAAAATGTGTATTAAAACTGTTTAAGTAACTACGCATATCTCTGCTCTTACTGATACTACCTTAGAGCATATTTCCATCTACAGGATTTTACAATTATGATATGTCTCTGTACATCCTGAATATAAGGATCTCTGGTTGTGACCCAGGTCACCACTGGTCTGAGTGCTGTGCAAATACTAAAGATGAACTTTTCAGTCGAAATATGGTATAGAAAGCAGCAGATGTATATGACAAAAATGATCCCAAAAAGAATCATGGCAAAGTAAATGATACTTTGATACTTTATTGGGCTACACAGAAGACCTTGGTCCCATCCTGCTTCCAACATATTATTACTAATGTAAAGCAGAAACATCATGTTTAACACTAGGCCACTACTTTGAGTCTTTGGAAGTCGCAGTAATTGCCATTGAGTTATAGAGTCCGCCTGTGCCTTTGGTATAATTTATGTTAGTTTATTGGTTTTGTTTTGGGGATTTTTTTTAAACATGTTACTTAAGTTCATTTAATAGATGAATTTGAAGGACAGGCATTAGATCTCAGGTGGAAAAGCCTTCATATAAGATCAAAAATTAGGAGCAAGGGTATTTAAATACTAGTCGTCTTCTCCTCTCCTGTAGCAGTCATTAGAATAAATGATGCAGTCTTCCATAGGGATGTGAGTGGGAGGATATATATGCATGTTTTTATATTTATGATAGATATTAAAATATGCACATGCATGTATGTTTGTCTTCACCCCCAGACTGAATTAATTTGGTAGGATTTCTGTGCATATTTGCATATGCTATAAAGCTTATTTTTCTATTTATTTCAGCCTCAAACTCGATGCAAACACAATAAATATAGTGGCTACCTCCCAGACAAACACCCCCTGTTCAGTTTTTCACATTATGTGTTCTGGAATAGCCCTGTGGTCAGCTGGGGTCAGCTGTCCTGGCTCTGCCCCCTTGCACTCCTTGTGCAGTCCCAGCCTGCTTGCTGGTGGGAAAAGGGTGGGGAAAGAATGTATTCAGTGCTTACACTGCTGAGCAGGAGCTGAAATGCTGTTGTGTTATCAGTGCTGCCTTAGTCACAAATCCAAAACACAGCACCATATGGGCTGTACCCATCCTTGTCAGACCCTGTGCCGGGGTGCTCATGAGCAGTTTTCTTCTTGGTGCATAGTATGGGGAAAATGTGTTAACACCCAGACATACACACCTGATGTATATAAAATGAGGCTGTTTGAAAACATCTTTAGAATGCAAGAGGTGTGTGTAACCTGTGGGTGTTTCAGTGTAACTGAAAACTGGTGTAACTTTCACCGGGCAGACATTTGATGTCAGGAAGTCATTTTACTTGAGATGTATACATATTTTTTTCCCAGTAGCTTTGTTATCCAAAATTTTATATCTTTTTCTGCTTGCTGTGTTTAAAAAGTCAGCTTCCTACTTAGAGAATGCTCAGTACATTTACACTGCAGTCTTTGGCTTTGCAGAATGTTTGTAATTGGGTATTTAACCTACCTAATTCCATGCGATTATGATATGTTAATCATCTTCTTACACTATAAGGTCAGGAAATTAAAAAGCAATTTGCATTCTCGATGACCAAGAATTTCTTGAATTTGATGCTTTATGTTTTTGGTTATTGCTATAATATCTGGTTTAATTACTATATAGACAGTAACAAATCTAAACAAGCTTGTTTCTTTACTGGTGGTAGTTCCCCTTTTTAACCTTTAGAAGACAATCAGGTGGTCAGATGGATCTGCAGAGATGCTAACCATCTGTACTGCCACTGGTCTGATCTGAGCTCACGGGAAAATAAGGTTACTCTTCAGTCTATACATTATTCCTTTCCACTTTAAATGTGGGAATAACACCTTTTAGGAGATGACAAGAATATGTTTATAGAAATTTTTACATTTGTTAGGCAACCCTGAGCTTTAAAACTATTTTATTATATTGCTACTATAAATAGTAATTTCAATTTTCATATAAGCACTGATGATAATTGGATAACTGACAATGCATGGGCAAAAGTAGTAAAATCTGGTCCTAAATAAATAAAGTGGCTTTATACTCAACTGTGATTTTGTTCTTCAGTTGTCTGGCTTGTCATATTTCATGCTTGAATGGCTGGGTAGGATGGACAGGGTATTTGCTTTCTGATTGCTTTTTGAAAACTAAAGTATGTGCTCTCCAAAGTGAAACTAGCATTTTTAAATACCAGGTTTGAATCAGAAGCACCAAAATACTGGAATTCCTTCAGATGTGAAAAATTACAAAATCTATGAAGTGACAAGAATGTATTTAAAAATAGATGCTAATTCAAGTGATACATACTGCTGAAGGCGATAAAATAATTCTGTCAATTTTTATATTTTATATCAAAGGATCTCCAATATGGTGTTCAGGAAGTAATTAATTTTCCTGATAATTGCTGGATGATAAACTGCCCAAAAAAAGCATTTTTAATCAAAGTTAATGGCTAGATTCTAACTTATTGTTTCTTTGCCTTTTTGCGTTTATATTCATTTGCATGAAATTTAGCTAATTTGTGCCAGATGAGAGACAGATTCTTAATTATTGGATTTTAATTCTATCAAGAATAAATGGAAATCCAGGAATAAGAGTTGCTTTTAAATCTACAGGCACAAAATTATTGTTTTAGAAGTGTTATTTAGTCTTGGTCATAATTTACCTGATGAATATTTTAATTTTGTTTTGAAAAAATGTAGAAGAATGTTAGTTTTACTTCAGTGTTTTCAGAAATAAAAAATTTCTTTAAAGAATCATAATTTAATATTTGCTTGGATTTATATCTAAATAAATAATCAAAGAGCAAAATGAAAATATGCTTATTGATCAATAATACTATTAATTGTATTTTATGGGAAATATTTGCATTGGTTTGCCTCTGGGTTTAAATTGCTGGGTTGCAGAATATACAGTCCTCTTATGCTCCTGTGTTTCTATTCTTGTGAATTAACAATTACTACTATTGTGCTTACATCCTAAACAATGATAAAACTCTAGAAATAAATAACTATTAATTTAATTCTCCAGTTTAGAAGTGATAGTGAGGACAAAGTAAAACTGTCAAGTAGACTATATGTGGTAGATTTAAAAATATTTACTGAAATATGAGGTGAACAAACCCCCAGATTTTTTGTCATTTTAGGAATGATTTTTATGGTGATTGTGGTGATGTCAAAAAGTATTGTCGACAAGATGAGGGAGGTGATGGTTCCCCCCTACTCATTACAGATGCAGACATGCAAGTGCTGCTGTGTCCAGGGCTGGACTCCAGTATGTGATGCGTGGATGCAAAATATGTGGGAAGATGGTTAAGGAGCCAGAGCAGATGAGAAGGGGCTGAGAGAGCTGGCAGAGCTCATCCTGGTGAAAGCTCAGGGAGATCATATACATGTTCATAAACACATGTTGTGAGAGGGAATGCAAACAACAGAGCCAGACTGAGCAGTGGTGCACAGTGATAGAATGATGGGCACAATTCTATATAAAAGTAAGAGGAAACTTTTTTTAGTGGAAAGGAAATCACAGTCTGGCATAGGCTGCCCTGAGAGGTTCTGAAGTCTCCATCCTTGGAGATATTAAAAACTTATGGCCCGGAGCATCCTGCTTGGAGCAGGAGATGGGATTGGACAATCTCTAGACTCAGACATTCCATGGTTATGTCATGTCACAGAAGGGCTGTGTAGTGGTATAAACTAAGACATAAATGTACAGACTGCTTTCTGCTTCCAAATACTCAATTTTTAATGATTGTGGAAGAAATGAGAAAGAATAACTTCAGTAGAAAACCAAAAGGAAAACCACTTTTGAACATATCTATATTTCAAGATTATTTACATCTAAAAAACACAGGACAGACACTTGTTCCTGCCTAGTGACTTGGCAAAAAAACCCACCCCAGAGCACATAACTAGGGAAAAACTCATCTTTCAGATCCACTGTAGACATCATAATGCTTTGGGATGGGCTGAGAGTAGGAGCAGAAAACAGAAGTTTGCTTCACAAGCAAGCAAGTACAAGATTGTGAGAGTATTTCTAATCAAAGTAAGAACATGAAACCAAAGCAGAAAAGAAATGTTGAGCCATGAAGCTGAGTGGAGTTTGGAAGTCTGGGCAACGGGATGATAAAGTATAATATATAGAGGTGAAAATCAGGCCATTTATAGGCAACAGCTAAAATACTGTAGATCTGTGTGCTGTCAACAAAATTGAACACAAAATGTATGCTTTAGGCAAAGGTGTAAGATTACCAAAATATTCTTGTAATGCTATCTGAAGCAGCATATCTGAATGTAGCAAATGATACCTTAAGAAAATTGACAGTTATAGGTGAAATATTTATAGGAGTAGAGTAGCAAACAAATGAGCAGATAACCCCTCAAATCCTGTTATTGTAAATTAGTTATATTTATAGTTATGAAGCATCTTTCTGGAAAGAAAAAGCTGTTTTCCTATCTAATGAAAGTTGAAAGTGCATCTGTAAAATTATTGGTGGCATTTCTTTAGAAATTGTTCCCCCAGTTAAGATATTGTGCCTTAAAATGCTCATGAAGACGAAATGAATAGCACACTATATTTTTATGTACTTCTAAGCGCTCATAGTTACTTAATTGTAAACCACAGAGCAATGTTGGTTCTTGCCATTGAGATGCCCAGTACTTGGTTTGGTTTTGCATCATTTTAACCTGTTGATTTTACTCTTCTTTGGGAGGTTACATGATAACTTTACAGAATCCTGGCCTCCTTTAGTTGTTCTCTAGATAATCACTACAGACAATAATACAGTTTGGGATCTTTTTGTTTGTTTGGTTGGTCTTTTTAACAATAATTTGCAGCTCTCAGACACCTGAACTACAGGAGTGTAATAGTGGATGATTTCCACCAAATGGTGAGCAATTCTGCTCTGAGGGGCTCAGCTCTGTGTGATTCAGCTCTACTGATTCAGCTCTAGCCCCTCAAAGCTAAGGGAGGCTCCCTCTGCTCCAGTCCCCATGGAACACTGAACCCAGAAGAGAGGTCCAGACACCAAGAGGCTTGGTGGCAGAAGAAGCACTCTTTATTGAGATCGCCCACTTTTATGGGCTCAGCAGGGAAATTTCCAGAAGAAAGGGCAGTGCTAAGCTTCCCGTTGGTTGGAAGGCATGCAAATGAAGGATTGAAAACGGACCAGTGGAGGGTAGGAGTGGAACTTCACAATAAACCAACAGGGACAAGTGGTGGGAAAGGAACCCTAGGAGATTTTGGGAAGAAGAAACTTGGACAGGGAATGACTAAGGGAAAAATACGATGAGGAGGACGTGTTTATGACACACTTCTAATTAAACCTCTGATGTTAACCCATCAACATAAGAGGCAGTAAAATTGGAGAGTCCACATCCTCGTAGGCTCAGCGCTTAAAATACTCCTGCCATTTAGTGAATCCGAGGTCTTCTCCCACAGGAGTGTATAAGGCAGTTGAAATCCAAGCACTCCCTTACTTTCTAGTAGCAGGGCGGTGCATAAATTGAAGGCTAGCTAATCAATCCAAAGGAAAAAAATAATGTTTTAGATCTACTAACTGTAACTTGCAATATCAAGAAATAAGTTTATATTTTGTTTTTTCTCCCATGATGTGTTTAGTAAAAGATTATGGTATATTTCATCTGCTGTAAAAGTTTTTGGTTTATAAGTTGGATAAGAAAACAGAACTAAGTCCAGAATATATTTGAAAGTAAAACAGCTAATTATGGAGTTATTGAATGGTCAATAAAGTAAGATTTAAAAGCTTAGCTTGTAAAAATATAAAACATATTTGCTGTGATCTCATCTCTTAGAAATAATAAAAATATTAAATGGGGCACCACTTAAGAACATGATAAATTGTAACCATTTAATTTGCTTATTTGCAGTTTATTCTCTGTGGCGTATTTTTTCCTAATTAAAGCTCCTATTTGTCTGGTTCTGTCTTCTACACTCTTGACCAAAGCTTATTCTTTGAGCTCATAACTCAGCATGTTAGGGGAGAGGAAACCTCTGAATTGCAGACTGAGAAAGCCAAGGAGAATAAGAGCCTTTGCAAGGAAAGCCTTTGTTAATATTTAGAACTACTGCATAAATATAAATCCATCAATATAGGTCTTTTTTCTGAAAATGAAATAGGTTCTCCCTACCATTTTCTAATAAATCATTAAGCTGCTTATTTTCTGATTCAAAAAGTAAAAATACATTTTAATTTGTAAAGAAACTTGGAATGCCTATAGATTGACATTATTTATTACAATGTTCAATTCTTCTTAGAATTTGGCAGGTTTGAAATTGCCAAAAAGTACTTTGAAATGAAAGGGAAGAAGAATAGAAATAGCTTAGAAAGTCAGTGTGCAATAATAAAAACAATTCTTTGAGCTAGTACACAACTAGAAAAGGTAATTGAGTAATTTTGCTGAAGTTTTAATTTGACGGTGCACATTTCTAAATGTTTCTGTTTCTAAAATTGTGGAGATGCAGAATTTGGAAAGAGTAGAGCATAGGAATCTTAAATACCAGTTCCCATGATTTATGATTGTATAGGAACAGCAGTCAGATGTTTCCCAAGTCTGCATGCTAGGAAAGCTAATTGAAAAAAAAGCAAATGAGGTTAATACCTTATTGCACACAATCTTATTACCACAGCAAAAATGTTTAATCAAAGTTTTAGATTTTCAGTTCTAGTTTGTGTTAAGTCTTTAAGGGAAGATTAATGTCACTTAAGTTGAAGCAAAATCTTACTATTACAGATATAGTTCAGAAAAATAATTAGTGCTTTTGGATAGCATATAATGTGACATTACTGAATGCAAAATGAATGTTGAAAACTACACCTTAGCAAATGTAGTTGACTGGACTGACTTCTGTGTGGGGCAGGATTTTTCCATAATTGTTTTAATATTTTTTGTTATATTGTTATTCATAGAGAAGTTCAAAAGTTCCTTGTTAATATGGTTAGGGGAATACAACTATTCATTGTGAATGTCACTGGGTTGTAAAAACACTGTTTACTTTGTGAAAGTGTGGGTTATGATTTGCTATGAAGTGAAGCAGACTGAGCAGTTCAGAAAGGTCTGTTGGCCTTTCTCATGTGCAAGGAGAGAAGTAGAAGTGATACTAGCTGAGGCATTCAGCCATTCTTTGCTACATTCCCATTTGAGATCTGAGGAGCAGACAGAAAAGACATATGGTAAGGAGCAGATGAACTTATTTGTGGCTCATTTTTGCAAGTGTGTACTTTTTGCATGGCAAGTTCCAAGCCAGAATTGTGGGTTATTTAAAAAAAAAAAAAAAAAAAAAAAAAAAAAAAAGAGTGGGAATTGAATTTTCTGGGACTCCCTGTCTCAAAGATGTCTCCCTGCCCCTCAAAAACACTATTGTTTTCATTATTTTCCTAAGGACCTGTACCTTCCAAGGAAATGCATGCATGTGTTTGTGTGCATGTTTCAAAAGTTCCCTAGCAAATGTTGTACTTCTGCTTGTCAAACAGTCTTTACAGATTTAGACTGTACACCAAAATTATCATATAAATTATAAATGTTGAACCCTAGGGGACATCAGATGCTTCCAGGAATGTGAAATATAGCAAGGTCCTGGGCAAGAGTGATTTATCTGTGGTGTCGTGTGTCATGCAGTGATGTGTCAGTCTGGCAGTCCCCGTTTCCGGAGATGACTGATAGGTCAGAGACTGTCTCATGCCTTTAGCAATGATGAAGATATTCATCACAGGCAATACGCAGGTGTGATTTGACCCAGTTTGGGGTTCTGTGTTTTTAGCCACTCAGAAATGAAGTCAAATCATTTAGGCTGCTGAAATCAGTAAGAGCAGATGAAACACATTATCCATACCAAGTATTTTCCACTGCTGGCAATTGACCCTTAACTTGCCCTTTATGAGTAGATTAATATCACAGGTTCAGCAGTAATTAGATGAATGGTCATGCTGCAGGTTACTGTGCCACAAACTGTTAAGCAGTGGCCTGATGATTGCAGTAGAAATAAATTCTCACATATAAGGTCCATTTCCTTTGGGAGGATAGTTTGTCAACATCATCTGCCCTGATTAGCTGGTACCACTTGTAGTGCTATCATTGGGAAAGCACTGTTAAAACAGATATTTAAGCCAAAGGGGTTTTTTTTCTGAATAAAGGACTGTATATGTAGATAGTGTTGTAAAACTATGTGTAAAAATTTATATTTATATTAATAACTTTGTATATGTTTAGGTAAGCAATTGTTGTAATATTTGTATCGATGCAACAGAAATTTCTAGCAAGTGCTAGGATAGAAATTGTTACATTTTTTGAATAAATAAGCAAATGCCTTTGGGTTTATTTTAAGAAAGAGTGAACTCACAAGATTAGTGATATAGCATTGAAAAGAAAGGTTCAAATACAACATATGGTGTTTGTGGGAAAGGAGATATGCTCCCACTCAGTGTTGGCAAGAGTTCTTATTTAATTTTGGACAGTGTTTGAGGAACTAGAAGGTGTAGTATCAGATTTACAATTTCAATTGCATTTTGTATTGGGATTGAGAAGTAATACTTGATAGTGTACTTCTAACTGGATTTTTTTTATAGTATCTGTGTGATGTTTAGGAAATAGGGCAATAAAATGTTTCCATTGCTTCTTCCAGGTATGATCAGAACAGTAGTTCCTATGAACACAAGGACTGGGTGTTGCACTTTGGTTCTCCAGCTGTCTGTGCCATCCTGACTTGTTCCCTTGTCTTTATGAGAAATCTCCTAGAAGAAACCACATTTTGTGAAGAGTAGTTAGTACCGGGCTTCTGCAGCTTGTTCTCTCTTTCTGTTTAGAAATGTGTATAAAAAGTTAAAAAAGAGCATCTTCACTAACTTTGAGGGCTTGGACTCTGTTTGTCCTGCTATGAGGCTTTGTGGATATGGGATCACATGCTGCCTGGAATGCTGTCACAGCAACTCAGGATATTATCTACATTCTACTATTTCTCAAATTAGGTGAGTCAGGCTATTGGTCCTTGTATCCCACAGGAGCAGAGAGAGTTACAGGCCATGTCACTATAACTGGATGACTGAAAATAAGTCTAATGACCACTGACATTCATAGTCATCGGTTTGACAACTGGTGCAGATGTCAGCAGTGATATGTCTGACTGTTGACAGGCTTAAGCAGCCCTCGGTCTTCTGAGCATATGGTTTCATACAACTGCACCACTGAGTAACACTAACAGTGTCTTCAGATAAAACTGAGGCAGAATTTTAAATAATGGAAAAAGCAAATTGCTTGAATCAGATTCAGCTACATATTAAGGAACAAACAATTTCTTGTCTTCATAGCTATTTGAAATTTTTACAATATATCACTCTGAATTCCATAGTTTTTATGAAAATAATTTAATCTGAAGACAGAGTCAAACAGGGAAAGTTACAATATAGTTCTTTGATATATAGTACTGAGAGTGGTGGAAGAATATGATAAAATGCATTAATACCATAAGATTTCACCTTGGACTACAATACACATCTTCCCTCTTACACTTTTTTAATTTGTTTGATTTCCACCACCCCCTCAGCATTGCTACAGAGATTAACATGTCTTCTACATCTAGTACATTATTCAGGAAAATGAAAATTTCCAAGTGTTTTCTGTCCATTGCCTTTCTCCTTCTTTTCCACTTGCCTTTCTCATTTATCACAAGCAGCAAGTCCTTTGTCAGCTTTCTCTGTTGGTGGCTTTGCATATGTCACACCATTGTACTGTTTCACTTAATAATTTCGCATTGTTAATATGATTAGTCCTGTTGTAACCTCAAAATGTATTGTTGTATATCAAAAGGAATGATAGAATCCAGAAGCCTGCTTACTCTTTCTATCTTGTTCTAAGGTAATAAATTTGCACTTAAGCTACTTTTGCAAAATTCAGATAAAATTTAAACACAGGGCAACCCTCCTAACTGAGAAAGGGCTCATTTCAATGAAGTCTTATGCAACCACTTTTTGACATTTTTCCCCACCCTGGTCATAGTGAAGTATTGTGGTAACGGTGGATCTTTAGTTTCTGGTACTCTTGGGGAAATGTATAATTTGATCAATCAGATCACACTGATATATGACGTAGGATGTTTGTATCTCATTCAATTCCCTGTGGTGTCTGTGTTCAGTAAGATTTTTTACATAGATTGTTTCAGCTTTTATATTGTTATGAACATTTAATGGATTTTCACTAGAATTTGAATCAAATCTAAGGCAAAAAGAATTCTAATGGCTTGTGTGAATTGGGATAGGGAAGAATTCATCTGTTGTACTTTTGTATGTTTGCTTGTTTACCACTCATTGCCTTGTAGATACTTAATTGGGGATCCTCTGATTATCAGCATGGATTGATATCACTGCACTCCAGGAATTGTAAATAGTGGGACAGATGTTTTAAGAGTCAGCAGAGGCATTGATAGCATACTAGCATGAATAATAAAAAACTCAACCTATCTACAAAGAGCAGATGAAAAAAAAATCCCAGACTTCCTTCTCTTGTTTCTAAATGAAAAACTCATGCTGGGCCACATAACGTTTTTAATGTGTCGATAGACAGCAATAAACTTGTAAGCTTCTTCACTTTTATTTGGCTCATCAGGTGGTAGGTTGTATAAACCGCAACACTATCCAGAATAAAGGAGCTAAGGGTCCTTTGGAAATATTTGAATTCAGGGTACAGGTTATTATTCTTCCATGACTTGCCTTTGCCAGGAGGGATAGTTCCATTTATAACCTTGCCTGTGACACTGTTCTATATTCTGGTCCGGTGTGTGTGAGGGAAGACAAGGAATGAGTAATAGACTTAGGAAAAAAGAAAAAAAAAAGGGGGTATTTTCTTAATAGATCAGGAAAAAACCTCAAAATGTCAGGTCTATGTAAATCAGATATGATAATGGACTAAATATTATGATGTTTAGCATGAAGCAGGGTTTAAAATTAGGTAGTCTAAAGAAAGGGGGATGAAGCAGAGTCACTGTTTTTATAATCAGAACTGTCTTTATGCTAAAGTAACCCACACATTCTGCTATAGAGTACTACCAATAGTAAGATGTAAAGCAAACCCATTTATTAGTTTGTGGTTTTTTTCATAATTGTTTACAATATCTTTAAAAACCTAAGCTTAGATGTAGAATAACTTTTGGACTGATCTTCCTACACTGACAGTTTCTCTCAACCTGAATACTATTGAGATCATCTATTTATTTGGTTCTGTGAATTCTCAGTATAAGATGTTTGGTGGGGTTTTTTTCCAGTGTGGGTATGAAGAGAGCAAACAAAACAATGAAATATTTTGACATTGTTATCAATGTGGAGAGCATAAGGCATGGGTATGTTAAAAAGTATGATCTGTAGAGGTGTATTTTCCCAGGAGTTTATGAAACACCCCAGTTTGACTGAGCCATGAGCTTTTGAAAATCACATTTTACATGCTTTTAATAAAGGCTTGGTTGTATTTTGCATGTACATACCCTGAAGTTTCAAACTAAATGAGCTTATTCCACTTCAAGGCCACTCAGGATTTTCCTTGTAATTACAGCTGGGGCATTTTTCAGACTATGCTGGGTCCAGTTCTGTGCTTCTGCCACATCTCACATGGAAAATGGTAAATGTGAGATGAGGATGACAATATAAAACAAAACAAAAAAATTAACTCATTAGTTTTAGGGAGTGAATTGGACAAAGTATGAGTAGAAAAGATATCTCAGTGGGGAGACACAGTGAAAGTCTGACCAGCAAAGAGATTACATTTTAATGCTGGATAATGCCTTTTACACTGCTAGGCAGAGTGTTGGGATTTAAAGTTAGGTGGGAATTGGAAGAGATGGCTAAGGGCCAGCTGGAAGTACTTGATCTGGTTGATGGTGAGACCTCAGGAAGTTGAGACTGAGATTTGAAGGTACAGATCAGATAACAGAAGTAGTGTTTACTGGAAAGAATAGGTAGAAAAGTCTGTCCCTCTTCAAGTCAAATTCCTGCCCTTCTGTAATCTGATTCAGAATTAAAATTTCCTTGGCCTCTTAGCTACTTTTTGCCATGAGAGCATGTTGGACAATGTATGACTCATCTCCCAGTACTACCAATAGAAACCCAGTGGGATTATCTGTCAATCAAGTCCCCAGGTAGAACAGTGTTTCTGCGGTATCTGCGATGAAATGCACCTAGGAGATGTGCTGCATGGAGAGATTAGGGCTAGTTATAGAGTCTACACATCATCCAGTAGAGTAATCACTGACAGTCGGACATGACCATCTCAAAGATTTTTCTCAACCTAAATGATGCTATGATTCATTCCTGTCTCTCACAGTAATCACACAAAATTTATTTCCAAAAGACTTGATGAAAATAAGTTAAAATGATGAAAACATTTCATGTTTAAATGAGGGATTTCAGAAGGGGAAAAGACAAGACAAAAATAATTGAGTGCTGTTCTGGAGAAATATCTATTCCAATGAGATCATATGTGATACTGTTTCCTCAGTGCCTGACTTGATTCATCAGAATCTGACTGGCAGCAGTCCCAAACTCCACAACTGTACTTGCACTTACTTGGATTTTGACCTTACCAACTGTTCTTTCATTACTGAATGCTTTGACAGGCATTTCAAACTGATACAAGAGAAGATACTTCTGACCTGAATTTCACTGTCTCTCAGTTCTCTGGAACCTGTACCTTACTGTCTCCTTTGTACATAAAGGGGAGCTTGGGATGTACAAGATATGTAATGAATGTGTTACTGGAAAGGCCATCTTGTACTGTGAAGGTGAAATAAGGTAATCGGTGGGTTCTCCCAATGAGAACACCTCAGATCCTTTTTTCACTCATTGAGACAAAGGTCTTGTATCCCCCAAATCACACCCCTACATACAGAAAAATAATTTTGTTACAATGCATATGCAGAAGAATACTGAAATAAGTCCTAGCAGAGTATATTCTGTCACTTTCCTATCTTAGAATACTCAGCTTTGAAATCTTAGACATGTTTTTTCAACATAAACTTGTGTGTGTGTAATGTTACCTTCATCTTCAATCAAGTGACTCTTGCAATGAACTACTATAAATTTGCTAGCATTTTAAGTCATATCATGTGAATGTGTAAAGTAGTACAGTGCCAAATCAGGTTTTTATTTGTGATATTTTCATCCTGGAGTCTCTGAAGGCCTGGTGTCTATAGCTGTATTTTACCTTTTTCATACAAATATTTTCCTTGTGATAAATTGTTACAGTCTCTAACCCCAGGCTTGAAATACACACAGAGATTTTGCACCAGAGTGTTTTTTAACCTTTTTTTTTTTTTTGTGGACCTTGATAAGTTAAAAAAAAAATCATTAAGATGCTTATAGCTAGATCATATTATGTTATATATATAGCTAAATCACATTATATTACAATTGGACTCAATGATCTTAATGATCTTTTCAAATCTAAATGATTCCATGGTTCTGTATCATATGAAGGAAATCAATTTTCCCTTTCTCAAAGAAAAATATCTCCAATGAGTCTCTTTAGAAGTTTCTTAAACACACAGTACTAAGTGGTGATGGGAGTAATCCAAGTTCTGCAACTAGCGTATTTATTTTGTTATTTTGACAGCTTGAAGGGGAAAGGCTTCGGGGGGAGGAGGGATGATGTAGCCAAAACATAGGACTTTTGTCAACTTTCTAGACTGTCCTTACACCTAAAGCCTCTTAAAAATAGATCAAACATCATTAGTACACTTCCTGCTTTTTATTTACTCTTGTAGGAGCTCTTAATCTTGGCTCTCTTCTCTCAGGGAACATGGTCAGAGACTCTATCAAGCTGCATGTGTGTTTTGTTTGGGGGTTATTGCTTAAATGTGTTACTGTGATATTTTCTTCAATTATTCCACATCTATGTGTTTTAGAGTTGAGGTAGCACAGAGAATAGACTCCGGAATGGTTTTAGAATAACATCTTCTTAATTCCCACTGGATGAATAGATTTCAAAAGTATCAAATGTGTGACAGTTGGGGAAAAAGATGAGGTAGTAAAGACATTCTCTTCCAAACTTAGTTAAGGGAGAAAAATGCCATCTTTGTTACTGACAAATTCTCCCTCAGTCTGTTGAGAGGGTAGGGCAGCTCTTATACTTCTATGTGGCTGATAACACACAGCCTCACTCTAGAACATGCAGCAGCATCCCTGAGGTATTTATCTTACAAAGCACTGCTCCTGGCTTTGATGGCTGTCTCTAGTGTAAGAACTTATCTATGTAGGCCCACATGGTGCTATAGTATGTAGAGATAGTTAAGCCCATCAAACCTTCTCTAATGTTTTGCATTAGGATATAAGTCTAGTCATAGTCACAACTCCTTTGCTCACAGTCCCAGCTTCCTTGCCATAAGTGAGCTCAGGAACTGATCTCTATGCTTTCATTCTTTGAATCCTAATTACCTACTGTTAGACCTACCCCCAGAAGACTGTTTCTTAGTGTGTATTCTTGACTTTGAGGATATGCATGTGTCTATGACTCTGATTTTGATGCTGTTCACAGGTCATTTCTTCTAGTCCCCTCATGAATTTTGTACAAATGCTTTTTCAGCAAATGAACACAACCAAACACTCCTCATTATTGTAGTAGTCCTGAAACATAAAAGTAGGGGAATCAAAGGCGAAACGTTGAGTAGACAAATGTCAACAACTTTTTAAGCATTGGGCGTTACATTGAAAATAAAATATGGCAAATGTAAAAAGAATACAACTGGAACAAAAGAAGGCAGGGGGTTGCTTTATAGCAACTCTTCAAGTGATAGCCACTTTCAGGCATAGTAGCACTGTTTCATATATTACTTTTCACAGAGTTGTTGCTGTCAGCTACTTTAGTAAGAAATATGCTTAAATCAGACAGCTGTGAAAAGGGAGAACATCAAATATGATAGACAGTAATTTTATAACTGTTATAGCTAATACTGGAAGAACTTGATTTGCTCATTTACTTTAGGGGCACAGATATAAAACTGATTTGATGGATTAGTTTTCCTTCTTAGTTGTCTCTCTCTGTTTTTCATTGTTGCTGTTGGCTCAGTTTTTTGCACTGTGGTACAATTTTGTGGTTTGGGTTATATTTTATTATTTCCCCCCTAGATTTTCTTTGTATCATGGCTTGCTAATTTGCACTGATATATTTCATATCATAGAATGGCTTTGGTTGAAAAGGACCTTAAAGGTCATATTGTTCCAACCCCCTTGTCATGGGCAGACACACCATCCACTAGCCCAGGTTGCTCAGAGCCCCTTCCAACCTGGCCTTGAACACTTCCAGGGATGGGGCAGCCACAGCTTCTCTGGGCAGCCCATGCCAGGGTCTCACTACTCTTGCAGTGAATAATTAAATTGGAGGAAGAATCAGTGCACTGGAAAAAAAAAAGTTCTATTTTCTGACTTTCTCATAGTTTGTCTACTTCTGTTAAAGAGTTTCCTCATTCCTCTAAGTTTACTCTTTCTGTTTTCTTTCTTGACATGCGTTTAACATATAAAATATCAGTTCTCTGTGTCCATAAAGGTTGTGTGACAGTAAACTTCAAATAAAATCAAGAACAAAATCCCCACAAGTACCTAAATCCAAAACTTAAAGCAAATTTAACTTTAGGACATAGGAAAGACAATGAAGTTTGGAATTGAAATTCAAGGCACTAGTGATTTGAGTTAGATGAGGTGATCGTGCATATTATAGGCCGAAATCTAGTGATGATTTCTTGATTTAGTCCGCTAGTATAGTCTGAACAAAATTATTTTTCCAGCTCCTGCTGGTAGTCAGTATTGTTCATAGTCTGGCACTGTTTGCTATGTTTTGAATGGATAAAGGAATCCTCTTGAACTTGCCAGCTAAAGAATCCTGAAGACTTTTCATTTTATGTAAACCGATGGAGCTGATTACTTCATAAATAACTCCATTTCCAGAATTCAAGGATGGGGTAGTGGTTTCTACACTGATTTAGGGCATTAATCTGAAACCCTGAAATGCATAAGAGACTTGCTCTAATTCCTGTCCCAAGCAAGGTTCTGGTAACATTAACCCTTTCACATCCATTGGGATTGACAGCTATTTGTTCACTGTTTTTTTTCTGCATTCTGACTCCTGTTTCCAGTCTCAGTAGAGACCACACCTTTGGTGAATTACAGAGATATATTTCACTGTTTCAGCAGAGGTCTTACAGATCCTAATCTCTGGAATAAACAAATTAAGAAGATAACCCCCAAATTAGCATTTTATTGCCCTTGGAAATAATGAGGAATGCAGGGCAAATAAATTATGAGAATTTTTCTTCTTAAACTTTGAATACTAACCCTATCTATTTGCAAAAGCTTTCAGCTCCTGGTAGTTCTTTATTTTAATAGTTCCACTTTTATCCTGCTTGGGCAAGGAATTTTTCTGTATTAATTTTATTACTTCTCAAGTGAGTAAATACCACATTGTGGGTGCTTCTGTAACAACAACATTACATGGGTTACAGGAGACTGGACAAATGCTTGGAGGAGAGATGTATCTGAGACTGTTAACTATGAAAACCAAACTGAGCTTGGGAAATCCAGGAACTATAATCTATGCTTGTCCTAATTTTCTTCTTTTCTAGGCATCTGATTGTAGCCACATTTAGAGGCTGAACAGTGGGTTATAGAAACCCTTGATATGAACCTGTACAACCATCAGTATGATCATAATTCTTATATTAAGAGCACTTCTCTGTAAATTCCAGTATGTGCAAAGGATTTTAATATTTCTAGACAAATACAAGATTAGCTGATTTAAATAGCAAATCTGAAACTGTTTAGAGTATAGTATACTGGAATTAAATTTCTTAAAAGTAGGATTTCCTGGTATCTTAATACTCCACTATAAAATTAATCATATCAAATTTTCTTTGTAACTAATCTCTTTTAAGTCTTCTGTGACGTTAATTGAAAGTTCTCAGCAAATGAGACTGGTTGACCAAATGATCTGAATAATATTTTCTAACTCAGTATAATAAACAGTCTTCATAGAAACTGGAATTATTATTTAGTGCTGGAATGGACACTGCAGCAGAGCATGTGAGCCATTTCAAGTTTGCTGCTCTGCATGTTAAGCTCAGTGTACAGGATGGCACTCATGGGAGAGTCTAATTCCTCACTCCTAAAATTAAAAGCATAGCAGTGGGACAATTGAGAGTTCAGTCAAGGAATTCCTCCTTGACCCTGGCCTCTAGAAATATCAATAATATAAACTGTTTAGTTTGAAACACTTTTTTTTATTCTTGTTTATGCTGATTCAATGAAGTTGTCCCTTTCTCTCTGTTGCAAAAAGTGAGACTTTTTGTTGTAGTTGGATTGGCATGGCAGGAGGTGCCAGCCTACAGAACCTGGGATAAAAGTCGTAGGCTTCTTAGTGGAAGAAGTTTGAGCTGTTCCCTTGTAGCAAAATAAAAAAACGTATCAGTGTGACTATTAATGGCCTTTAGGAAAAAAAAAAAAGTAAGTCAAATTTGCAATTTTTTGAAAGAGTTTTAATCAGAAGGAAAGCATTAAATAAGGGATTTGCAAATGTTGATTCTGTGAACATGGAAAGAAATGCAGTTGGTATGCTTTGCAAGATTATGTTAACAATGTAAATATTGGTTAAATATTTATTTCCACAACCTTTTTATTGAAGTATTTAGATGCAATGATTCACACAATTTTGTTTTCCAATTCACAATATTGTTGGAAAGCTTAGCAGGTTGGAGATGTGATGAAACCACAGGGCCAAAATGCTGTGAGTTTGGACACAAAGAATTTAAAGTGTGTTTCTCTCAGTCAGTACATGAGAAGGAAGAAGAAAGCAGATCACATATATCTATATAAATCCTGGCAGAATGTCAGGAATAGGCAATTGCCCTATAGACCAGTAGAGTGTGAATGTTATATGTAACATATGGAGACAACTCTCACATCTCAAAGTAGTCTTGTGCAGCAGATATTTCTGAAGTTTTTGAGATTGTATCATTTTGTTTTAAAGCAAGAAACCTCAGAATGATTTGCCTACAATTTTTTAAGGCCAGTGTTGATAGATAAGGTATTGGTGAAGAGGTGCAGTATATCTTAGGTAGAGAGGGAGGGCGTGGGCTGAGAACAGATAGAGAAGACAATAGAAGATGAGGGGGTAAAGACTGTCTTCTTTCTAATGTCTGAAGTCTGCAGTGTTGTTATCTTTCACAGAGTTTTACAGATCATTAGTCTCTAACTGCTGCTTATGCCTTTGGGTAGGTAGAGAAATATTCTTTCATTTAACAATGCAGATATGATTCATGTAGGATACCTTTCTTTTAAGTAAGGATTTCTGACAAATGAGCTTCAGGGTGTATTAACTTCTCACTGTGTATGCATAGCTTTCATTAATGCTAATTAACCAATAATGATGAAGGTGCCAGGGATTGTCTGGGAATTAAAGAGCAGCTGGAAGATACTGATAACCTGTGATACTGCTGTAGGCCACTGGCCCCAGCAAGTTATTAATCTTGGAAGTACCTGGTCATCATCATGGCTAGGCTTCGCGAACGAAGATTTGGGAAGGGCACTACCCACGCTTGCTGCAAGCGTGCTGATGAC
>JAWWLZ010000001.1:109723845-109760884 GCA_035041345.1 Poliocrania exsul | reverse complement strand
CCACCGCCAGCATAGCTCTCAACCTCATGAGGGCACGCAAGCTTCTCCCCCACGACAAGGGGGTGTCCCCGGAGAAGGGAAGTACCTGGTACTGCTATCATAAAATGACAAAAGTGGATGGGGATGGGGATGGAGGTAGGAATGGGCAGGCAGGTTGTAGATGAATACAGGATTGCAGGAGCACCTAGTCTCATATTGTGTACATCTGGCCCACAGGAACTGATCTTCCAGGTCCTGGAGCAAAGGAAAGGCTTCTGGGCTCTTTGGGCAACCTAGATATGACATCATATGCTGTACAACTTTAGTTCTAGTTTGTATATTTTAAAGAACTAGCTCCAATTGATATAATTTCCGCTAATATTTGGTCAAAATGGGCTAGGCAGTTAATTCCAAGATAAGAGTTAAATACTTTAAAATTGTCTTTCATGGTTGCCTTTCATGATTCAAAACCTTGTAAAATTGCATCATGCTTGCTTCACTGTCTGCTTTTATAATGAGTTGCCTAGGAACAGGTTTTAAATGCCTTATTAGCTGGGCTTTGATTCTCTCTTCTTCTGTCAGTTTGTCTCAGTTCTCTCTTTCTCCCTCTTTTGGGTTACATACAGTAAATTAAAGTCCTCAGATACATTAAATTCAACAAAAGCAAAATGACTGCACTTCTAATGTGTTAGAACTATTCAAGAAAATCAGTGGGGCCAGGTGATAGGATCTAAACTCTTCATTGGTAACATGCCTTTTTGGCAGTGTCTGGAGTATAAACTCTTGACATCTTCTTTGCTAACAAAGACACTTGTTCAGTAAAGTTTTGCTGTATGCTTTATCAAAAAAAAAAAAAAGTTGCCTAGTTAAGTGTAGTTTAGTCATTTAAATCCCCAATGCATTAGATTTTAAACTTAACTAAATTATTTATTTAAATAGGATTTTAGGCAGTAGTTTGGGGAATCATAAGTCGAACAAAGTAATCAATTCATTTCAGCTCCAGAAGGCATTTGTATTTTGTACAGATTCTTAAAAGATTAAAGTGTCTAAATTGTTAAATTATTGCCTGCGCCTCCTGGTATCAGCAGAACTGTTCTGAAAAGTCTACAAGTGGATGATTTTATGGAAATGCTGTGTTGTTTGTGGTACTGCCATTTGACTGACGCAAAACTACTGTCTTGGGACTATTTTTTCACTTAGGGAAGCTCTAAGTCCCGTTCACATCATGTATGTGAGTTGCATCTGAAGAGAAATTTGAGATTGCTTTCCCTTCTTTTCCTTTCTATTTGAAAAATCTTGTTATTTGGTTTTGGGTTGTGGTATTTATTTTGGGGGGACTGAAGGAGGAGAGGGGGGGATGTTTGCGTTTTTTAAATTAGTTTTTTAAATTAGTTTTATTTATTGAGTCAGAGTGTAGAAACTCTGTCACATAACTTCAGTGAACATTAATGTAAAAGGAAAGCATGGAAATAGCTAAAATGTCCTTTTTTGCTTATTTATACAGCAGACTGGGAATAGATTAAAAAAATACAGATAATTCACAGGCAGCATTATTTGCATTTTTTTCAGGTATAGACTCAGTTTTTGTTTCAATAGTGCTGTCCAAAAAATTTGGGTTACAGGACAGAGGCCCAAAACCTTAAAGATCCAGAACCAGTGAAAAGGTTCTTTGAACCAACAGAGTGCAGTATTTTCCTAAAATAAATATTGTATTTTCATATTTACATGGCTACTTGTAGGGGGCTTGGGGTAACTTTCTTTCATAGAAGAATAGCTGTTGTGTGCTAAAAAATGAAAGACATTCTGAAGATAAGCAGTTTATTTGAATATTTGCACCGTGCAGTCTCAGGCTTATTGTTTAACAGCTAATTTTGCTAGGAATGGAGAAGCTCTCAACTATGTGCCCAAGATGTCCAAAACTTTTAAGACAGCTCTGATACTGAGTTGTCCTGAAAAGATGACTTAATTTGGATACTAGTAAAGAGAGTCATCTTTTTTAGACTTTTAGTAGCAGTTCCAATGTAGCTATGTGAATTTGGGGATTATTAAAGTAATATTACTTTCTACATTGAATGAGTGCTTTTTTGCCTTCCTTATGCAAATAGGCACTCATAAACCAACAGCCACTGTACAAGTTTATTCAGATTAAAGACTGTAATTACAGGACTTTAGTTCTGTTTCATATCATGGCTTTTATTTCAAAATATAGTTGTGTTTGGTTTTTTTTTTTCTTCTCTTGTTTTCTTCTATTGCATAAAAAAATTCAGAGTTACTCTGTCTAGAAGGCTTATCAAATAGTTTGACTGGCTCAAATGGTCATTTTGCCTGTTCGAATGAAGGGGGTTTTGTTTGTTTGACTCTAATGACTTCCCTGAATGACAGTTAAAGCCATTTTTTTTTTGAGGAAAAAACCCAGCAACAAACCCAGTAAAATGCAATATCTGTTACAGCGGAATTTTGGTTTCCAATAAAATACATTTAATTTCCTTTTGAAGAAATCTTCCATAGCTGTATCATAGAAAATGTTTTGTTTAGTCAACTGCTGTACTTGCTAATGTATTTTCCTCAAGGGCTGTTGGCCACTTAAGTGCACAGCAATGTGCTTATGGAACTCTGGTTACTCCTCTTCTTTGAAGTATGGCTCTAGATAAACATAATGTGATCTAAGAGGTGCCAAGTGCAGGGAATTCTTCATGTATTTAATCCTTTCTTGCTGGACTGAGTTGTATTACAAACTTTTTCAGAACAGTAACAATCAACAAGGTACCTTAGAAAATTAGTATGAAATCTATAGTATCCCTTGAACATGTCAGTATTGTTGATTGAATTTCTTGGTATTTGTCCACTATGGAAAGGTAGAATATTGAATTGCTTAAGATCAAGCTTTAACTAAGACCATTAGTGTTATGCCAGAAGCTCTTTTTTTTCTTTTTTCTTTTTTTTTTTTTTTAACCTTGAAAAATGCAGTTGAATGCAAATCTAACTTGCATAGGAGGTTTTTCTTTTTCGCGAGTGTTCTGGCTCTTTGCCAAAATACAGCATTTATGGAGGCCTAAAGAGGACTTGGCCTTTCTTTTGACAAAAGCACTTAAGTATATGTGTTTTCTATCCTAAAGGATCATTACTAATTACTTTAAACTTATATGTCACAAATGAACAGAAACGATAAATTGAGTTTATGTTGCAGTGATGAATTTGAAGACCGTACTAGAGAATTGTATGCTAAATTAAAGTTAGTTGTTTGTTTTAAATGGTTAAAGATTTAAAAACTTACTTGGAGTGGATTTTGCTGTACTTTCTGGTGAAACCAACAGTCTTTCCACTTGTTTCATGTGTGGACTTTTTTTTCTTCCTAAAAATCTTTTAAGAAACATTAATAATCTGTAGGCAGTTTTCTGTTGAGGCCAGAGGGGGAAATTTCACACTCTTCACTCAGCAGTGCCTTTAAAATAAATAAATAAATATGTTTATAATATATGTGCTGTAGTAACCAGTTGTGTAGGCTCTTTGGGCTTTGTACTTCTCAAAGGTAGATTTTACAATAAGGAAAAATGCTGACATGTCATTTAGGTACACCAATGTAAGGGTAGAATCCTTTTTAAAAGATAAGAGTATGTCTGCTTTCACTGTTATAATATACAACAGGTTACAATTAAGTTAAAATATAATGATGCAGGAATTGATTCAGGGATGAAAAGTGTACTTATGTTATAGACATACTTAAAAATGGCTATTTGGTTTTGATATAACAAAAGTAGAAATTACTATGAATTCTTCTTGGAACAATTCATTTCAGCTCGGTCACATTTTATAAGGTCTGCTGAAGGCTGTAATGTGCTTTTTCAATTCCCTGTGTTATTGTTTCTCTCTGGAGATTCACAAACCAAAGCTACAGACATGTAAAAAACAGAGGAAGGGACAGGTTTGCCTTATCTAGGAGGGATTGACCTGCATCCATCCCACTTGAAAGAACCCAAACAACTGCGTAGCATAAATGAAGGCACTTAAACTCTTTCCCTCTGAAACAGGTGTGTGTGTCTTCACACTTAATACAATACAGTTGTAAATTTAAGATATTTAAAGTGGATAAATTATTTCATAAAAAAGTAAATTTTCTTCCTTTATTCTACCAACCAGAAACTGCAATATTCTTTGCTTGATATTATTCTGAATGCACTTGTGCTCTGTAGATGATAGTCTTCTAAAGAGCAGCCAAAAATTCTTAGTTGCACCATTTTCAACTATTTCAGCCTCCATAAATGTCTAAAAGATTATATATTTAAGATAGTATTAACAAGATCAGATGAAAACTAACCTCTTGCAAGTTGTCTTAGCTTGGTTGTGTAAGGCTTTGGAGCAGAGCAGTGGTTACCTTATTAAAGCAATAAAAAATAATAGAAGAGTTGAGAAAATTGGAGAATAGCTCAAAGTGAAAGTGTGCATGTGTGGGACAACATAATTTTAGTTTGGGAATATGTAGGCAGTATTTATGAGAAACAATAGGTTATACCAACCTGGTTTACTAAGAGATGATGGCAGGCCAGCAAAGTCTTTTATTAAAAAATAATTCTGAGATAAATTGGAAGGTTTAGGGAACACTAAATTACTTTCTACATAAAAAATTCATCACTTTAACTAACAATTCTTCCTCACTAGAAAAGACACCTTTCTTGCTCTCCCCTTCCAAATGTAGTTCAATATTTAAAAAGCTGTGGGATTTTTTTTTTAAGGATGAATTTTCTGATTAATTTGCCACAATTACAGTCCATGAGACAGAAAAGAATAATTATAATTAAGGGTCTCTGTGTTGCTTAGTCACAGAAGCTGCTACAAAGCTATGCTCCAAAGTAACTACTTTCTATTCTTAGTTAGTCAAATTAAGCTTAAAACCCACTAATCAAGTGTAGACTTTTGCACTTTTTCCTGCCACCTGTTACTTGCAAATGTAAAACTGAAGAGCATGTATGCCACTTTCTTCAAGGAAATCCACGATCATAATACTTTTCTTCATCTTGTAGAGAAGTTGACATTTTTCCTAAGTATCAGGTGAGTCCTTCTTTTGTAGGAGCCAGTAGCTGAATGATTGGTCTTCTGTGCTTGATTTTCTGCAGATCAGTCACTTGAGTTGCTGTAACATTGTCTAAATAAGTTGCCCAGAAAGACCAAGACTCCACATCATTTAATTATCTCTTTATAACCATTATTCCATTATGACAAGATGTTATTCTGTTTTAAGAAACCGAAGCTCTCCATATGGGCAGTTTTAACTTCACATTGTCTGGATTTCCAAACTTTACTCTGTTTGGTGGTTTTATACTTGTGGAAATTTTAAGGGTAGTGATTTAATGTTCTTTGAGGTGAATTATTTAGAGGGGAATAGACTTCTGTATGATCCACTTTGTCTCTTATGAATTATTTTATTGCTTAAGTAAGGTTTAGGCTGGTTAATCTCTCAAATGAAAAAAAAAAAACAACTCAGGTCAGTTTAGCTAAAGGTAATGAGCACAAAGACAGATAGTTACATTCAGTAGAGATTAGGTGGTATTAGATGTAATAATAGATCAAAAAGACACCGAACTTCAGTAAAGAACACTCAGCTCTGTGACCTTTTTAAAAATATATTTTGCATTTACTCCTTTCATTTGGAGACAATATTTTTGCTTTAATTTTTCATTTATTTGCTTATTATAAAGCATTTTATAGTCATTTTCCTCACATAGTTGTTTTGTTCTTGATCTGTGTCCAATGATCATGTCAGATGTGGAATACACTTCTATGGTTGTTCATTCTTAAGTGTTTATGTGGACTAAGATATGCGAACGTTTGATGCCAAGATTGTGTAAATGCCTCATAAATTTGGCCTACTGTCACAGTCTTTATAGAATTGTTTTGATCTGTTACCTGTTAAGTAATCCTATATATCTGTTATGTTGTCTAACATGCAAATATCAACCTGCAAAACTCAATTTTTCAGTATGAGCCATCCTGTTGCTTTTCTGTTCTTCAAATGTTAATTGATATTAAGATAATCAAAGATTTAGGTTGCTGAAGGCCTTAAGAAGGTAAGTAGTCCAAATGTGGAGTCAGATCAGGTTGCTCAGGTGTAGATCCAGTCTGATCACGGAGATGGTACTATAGTAATTCACAGTATATGGTAGGTGTCGATTTTCCCTTCTGAAGCAACAGAAGTACCAGAAACACCGAATTCAAGATAAGACCAGTAAAATATACTGTACTGTCTTTTATGAGATATCCTTAAGTGCATCCTTTGTTGTGTTTATAAATGTATGCAGTCAGCTGGTTGCACTGGGTATCAAGGAGGATTGTTCCTCCACTTTCTCTCCTTCATTGCTCTCATCAGATTCCTAATAATACAAAGGCAATCGGTATTCACCCTCTTCTGCAAAAGAAATAAAAATCCCTCTGCAGTTGTGTTCAATGACAAACAAAAATCTATGGATTCTCAAAGCTGCTGGCAAGTAGTTGAAATGCATTTATCTCCTGATTAAGTTCCATCCTCAAAGGAGAGTGGAATGAATAACTGGAGGGAGTGTGGTAACATGTACAGTGTGCCTACTGATGCTTTCAGGATGTTTTGGAATGGCACGTGTAAGCAGTTAGGAACTTGGTGGCCCGGGTCTTACCAGTAGTTTGCAGGCAGCAAGTTAGTGTACTGTGAATGAGGAGCTGATGGTTCACAGTCCAGCCTTTATTTCAGTGACATGCTGTGCAGCTTCATCAAAATGTCTGTTCTTTCTCCTTACCTTTATGCTTACCTGCTGGAGGCATTTCCTAATAGAAGTGCTGGGGTTTGTACTATATTATTTTTACTGTTCATTGGAGATTTCATTGGTATTATCGATGGAGAAGTCAAAATCTGGCTATCAATACTGATTGCCTGTCTCATCTTTTTTTGGTTTTGTTTTTTCTCTGTTGTTTGATAAGTTAAATCAATGGGTATTGAATGGCAGGCATAATTTAAGCTTTTGATAACACTTTCTTGTGTAATTAAGTGGCCACAGAAATTAAGCAAAGAAGCAGACACTATAGGTAGCCATAAGAAAGGTAAAACTATGAGTACCAGTGCAACATATGATACTGGTAATATAAAATGTGTTTCAAGATATATCTGATCTGTGCTGAGGCTCTAAATGCAAATACCAAAAGATAGTAGTGAAATTACAAAATTTTAAGTAGCTTTTTATCAGTAATATTCATTGTCCTGTTTTGAAAACTAGAAGGTAATAATTGTAGGTCCCTTCCAAATGAGATATTCTGTTCTAATTTATTGTAAAAGTTTACGTATTTTCTGAACAACTCAACACTTATTCTCTTTAAATTTTTCAAAAGAATAGGGCATCAGAAATTAAAACATAGCAATTTAAGGTATTCCCTGTGAGTAACTATGTTCATGGTTCAATATTGTAGCTATTAGCTTCCACAGTGTATTCAATGTTGTGATATTTGAATTCATCTTATGAGAATTTTTGGTGAAACCGTTAAGATATTGTACTTGGGCTACCACATTTTTCTGAAATAAAAATAAGTGGATATGAAAAAAGGACAATTTGTGCTACTTTGGGGTTTTTTTCTTCCCACTCCTTACCTTCTCTCTAGTTTCTCAGTCAGTCAGCCCTGATGAAAAAAATTACACTAGATGATGTGCAACTGTGTCTTTTCCCCTGGCAGCCTCTCACTGCCGCTAGTTATTCTTGGGCAGTCTGAATCTTTCATCTTGGCATTATGATACAGCCTGAATGAGAAAATTAACATTAATAGCAGCAGTAAGGGGAGCTAGTTTAAGCTGCTAAATTTCATTCCAGTTTAGTGCTCTTGAGGGGAGTAGGACCACTGAGACTTGATGTGCGTGGAAAAAGAGCTAAGGCAGTGTGTTTCAACTTTATTTCCCCTTGTTCTCAGAAAAACATTCTCTTCACTGCTGCACATTTCCACCTTTTTTATGCTCCTTTTTTGTAAAACATCCTCATGTGAATAAATTTATTCAGAGAATAAATTTACCTTTGAGCAAACCTCTGGATGGGTGAATGGAATTTCAGCTTTTTCTTTTATTTTTTAGGTTCTTCTCCCCCATGAATGTCTATAAACAGTAGTAAATGTTCAGTTTTGATAGCTCAAAATTGAGGCATAAGAGAACAAAACAGATGCTAGAAACTAACAATTTTAGGATAACTCTTTTCTTCTGGTGTTGGGGGTGGTCTGAGTTTGTTTTTCAGGTTTTTCTTAGTGTCTTGCTCACAATTCTGATGGCCATTATTAGAAATTTTAATCAGGCAAATTTTTGGCATGATGCCAGCAGGTGTTGCCAACATCAACAATAGAGATGAAATCCTAGTTCTTACCAGTTTCCATTTCAGACAAACAGGAGTGAAATTTCCTGGGGCAAAGTAAAGGCACTTTTAGCTCTTGGACTCTTTCTCTGATTTTTCAGAGTTTTTCAGCAAATGATGAAACACAAGAATAAAGTGTTAAGGTATGTATACAGTGTTTGGGTTTCAGAGGTTGTTAGGGGTCATGAGAAAGGTGACCAGACCTCACCAACAGTGTTTTGGCAAGTGAAATCTTGCAGGCCAAGTGTGTCTTGATTGTTTTATCATTGATACCATGGTAGCCTGAGATGAACTACACTGCAATTATCAGAAATCCTAATTTTGGGAACATTGTAGCAACCTGGGATTAGCAAGAAAAATGTAATTAGGTACAAGTGGCTCATTTGGGAGGGAGCAGGAGTAGAGAGAGACGGATGGGGAGGAATAACCTTGTGAAAATGGAGATAAGGGAGCATAACAATGACAGGTCACATTTAACCAGGCTGATAGTCAATATCCTCATCAGGTTGGGCCTTGCACCTTATCACTGCAGTTTGTGAGTGTGCTCTTGTGTGTGTGACCACCAGCACCCTTGAAGCATGACTATGCAGTGGGCGGAATGAAAGATCAGGGTCCAGCTCCTGGAGAAAGGGGCATGGATCACAGGGGGCCAGAGGTCTGGGATAGTAACCGTAGAGATGTCTGATCAAAGGATTAGATACTCTATACACCCAGGACCAGCTACCAGGGATCCATGTGTTTGACTGCTGGTGGTCTCTTGTCTTGATCCTTGAGGCTGGATGTGCTGTTGGTGTTTGCTGCTTCTCTTCATGTGGGTTTCCATAAAGGTACATTTTTCTAATTACATTGATCTGCATGGTCTGGAGTGTCAGCACCTAACCCTGAACCTTTGGCATGAGTGTGGACCTGTGCTGATGGAGTACAAACCACAGCAACCAGCCTCCCTGACTTTGTGCAGATGTGGGGGAGCCACAAGTTGCAGAGCCCATCAAAGTCCTTTTTTGTAATTTATCACAGATTTTTAGCCATGCAGGACCTGTGGGGGCACAGCAGAACACACAGTGAGTGGGGGCTCCCTGGCTATGTGGCGGCTCAGGGTGGACTGGCACAGGACAGGCTGGGGCAGGGACCTCCCCCAGCAGCCATGCCCCACCATCCCCAGAGGAGAGCAAATAGAGCCAAAATAATGCAGTGGCCCCAAGACTGCCAGGCATGGCCATGCGGACAGGAGGTGCTCCAAATGCACATCAGGGACAGGTGCACTTCAAGCTGTAGCCTGGAGACATACCTCATACTGTGTCTGCCCTTGTTGGGCCACCAGATGGCTGTCACCTGGGAAGCAAGTTGCAGGGTATTTCTTATTAGCCCTTAAAGCCAAGTAGAGCAGACTTGTTAAGCTGTGATCATTACACATGAGATTTTTCATCTTGTCCCAGTGTATGTTCAGATTTCTACTCAAACTCCATCTGTCCTGACACACTTGTTTCCAGGAATCTTACAGGGGAATATCTCTGTGAAGCAAGTCATGTAGCTTACTTTGTCTAGAATTTGAGTCAAGTGCTTTGATCCCCTTCTCATTAACAGTTTCTCACTGTGTTGAATAAGCGTTTACAGTTTATTTTCCAGCCCACCTAAGGTGGCTTCCCTTCACACAGCTGATTTAGAAAAATTGCACTGTAATTAGTTAACATTTTAACACCTCAGTTGCATTATTTACAGAAATCTGTTCTCGCCTCACTGGTAGAAGTGTTGTTTGTACAGCAATTGCTGACTGCCATTTCTCTAGAATTGCCTGGGTTTACTGTAGGCTTTCTAAGGTGTCTAATCTGTCTGGCATTTTCTGGGAAAAGCCTTGCAAAAAGAGCCCTGTGCTAAAGGAAGCCACAGTGTAGAGAAGAATTTGACTGCTTGGTTAAGTCAGACTTTGTGTAATTCCCACATCCTGTGTCATAGGGGCTCTTTACAGGACTTAATTTCCTCATCTAGTAAGTCTCACAGAGCTCCAAATGTGCTCTGAGAGGTGGGCCAGTGGCCATAGTGACAAAGTGACTTCATCTGTCTGTCTCATTCCTTTGTGTGACAGGAGGTGTTTATCACTTAAAAATGGATAATCCAAGTCACTCGTGTAAATAAGTGAGATTTTTGATCTGCACAGGAGCATTGTGAGCACAACCCTATAGCACAGGTTTAAAAAAGGTAGAGAAAAGATTATGGAGGGGAAAAGGTTATGGAGATCCAACACTGCAGCTTCTTCTGGCATCAGTGTATGTCCAGTGCAGTCACATATGAGGAACCACTGCTATCAAAATTCTGTAGTCAATCAATGCATCAAAATAATTATAAAGAAATCAACACATTAAAATAATTACTATCAACATCCTTTGCTAAAACATATTAAAAACTGCAAAAATATTTCTAAAGTAATCCACTGCAGGTTGCCTCTTTTGGAAAGAGTCATTTAGAAAAATATGGATGCATATATTGCATGTATTTCCTAACTTTAGCATAAACTCAAAAATTATGCCTAAACGTACTGGCTAGAGTTTGTATTAATGTTCTATTCATAAAATGTTAAGAAAATGACACAGCTTATAAAATAGAGATTATTAATATTTTATTTTTATCTTTACTTTCTATTTCCATTCTACCCTATTGGTGTCTGACTTTTGGCATTCTGAGTAAGTATCATGTTTAAAACATCGGTGGATTAGTTTTAAACTCTTTATAAACAGAAACAATAATGTAATGTAAACAGGAACAGCAAAATATTACAATGATGCCTTATTAAAAAATAAATAAAATCAGATTGTAATTATTTCAAGTCACTTAGAATATTATATACTCGGTGGTATTGTTACCCAGTTTTGCAAACTCCTCTATAGTGCCTAGTAATTTAACTGAAATCATGAACTAAGGTACCCTATTGTGGGTACATTAGATTTTCTTAATGCTCAAATAGAAAGAATTAATAGATTAGCAGGCTAGGTTTCAGGGATTTGTGATGTCAGTTTTATGTTTTCATTATATGTTCTCATTAAAGAGGAAAGTGTCATATTTATTTTATTTCATTTATGATGATTGATGTAACTAAGGGGGGGTTTTTTGCATTGAACAAGATGCTTTTGATAAAATAAGATAATGAGTGTATTTATATTAAGACAACCTTCTAATTACATCAAAATTGCTAAAATAATTTTTAAAGACAGTGATTTACCTGAAAAATTAACTGAGTTGTTGACTTTTTTCTTATCATCTGGCACTTAGATACTGAAAATGTCACACTTAATTTAAAATTTGCATTGACAGCTCCCTGTTTTTGATGCTCAATTGAAATAACAGCATTATTCAAAGTGTGTGTTGTGTTCTCTCTCTATTTGCTGGACTTATAAGAAGAGTCAAAACTGACCTTTAGCAGTTCCTTCAACTCCATGGTTTGGGAATATCTTTCAATACCTTTTATTACATATAACAAAAACCCAACTAAAGCTGTGATAAAATTACAGTAGACATACTCAAGGGAATAACTCCAAAGAATGTGTAAATTTAATACAAAAGCAAAACATCTGTTAGATATTCCTTAAGGCTAGTGCAGCCTAACATGCTGGATACTGAGTGGATGTGGGTGGGAATGGTAGCGGAGGCTGTCTGTGCCTCAGAAGAAATGCTGCCTCTTTTCATCAACTAAATAATCTTCAGAAAGATAGAGGAAGAAGAGTTTTATCAAAATTTTACTTTTTTGCCTTTCCACCAGTTCAACACTCTTGCTTTTAAGATATACAGCCAGAAATCTCTCTTATCGTTACACATTGGTGGTGTGTGCATGTGAGGGAGGAAAAAAAGGAAGGAAAATGTTTGCAAAATAAGGGAGGGAGATGCATGCAGTTTTGGAGGACACACAGCAAGATGTGGAATTACATTCGCATAAATGCTTAGAACAGGCAAAAGAAAGTTTGTTTTTTGATACTGCAAGGAAGCACTTGATATCACAGGATCTAAGTAGAGGAAAGTTTAAAGATCGTGAAGGTAATTTCTGCTTCTAGATCACAATAATCTGACTTATTTCTGATATTAGAAAGTTAAAGAATGCTAAACTTGTGAATTTCTGTAGTGCAAAGCTAGAAAATGTTCTTTTAGGTATAAGGTCAGTGAGAGGGACTTTTGAGTAGGCATGGAATAGAGTTGAAAGTATCACAGAGTCATCAAGGTTAGAAGAGACCTTCAGGATCATCTAGTCCAATCACCAGTTTAGCAGCACCACAATCACCCCTGAGCTATATCCCCAGGTGCCACATCCAGCCATCTCTTGAACACTCTGAGAAATGGTGACACACCTGACTAACTTACTCCATTTCCTCGCCACTCTTTCAGTGATTTTTAATTTTTCCCCTAATATTTAAACTGAAGGTCGCCTGGTACAACTGAAGGCCATTTACTCTAGTCCCTTCGCTTGAGACATGGCAGAAGAGACCAACTCACACTTCACCTTCTTTCAGAAAGTATGCCAAAGTGAGATGCCTATTCTAGTCTGTGAAATAGTTTGTAGGCAAGCACGATATTCCCTGGCATTTCCTCTGGTTTTGGTAGGGGCTAGTACTCTGCAGCTCTCTGCAAAAATACAAACCCACCACATCGCTCTTCTCTCCTGGGCCTTTTCTCCTTCGTACTGTTTCCTGAAAAGCAAAGCATGTTGCCCTTGAGACTTTTTTTTAGTCATTTTGCTTATATAACTGTTGATAGAGCAGAGTCTGCAAGAGTACACAACTTGGATAAATTGTAAGCAAATTGCACTTTTTCTGTTGTATTTTGAGCTTTTGTGCCTTTTGTCTTAATCTCCAATGTCTTGAAAGCAAACTAATTTCTGGTTAAGTACAATGTAGTCCAAAGTGCTTGATGATCACACTGAGATTCACCAAACTGTGCAATTACTCTATAAAGTGTCTCTGTAGACAAATTTTCTTTGCATTTGTTGTGGCTGTTTGAAATTCGTTATTTTTACGAAGAGTAGAAAAATTAAGGTGCTATCATCTTTATCTTTCATCCCCTTTCATCCCTTTCTGGAACTTGACTTGTGCCTTAAAAATAAGGATTGTAGAGCTATACTTAATTAAAGGGTCATACAGAGAGGAAGATAATATGCGAGTATTCTAGGCACAATGCAAACTCTATGGGCTTAGATATTATACAATAGTCTTTGAAGTATCATTTCAATGTTCGAACTATTTTATAAAGAGGATGAGGGAAAAGAATCATATGAATCTTGCAATGAAGAGCCACTTCTGTAGTCCAGGAGGGCATTTTTCATTTAAAACATCAGTCATGAGCCTTCAAAATTCCTGTATAAATGTAGAATGAAAATACATGCATATTGTTTTTGCTGCAAATTTGTAGATAAAGCTGATCTCGTGATTTTTTTGAGGGGATAGCTTAAACTCAGTTAATGTTTCCAAATGGCCTGGTGCTTATGTAGCTAGGTATGTTACAGTTCTTTGTAATTCCAGTATAAATTTCCACTGCTGAAGACCTTGCACTGGCTTTCCACCTAATTTAGATACACTTAACATTCAGGTGGAACAATTACACTAGCCACATCAAATATATTTAATCAAATGAGAGGAAATGAAATTCTTTCCATTAACCACAAAATTGACTTTCAGTTTCTTACAAATAATTTTACTTAGTTATACCAAAGCTTTAAAAAGTGCTACTTGCAAGACAAAATATTCTCTAAAGAAAAATACTAAATATTTCTGTGGAACAAATGCTTAATATGATTTTACTCTTTTTGAAAACAGTGAAAGGTAAAAGGCAATAAATTTTTACATAAGTAATACAAAAGTTAAGAGTATTGAATGAGCATTTGTGTGTTCATTATAAGTTCTATCCAACATAACATCTCGTAGCTATAACTTAGTAGGCAATCAATTTGCTGTGTAAATATATAAATTCTTGTTTGCTTTCATTACAGATATAGGAATTTTTGACTCAGATTTGGATGTATCCGGAACATTGTGATCTTTACTGGCATAGAGTTTCAATGTTTCTTTCAGAGTATTTACATATTTAGTTATTTTCTTCACAAGTTGTTCATTGGTCATATATAACCCCAACGGTTTGATACACTCCATAAAGTGACAAAATATGAGGGAAGAATACTAGAAATTTTTTTCAAGTTTCTGAGGAATATTTTAATTCGTGCATAGCTCTAAAGTACTTCAAATGACATGTAGTAGTTCAAATACAAGCTCAATTAGTATTTGAACATTAAAATGTATTACTTTTTGCTGATATTAGAGTTTCAAAATGAAATGTGTTAAGCCCTAGCTAATGAACTCAAGAGAGATGCAGAATTTACGGCCTTAAATGTGGCCATTCAATGCAATTGTATTTCTTTGGCAACCAAGCAAGTATGATGACACGGTCCTGCCCTGTCTCCTACAGGTGTGAGGCATATGCCAGTAATAGCTGAAGTGATCTTAAATGACTTATGTTTTGTTCAACCTTATTACCCATTCAAGTCATTCTAGGGACACATGGGAATTCTTGAAATGTCCTGAAAATCTACTGTATTGTTGATTATGTGTCATTCCTCATTTGACTTCAAGTACCATAGAACCAAAGGGCTGAAGTTCTGCATTAACAAAATGAAATACACATAAAATACTGAAATAAGGCATTGGCCATCTGGTAGAAATCCAAACTCCTCCAGAGGACTTCTAACCAGCTTGCTTTATCCTGCACATGCATAAGGATAATCAGCTTGCTAAAGTAGTGATGAATTTAGCATTACCTTTTCAGCATGTTTTATTTTCTGAGTGATATCATAATGATTAATTTATAAAACTAAATAGTTTTTCATGAACCTGTATCTCCATTTCATAGAACCTTATTCTCTGTAAGTCAGTTGTGAAAAGAAGTGTCATTTATTTTTTTCTGATCTAGTATGTAAAGCTTCCTGACACTCACTCATCAGTGATGTATTTATTTTTCATCCTAGTTTTATCACTATGGCAAATGAATTTTAGAGATCCACAGAAAACATCTCAGACTGAGGAAGTGATCTTACTGTTATTCCAATTCTAGTTGTATGAATTACTTATTTGTACACAATCCTGACTCTAGAATTAGAGGGACTCGTTCTGCATTTGTGTCCTAAAACAGTAATATGAATCTTATTCTGCACACGATAAATTTTGCAATATCATTAAAAAGATAAGGTGTAAGTTTTTAGTTGTTTGTTTTTTGTTTTTTGGGGGTTTTTTGTGTGGTTTTTTTTTTTACAGGTTCTTTAATCTAAACTCTCCACAAAAGAGAGATTTAAAATATAATACTGGAGTTAGTTATGGTTGCCACAGATACTAATATGTTTTCCAAGAACATCATTTCATATAAAACATTTCTATTTCAGTAAAATTGCTAAACTCATTCAAAATGCTTCATTGTCCTTCGACCAGAAAGCATTTTACATAGGCTGCATATGCATTGAAGTATTAACAATTATAAATAGACATGCCTCACATTCATAAACAGGTATTAAATATATACACACACACATACATATATAAAAGGAAATAAGTTTTAGTATAAATTCGGAACTTAACCATAGTATTTAAATCTGTGTTTTGCTACCTTAGTAGGTCTCACTTTCAAAGAATGTAAAAACCTGATTCTCCTTCCAAAAACTACCTAAACTATTACCTGGATACTCTGCCTTTAAAAATAATATTACTATTCTTTGTTTAATTATTGTATAGTAAAGTATATGTGTTGAGAGTCAATGGGAATCTGATTTGGGATTTTTTTTTTCTTGAGCATCTGGAAATATTTGCAGTAACTGTTAGCAAAAGTCACTGTGTACTGAACTGTATCAGAAAGCTGACGATTCTATGGCTTGCAAAAAAACCACATGAATAAATGTTCCAGGAAATATATTAACCTGTCATTTTTATCATCAGTGTCTTTCCTATAAAGAATAGAAAAATATTAAATTTACCTGTTGTTTTCCATATGTGAAATTACTTTTTTTTCCCCTTTAGAAGGCAGTCTGCCACAAAGGAAAAGGAATAACAAAGTTGGTTGTACTGCCTCCCATCTTTTAAATGATAATTGCTGCATTCTTTTATTTATGTTCAGAGCCAGAGACTGCTTTTAAAACACTTAAGCTGCTTAAATGAAAATGTGATTTAAAAATAAAATGTATTAATGAATCTATGGAGGTTTGTGTTCAATTCTAGAAGCTTACTTGAAACAAAGCAAACAAGTTTTAGGGGGTACATAGGGACAAACACTTATCTCTTTCATTCAGTTGTTTGAATTTTTTTAGTATTTGGGGTGAATGCAGTTATTGAGAAAAGCTTTTGCCCAGGAATTGCATTAATCATTTATTTATAAAGATGAAGCCACTGTTTTGGTTCTTTGAAGGGTTTTGGGGTTTTTTCCTATGGTATTGCTTTACTGAAATAGAATAGTTATTTCTGCTAAATATATTTAAGTCATGGTTCATGAAAACACGTAACTAGGTATGATCTGCTGCACAGATGACAAAAGATCTACTATTGTTCTGTATATCAGGGTTAGGTAAAAAGTCTCATGATTCAGCATTCAACTTTCTACCACTGAACAAACACTATAGGATTTGGGGAGCAAGGGATGGGGGAGCACAGACAAATCAAAATATGCCCCTTCAAATGATTGCATCTTGTGGTTAGGAATGGGCTCTCATATGTTTCTCAGTTCAGTGGCCCAGTAGCCTGTGTTAGTGGCCAGAAAAAAATGGGTAATTGTTTTGTTCTTGTAGAAGCTGTTCACTAAGACTCCTTTTGTCAAGGGAAATGATGTGGGCACACATGGCTAGGTGGGGACCACTATGTACCCTGTGCTCCTCGGTGCTGCTCAGATTTACCACAAAGCTATTCACAGTTCTTATTTAGCCTCACACCTCATTCCATCTGCTGTTTTCTGGCACAGCCCAACTCAGTGTTCTTTGGGTGCTGTGGTAGGAATAGGGGTTCTCTCAAACAAACCATCAGCCCCAATCCCACCTGCTGGCTTGGGCTCCTCATCCTCTCTGATGGACACTCAAGCACAGTTTCACACTACACAAAAGAGTTGCAGTTGGATGAGGAGAGAAACATTTAATCCTCATCAGGTGCATGGTAGGTTTTTAGTATCTTGATCAGGTATTTACCTTTAGAATTAAAATAAGCAATACCTTGTAATTGCCACTTTGAAGTTCCACAGATTCAGTTATCTGTGATAGAATCTCCTTGATTTTGTGAATAAAAAACATGTAGTTGTGCATTAGACAAAAAATAAAATAAAAATCAGAGTGGTGAAAAACCTCAGTGCCACAGTTAATCTTATTGATTGAAATGTTCAATTGGAGTGCCACAATAGTTTTTACAATTAAAGCCATATTTAGATCAAAGCTCTTTTGCAATTAGATTCTCATGGGGTTCACTTTCCCATGAAATGGACAGGAACTTGGCCAATAGATTATTTACTTAATGAAATTTCAGCCTCCAGAAAAACTGCAGAAATGTTCTGACACCTTCAAGCTTTTCTTTATCATGTCTTACACCATTAGTGACAGTTTAAAAGGTATTTTCAAGAAGAATGATATTGTCATAGGAAGCAGTTAAACAGCTTTTGTGAAAATAGGACTAAAAAGATCATGAGTGACTGTCATCAGACTAAGTTGTACATAGGGATGCATTACAATGCTTGTAGGAAATAAATTATATATGCTTTTAATAATGAAGCCTTTGAAAAGTCTTAACCTTAAAGTCACCGTGCTATACGTCACTTGACTGATATTCCCTGTACTTTTTTAATTTCTAGCATAAGCATAGGTGGTTCATTTTTAAATCATGCTTATGCATTCACACTAAAATTTCATCCCATGCAATTTCAAAGTGCAGTTTAAAAGTTAACTCTTGTGTTTGAAGAACTGCATGTTAATTATGGGTTTCATCCATAATTACTGGAAAGAGACCTACTGAATTTTCTTAACCACTTTTCCAGAAGCCAAAAATATTCTTTTTTATAGGTAGTACTGTGATTTGCTCCTATTTTAGCTATTTCCTAGAGGAAGGATTTAGGAAAATGTAAATCTAATATTACTGTAACCATCATCTTAAGCTTAAACCCTCCAACTTTATCTGCTCCCTTTAGATTACTTTTTTTAAGAGGCTAATATATTTGAGATTAAGAAGTAGTCTCACTGAATATGTTGTTGGGCTGTTACTTTTCAATAATAGAATAAGATTTGGCAAATTAACTTCAAATAGTCTTCTTTAGACAAAAGAATATATTTAAGATAATAGCAGCTGAATTTTTACCCTTCCTTTTGAAATTCTTGAGAATTTGCTTGGATTGTTTAGATTAACATAGGTATAATTTAAAATGTCTTAACTGTATATTAAATAAACATAGACATTTTGTGTGTTTAATAATGAATTATACCTGCCTTACAGAAGAAGTTATGTGTAATGATGTGTTATGGATTATCTTGCTATAGTGTAAGTCACTAGAACAATGTCATCCTAATTAGCTGTTCATAACAATCCCATTATAACTGAGGAATCAAGCTCCATTTTTTGCTTGTTTTCTTGGACCAGTATTTTTCCTGCTTGCTTTTAAGTACAATTGGTGGCAAAGATTATGTCTTTATTTCATTCTGAATAGCCTTTTATTTTATTTTGCTGTATCAAAAAAAAAAAAAACAACAACAAACAAAACCACCTAAAAATTATTACCTGTAGAAAAGTAAGAGTTGAAACCAGTATTCTGCTCGCTCTGAATTTGGATGAGATAATTTCCGTGCTTGGAAATGCTGCATATAATTCCTGTAAGCAGGGATATCCATACCATATTCCTGGTATGCTTGCTGTGTGGCTGGACTGAGTCTATCCTGTTTTGCCATCTATTTTCTTGCCTTTGAACTCCAGTACTTGGGTTTGGGGAGGCAAGGTCACCTGCTTTGTCTGAGTACCAGCACACTTGATGTAGACACCATCACTGTGTGTTGGTTGCTTCAATTAAACTAAGTGGTTTCACTGATAACTTTCTTGTAATTTGATCACTGATCTTATTAGGAAGCTGTTTATATGCAGAGATTGATTCATGCCTGTATAGTACCTGGCAGGCATATTTTTATTTTAATGCTGTTATAGCGTTGCTCAGAACTGAAATTTTGGCTGAGTTGTTCAAGTGCCTCAGTAGCATCTTGCATTTACAAAGAAAGTTTGTTTGGAAAATCTCATCAAAGTAAGGAGTGTCCAGAGTCTATTCCACCATACCTGTGTTGTCCAGCACCTGTGGAACAACCACTAGGTCTTCCCATTTTTAGGATGGGACATTTCATGCTCAGTAACATTGACAGTGTTACCTATTGCTGACACATCTCCAATGTCTTACTGGTGTTTTACATCCTCATGTTGCTAACGCTGATCATGAAAGCTCATAAATATAAAATAAGCCTCTAGCTAACTAAGCTATTACATGTAGCACTTTCATAGTTTGAAATAAATGTAAATAAGATTACAATTTGGCCTTGTAGAGTTTTAATGAAAAAATTTCCTAGTAAGGTTTTATTTTAGTGTAGGTAGTATAGATAATAATACCTCAGAAAGTAGATTTTTTTTTTCCATTCAGCCTGTCAATTCCCAAGAATTTAAAAATAGAGCAAACTTAAACTTGGATCTCTTTCCCAAGGATAAGATCAATAGCTTCATTAGCATATATTTGTGGGAATGAAAGTAAGTGTTGACATGCTGAGCTAAACAGAATTTGAGGAACAGCTAAACAAAGGGAACTTTCTGTCTACTTCAAAACAAGTTGATACCTTTGTTCATTGTTCTCTTTGGGAAATTACTTTCAAGGTGTGTGTCTACTACCCTTGTTTAAATTTCAGGCTCATTATCCTCCTTTGATATGTCAACTGCGGAGCTCTGAGAACACTGTGTGTATGAGCACAGTGGAAGGAACCGAATGAAGCTGAAATACTTGTTCACCTATGTAGTGAGGAGTGGTTTGGGAAGAATTTTTCCAGGTTTACCTTGCATTTGCATAGACTGTAAAGCAAATGGAGTGGAAATTTATCAGTGCCTTGTTCATTCTGCAAATGTTACACCTTCTCAAGCTGTAATAGTTTGTGATGCACTAAACAAGAAGGTTTTTTTCCTGGGAATTTGTGGATGCTAAGACCACTTCAGTAATTATGCTCCATTTTTTTTTATTCAAAAAAGAGTTGAAAATTCAAGTTGTATCAATTTATTGAGAAAGCAGGGACTGAAATTCAACTGACCCTTTCACCACTGTTCAATATAGCATGAAGGAGCAATTAGCGTAGGGTAGTCACTGTATTAAGGTAAAACTGATGGTGTTAATGCAAGTTGAAATAGATCCTGCTTATTAAACCTGGAATAATATTTATTAGTTAACAAACATGCAGAACTGTGAAAGTCAGGTGAATAACCAGTATTACTTTACTAATGGATGAGAGAAATAACTGTTCAAAATTCTGCAGAGGAAGGAGGAAGAAAATGGAAAAATGACTGTTAATTCCCCTTCCATGATCCTGTACATTCTAATGTACAATTTGCAAGTTAGATGACTCAGCCTTCAAAAAGAGGCTTTAGCTTACTGAAGTTTGCATTAGGGATAATATTGATTGTATAGAGTAAAAATACTTTCTTTGATCTCTCTGTTCCTCAGCAGAAGGTTGAAGTCATTAGAGATCATGAATGAAAAACTACCCAATCCACAGGTGGCAGCACACTGTCTTGATTTTGATTGAGGGTTGTTTTTTTTTTTATTTGGTTTGATTGGATTTTTTTACTAATACTCCTAGGAATTAATTTCCCCTGCCAATGATACCTGTCTTTTTCCTTACCTGTTCCAATTTGTTAATGCTCTATCAGTTGGAGGTCTGTCCTGGTATAATCAACAATAACAAAAAAAGAAATGCCTCAACAGTTTTGTTTTTCCTGTAGATTTAGTCTGATTTTCCACTTGATGCTGTTACTTGTAGGGTTAAAAGAAGGTCATGAATCTATTGACAATGTAAAAAAGATGGTGTAGCAGTTGTAGGGATGTGTTAGTGCACTGAAAGGAAGGGAATCAATACAGTTTACTGCTGATCACACACACCTACTTGGCATACAAACACTTGGTGTCCTGTAGACCATGATGTAGTTGCAAGCCCTGTTGGGCAACTGCATCCAGAGAAACAATACAGTACATAACACAACAGGCAGGTTAAATGCTCCTGTAGCATGCTTGTGTAATCTTGTTTGTGGTGAAGAGCATGTTCATGTTGGATGCAACTTAGTCTAATGTCTCTTTACATTTCTAAAATTTCTAATTTGATCATTAGAATTATCATATACATCAGACCACAGGTCAATCAAGTCTTAACATCCAACAATGGATTATTATAAAAGAGAAGTAGAATACCAAAGTAAGCATAAAATGATAATTCCTCAGAATTATCTTTCTCATCTCTGAGAATTTTTAGTACAAAGATTTCTGGGACAGAAATGGTACTTCTATTCAATATTGTTTTATATATGAACAAAATTACTGAGGGCCTGTTTCTTTTTTTTCTTATTGTTCCCAGTGGTCAGTCTGGTAGCATTTGGGTGTATATTCTTATTGAAACGTAAGTATCTATTGATGAATATAGTTTTATTGGGCTGAAGAATTCTTCCAACCTTCCAAAATGATTATAGATAGATCCATTGTTCTTTGGAAAAGTAGTTGCAAATGTCCAGTACATTAATCCTTAAGAAGGAAAGTACATATGGAAATCAGTATGCATTTACACCTCTTTAGATGTTTTTAAATGTTATGAAAAACCATAGCTATTTAAAAATAAAACTTCACTTGCTGATTAAAGACAAAGTTATAATGACTTCAAAGGAAAGTAGTCTGAAATACTTCTTTCTTGCGTTCTCACATGTACATGATTGTACAGAAAATAGAGAGTCAAATTTAATTGAGATAATCCCCCCTCATACATCCTTTCCACTACCCATCCTTTTCACAGCAGTCGGAAATGGTACTCCTGCCACTTCCTTGGCTGTTTGTACAGGCATAACCTCTTATTTCTCATGCTGGTTGCCAAGCAACTATTTTTGCATTTCATGCCTTGTACTGCAGGCATTAATTTCTGTCATGTTCCTTTGTTTGTTTATTATATACTAAAGGAACGTGTGTACAGGAAAATGAGGGCACTTTTTGTAAGGAAAACAAAAAACGTATTTGGTAATAATCCAATGTGTTCACTGGATACTGCAGGGAAAATCTCATACAATCATTTCACAGATGACCTAAAAGGTATTCTTCAGACTGTGCAAAATCAAACTGGGACTCAGAGTGAACCTTAATGAAATATAAAAAATATCTGCACTCCAAAAGGTAAGCAAAGGAATATCTGGCATTAGACTAGGATTAGGGTCATGTTTGTTACTCCCATCTTCCTTCCCATCTTCTAGCTGTGTGTTTGATGTTTTGTAGTTATATAATTAAGCAGCCATTCATACTCTCAAGTATAGATATGCCCTCATTGCCCCTTAAACTGGCCTGCACCGTTCCTGAACAGTTTAAACTGAAAGCATTCATTCAAGCCTGGATGATTTTTCCTTCTGACATTGAACTGGTTTCCTTTTCTGTAGAACTAGGAAAGAAAACAACCTAATACAAAGATAATTTCTTTTTTTAAGCTAGGGCTTATTAATATTCTTTTTCAATCTAGATGTTATCATAGAATCATATAATGTTAAGAGTTGGAAGGAGCCTTAAAGATCATCGTGTTCCAACCCCTCTGCCATAGACATGGACCTCTTCTGCCAGACCTTATCTAACCTGGCCTTGAACCTACCAGGACTGGGGGCATCCACAACCTCCATGGACAACCTGTTCCAGTATCTCAGCACCCTCACAGTAATAATTTCTTCCTACATCTAGCCTAAATTTTTCTTCTTTCAATTTGTACCCATTACTCCTTGTCCTATCAGTACAGTTCCTAAGAGTTCCTCTCCAGCTCCTCTGTAGGCTCCCTTCAGACACTGGAAAGTTGCTATGTGGTCTCCACACAATCTTCTCTTCTCCAGGCTGAACAGCCCCAATTTTCTCACCCTATCTTCGCAGGGAAGATGGTTGACTCCTCTTATTAACTTTGTGGCCCTCCTCTGGACTTGCTCCAACAGTTCCATGTCCTCCTTATGCTGCAGACACCAGAACTGTACACAGCACTCCAAGTGGGGTCTCAAAAGAGCAGAGTAGAGGGGGAGAATCACCTCTTTTGACCTGCTGGTCATGCTGCTTTTGATGCAGCCCAGGATTTCATTGGCTTTCTGGACTGTGAGATCACACTTCTGGCTCATGGTGAGTTTTAACTCAACCATTGCTCCCAAGTCTTTCTCTGCAGGGCTGCTCTTAATCACTTCCCTGTCCAACCCATAGGTGTGTCTGGGATTGCCATGACCCAGGTGTAGGACCTCACACTTGTCCGTGTTGAGCTTCATGAGGTTTGCATTGACCCACCTCTCAAGCCTGTCAAGGACCCTCTGGATGACATCCCTTCCCTCCAGCATGTCAACTGCATTACGTTGCTCAGTGTCATCAGTGAACTTGCTGAGAGTGCCTTGATCCCACTGTCCATGTTCCCAAATAAGATGTTGAATAGTATTAGCCCCAGTACAAACTTCTGAGTGGAACATCACTCATCACTGGTCTCCATGTGAACAATGAGCTGTTGACCACAACTCTTTGCATGTGGCCATCCGTTAAATCCATGTCTCTCCAAGTTGGAGACAAAGATGTCCTGCAGGACAGTGTAAAATGCTTTAGACAAGTCCAGGTAGACGATGTGAGTGGCTCTGCCCCAATCCACCAATGCTGCAACCCAGTCATAGAAGTTCACCAAATTTGTCAGCCATGATTTGCCCTTAGTAAAGCCAGGTTAGCTGGTACCAATCTCTTTGTTTTTTGTATTTAGCCATAATCAGTGTGATTGATGATGAAATCTCCAAATCATTCAGGTACTTTTGCAACAATGCAACAGCAAGGCAAACTGGATCAGCTGTAGTTAGCTAAAATTATTTTGCTTATATTCAGCAACTGATTTTATCTTTTGCACACCAGCAGTGTTGACTAGAGAATATACTTGCTGAGCTGCTCTCTCTTCTTCTCAATTTGTAGAAAGAAGGACTTGTAAATTGAGAAATATGTATAGGTAGAGGTTGCACTTGCAATTGTGAAATTATTTTTATTACACTCTAGTGAATTGAGAAGTAGAACATCAATAAAAATGCTTACATATTTTCCTTTTTAAAGACCCCTGTGACAATACATCTATCCTCACAATGCCACTGGGGAAAGCATACAAGTATTAGCCTTTCTGCTTTACAAAGAAGCTGAAACCATGTTTGTTTGATACAACAGAACTGTTAAATGTCAGAGACAGGATTAGTAACCTAGTACTTTGAGCTTATCTTTCATGGGGATGGTATTAACTGGTGAAATACTGAACTTTATTTTTGCTGTTGCACAGTCCCATATTACAGCTGAGGAAGAGTAACTTCCAAGGTAATTTTTTTTATCATTCTTAGTGTTTGCAGTTAATCACCAGGTTTTCAGGGATGACTTCCTTATCTATGATTGCTCTTCATCTCATCTAAACTAGTTCCCAGTGATAAAATCTAATAATAAAGACGTGATTGCATGCCACAAGTTCAATTTACACTGTTAGTATAACAGACCAAATATTCTTCAGCTAGACTCACCAAGCTATATTTCTGTATCACTTTTGTTAAATAAAAAGATTTCACACCCCTACTGGAGATATACTAGTTGATGAGTATAAAGGATTCATTCATGCAAAAATTGGATGTAAGAATAAGAACGGCTTCTGGTGGTAAGTGACTGTGGTAGAATTGAACCAATACTGTGTGAAGGTTTACTGTGTTGAATTTCTCCTCCCAGTCTAATTTCAGAGTGCCCTCTAGCAATGTAGCTTCCTGGGAACATGAAAGAGTGGGGAGGCTGTGAAGGTGCTCTGCCAGCCCTCCCTTCTCTGCTGCGTGAACCTCATTCCAGAAGTAGCAGTGGGGAACTGAATTGTGTGTTACCAAAAAAAGCTATAACATGATACTGTCTTTCTATGGTCTTTCTTTTTTATCTTATAAGTGCAAAAGCCAGAAAATTGATTGGGTATGGAAGAACCTATGAGCAAGGGGAAGTGTGCTAGCACTGCTGTGTGTAGAAAAAAAACCATAAACCAGGCAAGGTACTTGGATATCTGAATGATCTATTTCTGGAATGTTTTGGGATTTTTTTTTATGTTACATTCCACTTTGATAGCTCTGAACTGCATTTTTGTGGAATAAATAATTGCAACAAAGCTTCAGAAACTCTCTACTATGAAGGATATGCTTCACTGAAGTTGTTGAAAGATTTTCTTTTAAAATTTTAAAAATGTATGTTGCAACAGAGAGGGAAGGTTGAGCACTAGATGCCAGATAGCATGTTGTCTCAAAAAAGAGAGTAATGTTGTTTCAAAAATTTTGTCATGGAACTCTGTAAGAAAGTGCATCAAAGGTTTTTGATAAGAATGTAGCAGGATCTGTCCTGCTTCTGCACTAGTGCATAAATCAGTGCAGGATAATGATGGAACTGCCAAGGCAGATGATTGAATACTCTGTCTCCATTGGGGCATATTCAAGTGGCCTTTGCTCCACTTCTCTTAGGTAATCCACAAATATGTAGTACAATCCAACCGAACGAAAGCTTCAGATTCTGCCTCACCTCCATTTAGCTACAATACAAATGCTTCATCTTTTCAGGTACTGAAACTTGACTCCTTGCTTTTATTTCTGAAAGAGTTACAGACTGTACCAAAAAATTCCAGTTAATGAACAGCTTGCTGGGCAGAAAGTCATGTGTTTTGTTGTCCTTGGGAAAAGAATCAACAACATTTAGAAGAACAATCAGGTGCTTTTCCAGCATCCTTTTGGTTTTAATGCTTCTATTTGACCTGTCTGTCTTTTTCAGCATCTGCCACTTCCTACTGTTCATTAATAGCATCCAGAGAGGACCATGGATTGAGTCAAAGGTTTAATTTTTTCACTCAAAGGGTGTTCAGGCACTGGAAGGGGCTGCCTAGGAAGGTGGCCAAGTCACCACCCCTGGAAGTGTTCAGGAAATGATTGGATGTAGCACTTAGTGCTGTGCTTTAGGTGACAGAGTGGTGCTTGGTCAAAGATTGGACTCCATAATCTTGGTGGTGTTTTTCAACCTCAGTGATTCTATGGTTTTGTGAAAGCAGACATGGAATAGATGTGAAGTAGATGTTGTGATGTGGCCAGTGCTGTATTGTTAGTCTGATGTACTTTTGTGTAAGCATAACCTTGTTCCACTTCTATGTGATACTGACAAAAAACCCCCAAAACTTTACTAGAAGTAGAATAATTTGTTAAATAATTAGTTTGAAGTAAATCACTTTACTTTTTTAGAGACTGATATTCTTTTAGTGTATTTTCTCACACATCTAGCAATCTCCTGGAGAGAAATGTGATTTAGGAAACACTACGAGCTGAAAACTACTACATTACCGATTTGCTTGACAAATATTGCAGAAAATTAAATCCTGGTAAAGATGCGTAATAGTAAAAAGTCTTAGCATATAGTTTGTGTCCACTGCTTGAGACAATGGTTGAGTAGAACATAAGCACAAAAGGGATTCAAGAGAAAATTAGCCCTATTCTCTAGAATTAATTGATCATACATGTGTTCAGATACTACCATATCCTTGACTGAATAAAGAAAACTAAGACCTTTCAAATAAAATTGAATTACAGATTTCTTCTTCCCCCCTTTATAACTGTTCTGGTTGCCAGCAGGTTATCCTGCTGTTGCTAACAATTGCCATTTATTTAATGATTGCAGTTTCAACTCTGTCTGCAAATACAGCATTAATAGTCTTGCCTTGACTGTAATCTTACCTTCCTGGGAACTACTGCACCTAAAAGAAGCTCTGTTAAGGTTTTCTTTTCTGAACCTCTGTTTAGGTTGTCTTCTCTGAACCTCTGTTTTCCATATCTTACATTCCTAAATGTAAGACATTCCTACACAGCAGAAAAGTCAGGCCTCCCAAGGCAGCAAGAGTCTTACTGTTCCTGTGCAAATCCTGCCCTTATATTTGCCACTGCTCAAATGCACTGTCCATCACTGGGGCATTTGCCTCCCCAGGATACACAGGGAGCAGTAATATTTCTTGTAATTACACTGTCTTTGCATTTAGGAGCATTTTAACATGACCTTCAATTTAAACAGATCCGTAGCTGTCTAGATATGAAAACTTGCTTATAGTCATCAAGGAAAACAATATTTCAATTTAATTGCTGGTTTGTAGAGCATGTTCTTTTTCTTTAGTGATTCTGTTCCCTCATTACATTGCCAGTGACGATAGAGTCCATTAAACCTGTGTACGCAAGAAAATTGAATGAACTTAGATAAATTTGATCAGCCCTCTTGAGTAGACAGTCTTAGTTTGGGGAAGAGTGGCTTATAACAATTTAGATAAAGTAAACATAAGCCATCATTATCCACAGAGGAGCTTGCATTGATTTAGTTAAATCACTTTCTAAAGCAAATTTTTTTTCTACAGTGTCACAATTCCCTTGTGTAGAGAAGAACTTAACTAGATTGTCTTTTTCCTGCATAACATTAGGAAACTTTCCAGAAGTTCCCCGTGTTGTCTGGGAGACTAGAAAAAATAAAGAACTCTCTAGGCTCTTTTATTGTATGTTCATTTTTCAGTTTCACAACATGTTTTTTTACAGCTGAGATGTACCTTCCCTAACTGTGCAGAGGCTTATAGAAGTTCATTTCAGAGTAAATACCTAAGATAGGTTAGATGAGTTGCCTGGTGGTGTTGTCTGTTTTTCTCCAATTGCTGCAGAGCTGTGGGCTATGATTTCAGACTTGGATGTCTAAAGTTGAATTCAGAATCTGTTGCTCTGATCTAACTGCCTACATAGCTCATGTTATAAGACCACTTGAAATCAATTTCCATTTGGTGTAAAAACTTTTAGAAAGCAAAATCTAACCTAAATTTTTTAAATGGCAAGGGATTATCACAGGTTTTATTCATTTTATCCTAAAAATTAAGTTGAGGTGCCTATTATTTATAATAGAAATCTCCTTCAAAGACATTTAAAGCAGCACTTTAAGAAAAGTACATCAAATTTCTGGTTGTTATGCAACTTTACCTTTTTTAGGTCCGGCATGATGTAGAATTTGAAGGATTTACTTACAAAAAAAGGAAGACTGAAAGCTCTTTGGCTTCATGCAAAGGTTAGCATAAAATGTCAGAATTCTAGATTGTTCAGTAATGGTGTCTCAAAAAGACATTCCAAACTCCTTTTAAGGAGATGACTTTTTGTCCCCTTGATAATGAAAAAGTAGCCCCTGTGGAGTTGTGAGAATAATGTTAGAATTGTTGTAGGGTTAACACCTGTAAGATTTATTATTCATTTTCAATTTCCTGCAAGCTAGATGGTGTTAAATAATTACATTCAGATGCAAAAAATAATCACTGTAGGCACACAGTGACAGCCACAGCAAAAGGTCCATGGTTTGTTAAACACAAATGAATTGTTCACACATGTGTGTGATGCCCATATGGGTCTGAACTAACACACAAAGTACTGTATTGAGACTGCTGTGTGGGACGTGGGTAAACGTTTGTAACCCTAGAGGTCCAAACCGACTGAGGAATGAGATGCTGGAGAGCAGCACTGTGGAAAGGGGCCTGGGGGTCCTGATCTAGGTCAGGTTGAATACAAGTCACCAGTGCCCTGGCAGCCAGGAGGGCCAGCCATGTCCTGGGTGGCATCAGGCACAGCATCGCCAGATGGGTAAGGGAGGGGCCTGTCCCACTCTACACTGCACTAGGGCAGCCTCACCTTGAACATTGTGTGCAGTTCGGGCCATGTCAACATAAAAAAAAAAAAATAGACATAAAGCTATTAGAGAGTGTCCAAAGGAGGACAGTGAAGATGGTGAAGGGCCTTGAGGGGAAGTCATATGTGGAGCAGCTGAGGGCACTTGGTCTGTTCAGTCTGGAAAAGAGGAGACTGAGGGGACACCTCATTGCAGTTCCATCTTACTTGTGAGGCAAAATGGAGTGCCAGACACTGATCTCTTCTCTGTGGTGACCAGTGACAGGACCAGAGGAAATGGCCTGAAGTTGTGTTAGGGAAGGTTTAGGTTAGATATCAGAAAAACTTTTGTCACCCAGAAGGTGGTTGAGCACTGAACAGGCTCCCTAGGAATATAGTCACAACACCAAGCCTGATAAGAGTTCAAGAAGCATTTGGACGATGCTCTGAGGCATATGGAGTGATTCTTGGGTTGTCTTGCACAGGAGTAGGAGTTGGACTTGAAGATCCTGATGGGTCCCTTTCAACTCAGGCTATTCTATGATTCTATGTATTTGAGGCAGAGAGGCACAGATAATGATAGCTAGAATGAATCAATAATTTTTACTGTATCTATTTAATTTGTAAAATGTGAGGTTTCAGTTATATTTTTTTTTATTCTTGTTTTAGCTAGACTACAGAAAATACAAGTTCCAGAATATGCTGAAATTAGGGTCAAATTTCTACATTTAACTTCAAATGATCAGGTTAATCCACTTACCTAAAGACCCCTGAAGTGAAGAGAATCTTAGTTTTTCGACCAAAGAATTCAATAAGAATCATGAGACCAAACTTCTGGGGAGAAAGTTTTATTATCTTGCACATTGGAATACTAAACGAATGTTCTGAGATGTTTAGGTCTGTTCCTCAAAACTATGATTTTCTTTCCTAGAACTGATCCTTTAAAATCATCTCTCATCAAAATAATAAAGTTTCAAATGATATGCCTACACAACTGTGTGTATAAACATATGCTAACAACAGGCAGATTTCTGTTATACTAATGTATCTGTAGTTATAAAAGTAGATGGTTCTGAACCTAAAAATATTTGAGTTGAGCATAAAAAAATTATAGAGTAAAACTTACAATTTTACATAAAAGGCAAAAGTTATACACCTTAGTTAAATGTATCTCGTTCAGGTTACTAATTGGCATTTTGTCATCAGATTCTGACCAATAATGCATTTTACACTGCCTCGAGTCCTGCCATTATATAAAAATAAAATCTGATGTAATATGTAGATGACAGTCATTTAAACATATTAGCGACAGATGGATATGCTTGAAAATCTTAAGAAAAGGTGACTTAGCCTGGTGATTATCCCTGCTGTTTTTACAGTAAGTTTAAGCTAAGAGGTTAGAGGAGAGAGCTTTGTGTTTTGTTTTGTTTTTAAGGAATAATAAAGTGGCATTTAAATAACTGAAATGCCCTTTTCAAGTCTGATTTAGTTCAGTCAGAACAGAGGTCAACAAGAAGTTTAGTTCTTGATAATATGGGCAATATTACAGTCTTTCCATGAATTGAGATTATTGTCATAATTGTTTGTTTGGCAACTGATGTTCTCCAGATTCCAGTTAAATAGTTAATTTGTCACAAGGTATTTTTTCCCCTGGTTATTAAAAACTGTCTCTAGCCACAGTTTTTGAAGTATACTTTGATTTAGACTAAGAGAGTGTGGTGTTTTTTCAGCACAGTAATTAATTAAGAAATGGTCTGCTGAAATGAGCAGGTGCGGCTTCCTGGCCTTGCTTGTGTAATTTGGGTTTATTATGTTTGTTCCCCATCTATTTGTCATTCTCTGGTCAGCACTGTTTATTATGCAGAATTTTAGTGACTCTCACTCTTGACCTGTGATCACTGTACACCCTTGAAGCCCAAACAATTTCACATTCTGTTCCAAGTGCATTCATCTGATTAAGTAATTCAGTACCATCCGCTTCCTTTATTTGTAAAGCCTCATTATGACACCTTTCTTGAACACTGTAAAGTCTACAGCCACTGTACTCTTGAACAGTTTAAGTGGGAATTCATTAATTTTAATTTATATATTCACTAGCTAAGTACAGTTTAATGAATTTAACTATATTCTGATTTTGGTATTTTACCATTAAATCTGCACTTACTTTTTCTAGAGAAAAAAATTTTACTTCGCTAGTTTGTGATAATTAAATCATGTGCCGATAGAAATAGCTTTTAGAAAGAGCTAATGGTACTGTGTTAATTCTGTAAGGTACTGTTTATCACATAAGGAGAAACAACTGAGTCTGATTCACACTTCTTTAGATGATTTATGAATTTATATCTCTAAGAGAATCCTCAGGTAGTTTGTAATGGCATAAGAAAATAAATCCTTTTACAAGATCAAGAGTGAGGACAGTTAATCTATCAAAGGTTTACTCCCTGGTATTGTGGCAGAAGAGTAGATATGCATCAAATTCCTTTTCACATTCTACTGATTCATCTATATCAACAGCTTGATGTCACAATTTTTAGGGTGATACATGTGAGATTTCACCGCAAAAGTTTTGTTCTTTTGTTTTTGGGTTTTGTTGGTGTTGTTTTTTTTCAGAATGTTGCAATCAGCTGTTTTTCAAAGAATACTGAAATTATCCTTAATGTATCCTTCTGAATTCCCTCCATGCACTCTTGGTCCCATAGTTTCTTGTTATGACATAGATTAAACTTCCATCTCCTGGAAAAGCAAGAAAAAAGAGCACTGCTGATGTCAGGCTGGCAGAAGGCATTTAAAGTTGCTTTTCTGTGGAGTGTGGAATTTATGGTTTGTCTGTGTTAAAATTAAGATACTACAGCTGTGGTAGGATTTTGGGTTGGGTTGTTTGCTTTCTGTGGTGAGAAGGAACTGAGATTGTTCATTGTCCAATGGCCCGAGGAGAATCAAGTGTTTGCTTTCTCCTGCAGAGGATCCACACTATTTGGCCTCAGCAAGGTTTAACCCCACTGTGTTTGTTCTTTCCTGTTGAGAAGAGAGGCAGAAAAGGAACTGAATGTTTTATGTGATCTGAGCTGAAGAAGAAAAGTTTCTTTTTTTCTGCGGTTGCTGAAAACATTGCTGGAAAATTATGCTGTAAATTCTTCACATCAGCAAAGATGGGAATGTGCTATTACCCCCTTCTGCTGGGAAGGGAACATAACTGGATGTCCTCTAGCTCTGAATCCAGGAGTCCACGCTTTCATTTTGGTAGATTTGTTTTCTGAAACTTTAATGGATGCCCTGAATCGATTCAGGGCAACAATTAAATGGGGCCATTTATTTCTACAGTCAGGTCACCAATGTACACTCTCAGTAACTGCCCAGCACAGTGTTCTCTGAAATTGGTGTGTCTGTACATGGTAGGTCTTCTTGCCTGCAGTTTGCTTCATTCCTTTTTCAGTGGTTTGTAATGGTGTTGGGTGTTTTCATTTGGTACTAGACCTTGTTCTGAATTCTTTTGTGTAATAGCCATTTAGGTTATGAACTTCCCTACAGTTTCATCATGTTATGTTTTATAAAAAGCTAAATCTGCTTAAATTGATGAATTTGACTGCTTTGAGTGAAGATACATTTGGAGAAGAAGAGAAAAACCTGCTAAAGTCACAGGTGGCCTCAAAACACATGAAAAAGAAAGGAGCATTCTTTTGGGCCATGGGAAATTAAACAGTTCTTTTCACCCCGTAAAAACAAATTTCTTAATAACAAATAGCTCAGTGATATTCCTAAGACTTTTTAGCTTATAGTTAATGATAGTACTGACAGGGTGCCAAATAGAAGGAAAAGTGCAGAAGACTTAGGACAAATACCCAGAACCCCAGATATGCCTCACCAGGACTGAGCAGCAAGAAGGATCACTTCCCAGCGCCTGCTGGCAATGCTCTGCCTGGCACAGCTCAGGGGGCAGGTATTAAAGTGGTGGTTCAAGTCCTTACTACAGACACTGTCCGCAATAGCATCACCTGCATGTGCCTCTGTTCATTCTGTAAGCATTCAGGAGTTTCTCTGATTAAGTTGCACTGGCTTTTTAAAAATCAAACTAAATTCTTTAAGGCCTTAGAATCATACTTGAGATGGGGATTTGAGATATTAAACAACTGACTACCCATATACAAGATCATATAAAAAAATCAAAAGGGAATAAACTATTAAAATTCTCACATACACGCAGATATACACTGTTGTATGGCATGGGGATTACTTTTGAAAAATACATTTTTCAATCTTACACTACAGTTTTTGTGGAAATAGTGATAAGAAAAGCAAGGATTGGTTCTCATTTTAAGGAGAGAGATTAGCTCTGATGTTCAGGTGAGAGAACCATTAACTTCGTTGTAATTCTACCCACGAAGATCTAACATTACGGCATTTTTTTAAAAAAAGGTCTTTTTATTGTCTGTTAACGCAGACATTAAAGCAGCTGAATGAGGCTCACTTTTTCCATTCTCCTTCCCTGAGGGCTAGTTCATTCTTTTCCACCCTCTCCATTTCTTGCAAAAACAGCAAAACATTTCCTTCTTAAATGAGTTCTAGCAGGGGACTTAAAAGAAGAAAATGAATGAAAACAAGCTCAAACAATAATGAATAATGGAGAAAGAAGGATTTTCTTCAATATTTACCAGTACTTTAATCATCCAACCATTCCCAGCCCTCTCAAATCTTTAACATGAACTAATCTTGTCCAGATTCTGTTTTTACTAATGAAGTATATTAGCCAAGTTTTAATTTTTTTCATTAGTGTAATATTAGGAAACTATGTCTTTTTTTTCTTGTTCAAAGTCCAAACAATTGAGGTTCAAGCTTTTCTAAAAGGTGGTTTGGTGGCTTATTTTGGTTTACTTTAGGAGTTTTTTTTATGTCTAGGAAATATCTAACTATATTAAATAGGAGAATTCCATAAGTTAAGCAGAGAGATTATATTCTTTGTGCATTTCAGTGTCTGCAAAAGTCTCAGCTTACCAAGCAATTGTTTTTTTTTCCTCTGTTACTTTCAATGAAATGTAGGGAGAAATTTTTCTATAGCTCATTTACAAAACTATGAATTATAGAAGTGGCATAAAAATTAGAGGGGAAAAAATAAGAAAATGTGTGGGTCAATCATCTAATCATATTTTAAAGCATGTCTTAGATATTTTGGACTTTTAATGAAGTTACTCTGGTCTTTGGATTAAATTAAATCAGCTTCAAAATCTACTTGAAATAAGTTTTGTGTGTTAGCCTCAAAGTGTCAAGGTATATTATTTGTATTGTGTGTTCATTTTTGCTAAATTTACATCTTGAAAATACTGTGATAGTTGTTTAGGAATAAAGTTCAAATATGGTGTTTAAAAGAAGTTTAGACATGTAAATTTTCTGCTTGGAACAGGGTACTACCTGATTTGGACACAAAGAGTCGGTAATCATTTGGTAAAGCTAGTTCATGTGTGTGCATCATGCAAAAGCTCATGCAGAATATATACCTGAACATTTTGAAAGCTTTCATAAGGTTCTTATTTTTTGTAAATGAAGCCATAAGCATTTCTGTATCTGATTGTTAGAGTGAAAGGGAAAATTCTGTCTTCTGATTGATGGATGCTTATTGTGATATTGAGAAATGAATGAAGAGGATCGCAATGCTTCCATGGACTTCACTGCCCCAAAGTTTTGCTTACACAGTGTCAAAACATTTTGGCTGAGATGCTTCAGTTGAGCTGAGTGATTTACACGGGGGCTTAGATTGTCTTACTGCCCTCCCAATGCTGCTTCCTCTCCCTGAGTATTAGGGAAGAGCCAGAAAGGAAAAGTTCTGCAAATATTTGCTTGTGGACTCTGCATTCCTCCTGATGCTGGCTGGATGTCAGATGTACTAAGTAGGGCACATCACACTGGGTACCAGGGTGGGACAGATGCTGCTCAGCACTGGCCTCTGGCCAGTAGACTTGTCACTGATGGACTCCCTTTGCTGCTGTTCCAGGGATGATATTTTGCATTTAATAAACCGAAGTAGTTTGTAAGCTAGTTCAAATTAAGGTGCATAGGCTTTTGAGAACAAATTCAAGGCTTAATTAAAAACATAGTCACATCCTATAATGTATTTTTGTAAACTATTCTTTATTTGTTACCAAAGGGTCTTAAAAATGTTTTAGTGTTAAGAGATGGAGCAGGAAATGAAGATTAGTTACTTAAAGTGACCTGCAATATCAGCTCACATAGTACTTCAAAAAGGTTTGAAAATTTGAGAGAGCTACCTAATTTATTTTTAATTAATTAACATCTAGATTTCACCAAGCATTAGAAGTTCCATGTGGAATTGTTAAAATTAGGCCAATCAAATTAATTCTTAGTAATACCTGGAAGGTAATAGTAACATCATGTGGGTCTATGGTTGCAAAAGAGTGCTAAGTCTCTGTGCAAAGTACAAAAATCTGCCTACCAACACTTCAAATCAAATTCAGGACCTCAGTCCCCAATTCAAGGGTCCTGCTGTCACATGGCATTTTAAATAAATAAAGTTTAAAATACAGAATATAACTCATGCTACTGCAAAGTGTACATTTCTCTCACTGGCTAAATGATAATATTTTGGTATTTTTATGATTTTAAACTACATACCATGAAAACCAGCTTGGTTCTCAGCAGATACTGGAAAACACATTTCAAGTTCCAAGTAATTAATAAAATAAGCTACACACACATTCCAGAGAAAAGATATGCAGTGAAACAGAATCAGTTGTTGATAGTAGTGGGTATACGCTGCATGAATTTAGAGACTGTATTTGATTTTTTTAGCATTAAAATACCATTTCATTTCAGCTTGTTAGTGCTACTGGCTGTTTTAACCTCACTATCTATTACATCTCACTATATACTGAAGTATATAATGTACAATTTTTAAAGAGCTCTTCTATGCATCTGTCTGTGAGTATGTATCAGAGCTGATCATGAGTTATTGCTGCCTTTGCTAAATGCTGTTCGCAGGTATTTCTCAAGGAGAGAAAAAAAATTAAAATAGTACACACTTTCTCTGCTGAATTCTTTAACTCAGGGGTCACAAATGGATTATTCTGTTCTCAGTCAATGCATACATTCATCCACTGGAAGAAACAGGCACCTAGCTGGCTTATGCTTTGTGCTATTCCAGCAGCAAGGACACTGGTGTGTTTGTGCCATCCTGGGACAAAAACCTAGGAGTGTAAAAGAGTTAAAGCTGCTTGTGTTGTACACCAGAAAGATTCAGGTGACAGTGGCCACTGGACAGAGTGGGAAAATGTTGTAGCAGCAAATGCATCACTTCAAAAAAAGCCACAAATGGCCAAGCAGATCAGCCAGCAATCCAATCTTAGGTTTCTCACAGATGCTGAGCTGTTTTGTAGCAGTAGTTGCTAGTGGCAAATCCTCTAAGGTGCAAACAGCTGCAGGACTGTCTAATCCTGACCTGATGTTAGATGTTCTGTATTCTTCTCCTGCCTGGACAGCAGCAAAGTTGTCTACTGAGCCCCAGAGGTATGAGCAATGGGCCAGTTCAACCAGTGCTGTGCAGAGCATTGCAGCCCATTGCAACAACACCTGCAAAAAGATCATCCAACTCTTCCATTCTGTGCACTGGGACGCACATGATATCCATGTAGTGCAAAAAGAAATTATTGATCTCTGATTTCAAGGCATGTAATGGTCTGGGCTCAGGATACAAAATATGTCATTAAACTGTAGAATGAGGAGTGAAGATGGTGGTTGTATGAGAGCTGTGATTCGGTCAAA